>VWZO01000263.1:0-191624 GCA_013396975.1 Bucco capensis | reverse complement strand
TTCTCCTAGGATGACTGCCAGAAGGCTAATGAGCTCATCCTACCCATGCAAGGATTATAGGAACATGGGCATCACTCCCCACACTTTCCCGTGGGCAATGAGTTTAATGCTCCCTCTGCTGTCGGCACAGTTATGGCACCAGGGGCCACAGGAGACCCCAAGTGATTTTCGGACTGTGCCTGACAGTGACACTAATAATTTGTTGCAATTGACAAACCTGCTTGATTTGTCAGCCTTGGGAACCAATCTCTACTGCACATATTGCACAAACATAACACATTGCTCTTTCTCTCAGAGTCAAAGAACTGCCTCAACACATCTTGGAGCCAAAAAAAAGATGTCTCAACTTCTTTAAATGTAATCTCAGAAGCCCTTATATCATGAACCCTTGTGTGACTGCTGTCTCCCAGTTCTCTCTTCGGTTTAGCACAACCATCCTGATCCACAGTGCTGTGTGGATGTTTTTGTCACTGTGGCCCCAAACTCCTGTCCTAGGGGCAGCCATTCCAGGGGCTTTCAAGGACTTGAAGAAGGAATCAAAACCTCACTGTAGGATGTTCAGCAAGCTTCCTAAAGGCAAATAGTAGCAAGAGAAAGACAGCAAAACATTTGGCTTTCCTAATGCAATAAAGGTATGTAGATTATCATGTCTTATGTTTCTCTGGAAGGGATCCAACAAGGCAAGTCCATTTAGATCTACTGAAGGAATGACAAAAGGATGTGCTAAATGACATCCCATGCACAATTTTTAAATAAAAATGTGACTTAATAAAACAAACTCAGAACATCACAAAAATGCATTCACCAATCCTGATAGCAAGTCTGGCAAAAAAATTACTAAAAAAACATTGAAAATCAAAGACCTATTTCCTTCTAGTCCAAATCTTTTATCAATCTATCAACATATTCCTGAGTTAGCCATCAGAATGTGAAGCAGTGTAGTTGCTACACTACAACAATATGTAACTATAATTCACTTTTCCTGTGCAGCTATGGAATCATGCAGTTCTCAATACTGTTCATTTCTAAGTTCTGCACAATAATTAGAAACAAGCATAATTTAGACATGGAAGAGTGTCCAGTTGAACAGTCAGGGAGGAAGATCACTCATTTAAAGATTTAATTATGTGTGTTCAGGCTAATTAAACCATCTGAAGTTGTTGGCACTGTTTTCTTGTACGGCATTATAAACATAAACAAACTGGGTGTTAATGCCTGCTAATGTAAATTGTTTTGCAGTGAGACTAACAAATAATATCAGCCTTTTAGCCCAAGAAAGACTGTCCACTGTAGCATTTCAACAAACATATTTTGCTTTGGCTAATATTGCATTACAGTTTTCTTTAGGATAAAGAATAATTAATTCAAATATTTTGGAATGACTGAGTGACTTCACTGTGTTAACTGCAGCATGCACACATCTTGCATGGGGCTTGAGGAAGTACCTCTATAAACAGCCTGCTTTCTGTCCCATTGCCTGCTGTGAGAACAGAAACATTCAAACAAGAGCTTGCCTTTTAGTTTGAGTTCTTATGAGATGGTGCAGCGTTTCTGAAAGGCAGTAGGCTGAGAACACTGTGTGATGAAATTACCAGCTCATGTGCGGTGCAAGCACTGGCGCTGCAACTCAGCCCCAAACACAGAGGTCACACCAATGGGATCCAAACCAGCTCACCTGCCAGCAGGAGTCATTAATGCTTTTCCCTATAAAGGTTTTTATTTTGAGCTGTTTCTTGTAAAGGCTTCATTTTGAGCCTTTCATCTGCAAAGTTCATATTACAATTGATAAAGATGCACTGGGTAATTCTGAATATGAGGTCAAATGAATCTCATTTTTCCTTGCCATATTATGATAATCCTTGCCCATTAGAAGCAAGAAGGATGATTCTTTTATGAAGATCTTTTTCTTGTCATTTCTGTTTTGAATTGCAAATGTTGTATGCCTACAGATGTTAGCTGGGTACAGAAACAAGATTTACTTGTCTGTGAATTTCCCTAGTGACTCAAAGAATAGGTAAAGTGCTGGGTCTCTGGTGTAATAAAAAAAAAATTAAATAGTGAGTTTTATTTTCTCTTTTTCCAAGCACCCAGGTGTGCCTTTATTTAGAAAACAAGCAAACAAACAACAACTTTCTACTCTTTCATTTTTTTCTCTGCTAATACCTAAATTCTTTAGGTCTCTGACAACATCTATTGAAAAGACTTCAAGAAAATACTCCTCGAAGGTCTCTGTGATAAAAATCGATGCAAAGAAAGTACTTTTTAAAAAGTAAGAAAGTAAACTACTTTTTTCATTCTTGTAAATCAAAATACCCATGAATAACTTTGAAAGCCTCATGCTTTTGAGTTTTTTAATAGTTCATATAATCACACCAGTTTCTCTCAGCTGAACTAGTTTCTACCCTGTGTGCAACCTTCCCTAGTGATTTCTACTTACTATTTACTGATTTGATTTTGTTTCAGGTGGGTCCCATCTTCTAAAGTACATCTTTAGGAGTCTCCTAAAGTCAAATTCAAACTTTGACCTTGTAAGAATTTTTCCTTACCTTTGTGTTTCCTTTGTAGTTCAAGAATAGGTAGGATCTAATTCTTAAACTTTGATCCCAGTTGCCTCACTTCCAGTTGAAGGATACCCAAGATGAAACTTTAATTTTCCATCTTCCAATCATAATCTAGAATTCCTGTTCTTCAGGAAAACTTAATCAATTTTAGATGTGAAAAAACCCCACAAGCAAACATAAACCCCACAATATTTTGTCTTATTTCAGAATAGCTTTCTTTAGTTTCAATTCAATGTCAAAAGACATGAGAAGAATCAGAGCATTTTTAGTACAATACAATGCAACAGCATATTTAATTGTAAGCAGCTTCAGACTTTCACATGCTAAAATTTGCAATATAATCTAGTTATTGAAAGCAACTTTTAATACATGAACACCATACTGTGTCAAATTACACTGAGGGAGGGGTTTTTAATAATCAAATACCTCTTCCATGATAAAAACATTTCATCAGATGTGTTTTAATGTGTTCAAGTGCTGGAGTTAAGAATGTTCTCCCCACTGAGATGAGAGCCACCTTTACTTTGTAGCTCACAACAATCCCCTGCTTCATTCAGTGCTTAGGTACTTACTGTGCATTAATTGACCGAAAGTGGGGAAGAGTTGTCTCAGAAACCGTGTCAAGAACAAATCACCTAAGGGTCTAAAATGCTCTGCTTCAAACTGATTTGAACAGTGCAGGAAATCACCACGAGTGCTTAAGAAAACCATAGCAAGGCTACTCCGTAAGAAACTCCTGTAGTTCCATGGGTTTTTGTGCAGCTCAGGGCTGAGAACAAGGGTGCTGTAAGTGAGAAAATGTCTCTCTTAAGCCACTTATGGCATAACACAAGCTAGGGAAAATGCCACAACATCAGATTAGCAGAACCAAAGGTTAGGACCATTCCACAACTGGAAATAAAAAGACTCCCTAACATTGAAGGGTTTTTTCCTGCATTGCAGATGTCAGTTGCCTGTATTCCATGGATATCCCACAGATAAAAATTGTAGCACAATAATGAGATTAAAAAAACCCAAACAAAACAAACAGAAAAAAAAAAAATAAAAACCCCAAAGAGTTCCTGAGTGTAGAAAGACAAATTTTGCTTAATTCTGACTGTCACCTTGCAGGATAGATTGTGCTTTTTGTAGCCTGCAGGGAAGGACAGCCCTGCCAGGTCTCTAGACCAATTCTGTGACTGGCACATCAATGGCAAGAGTGACTTTTTTACAACCTATTATTTATCCTGCAGACACAGCCAGTAGACTTCAGTTTCTATTCCTCATACACTTCCTGTTTAATGTTGCAAGTTTTTCATGACATGTTAATTTATTCCTAATACATTCAACTCACACCAGTGTTGAAAAGCTGCCAGAATTGATATCTCAAGTCTCCACTTTGCTGTGAAGAGCATACAAATTATATTTGGAACCGTTTCCCTCACTTGGAAACTTCCATTTCTGCCTACCATTCCTCTGTATGGGGACTCCTGCCCAAGTCCCATCTGAAAGCCCTTCTGGCCAACCCTTGTTTCCATTGCCAGGCAAGAGATGTGTTAAGAGTACTTCTAGGCTGAGAAATATGTTACACCTGGAAGAGTTCTGGTCCTCATTTGTCCAGACTGGGAACCTCACTAGAGTACATCATATCATTTTAGCTTGCATGCCATGCCAGGATATTGCTTATTTAGGAAGCATCTTGTAGATACCCTAATTCTTGCTCGACTGTTTGGTCAGGAATTCATACAATCCACTTTCATCCAAAACAAGAGTGCTCAATGCTGACCGGTGATGTAACCAAAGGACTCATTACTACTTAATCACCTTGAAGTTTTCATAGGTTGTAGTTTCGATAGCACAGATCCTAATACTCAGCTAAGGATAGGAACCATGTGGTTAACAGCTCAGATTATATGGAAAATGTAATTTATTCAAGTCTTGATGCCAAGATGAGTCAGCTGAAGAGTACTATGTACCATAGCCAGTCTTACTAGCTACTACAATGTTTGGAAGTTCCTCCTCTCATCATCAACTTAAAGTATACTCACTGGGCTCTGGATGTTTTCAGTTATTTTTTTTTTTTTTCATGTAAAAGGAAGTCTCACCTTTGGCTAGGACAAGCCATAAAATCATTTAATTACTTCAGATGCTTATTCATCAGTTGGAAATCTGCACAGCATTTAGTGGGAAACTTGAAACAATCACAGTGGCTATGGTAATAAATGTGGCTGCAAAGCTGCATATTGCTGCTTTTTGTCTTACCCTTCTTAAAATACAAAATTGGTGATTGGAGGAGCAGTGTAAGACTCAACTTCTCTGCTCACAACTGAGTGTCCTAACTGCTAAGACACTTGTGTTCATTGTTCCTCATCCAGTTCACCTCTCCACATGTGGAAGAGAAGCCTGAGCTGCTCTGCTCCACATTCAGGTAAGTGATGTGACCAATGAACACTTGACATTGTGGGGAGGAGAAGAAAGGAGAAAGAATGTAGTATCTTAGTCTTTAATTGTTAATTAGTTCTAGTCATGCTCTAAACCTCACAGGTGAAACCTGTCATTCATAGATCATGAGGTGCCTGATTGTGACCACTAGAAGAGCTATCCTTTGGGTATTGTCCCGAAGGAGATCTTAAGAAGCCACAGATGCTTGGGGAGTTTCCAGGTTTAGACACCTCCTAAGAGAGATTGGAGAGCATTTGGCAGGGGGTTGGGTTTGGGGGTTTTGTTTATTGATTGGTTGTGATTTTTTTAAGATGGAAAGTCTAATGACAGAATTCAGAAGATTAACCTATTTCCTAAGTAATTTGGAAGCCTAAGTCTTCTCTATTGATCAATTTATAAATTTGAAATTCATGAAAAATCAGTACAACTGCAGAATTGGTTTGATTTCTGTCACTGTTAGGATATATAGCCTTATGTTTGTTTTTGTTTGTTTTCCAGAAAGCTCTATTGTTTATAACTGCTGACACGGGTTACCTTTTCAGGTCGGAAACCTTTCTAATAATCAGACCCAAGAAAGCATCTTCTTAGAGCAAGGGATTGTAGTGTCTGTTCCACAAGCCATAGGGTTTGCTTGATTTAATTGGTTTAGTGCAATCTGTGAGGCTGTCAGAGGATGACATCACAGTTTCTTTGAGGGGAATTTTAAGGAAGTGAAGGAGATTTCTGAAAGGAAACTGTTCCAAAAAAAAATCTTGTTCTAACAAGACCTGAGGTAATTCTTCTGACTTGTTAGATTGTTTATAAAATGCCACTCCATGTAAATCTTGCAGTGTCTGCATCACTTCAGCTCCTTTAAGTCTTAGAAACAACATTTAGCTCGAATTTGAGGCATCGATACGTATTAAGAACTGTTCTTCTTCCCTATGAAATCAGAGGCAAAAACCTTATCTGCTTGCATGGAAAAACAGCCTCTAAGCCTCTATTGCTTAAGTTTCCAGATGTGAGGATCTTCGTATTCCTTTTTTCCCTTCACTTGCAAGATATCTCAACACATTACAATACCTAAACAATATTTTTATCCCACAGTGATTTGCTTCCCTTCATTTTCTCTCCTATCTTCCATAAATCATGTCAGCATATGACCTACAAGTGCCTTCCATTCCTCATATTTGACATTGGAAAAATACAGAAGTTTCTAGGGACAGCTGCAAAGTTGAAACACAAGACTGAAGTATTATTCCTGATGAAAAACCACTTAAGACTGCACAAGCTAATGAGTGATATTTTTTCTATCTTGTTTGGGAGCTTTGTATAATCATAACCAAAGTATTTATTTCCCTTTTTTTTTTCATCAGTAACGAATACGGTTTAGTGTAATATTATAGTCTTGAGACACCATTAGAGCTCTTTACTGGAATGCTATATTATCTACTAGGAACTAATTCTTATATCACAGTTACAGTGGTTGAAGAGTCTTTTTCTTTGGAGGTTATAAAAACAAAATGATATGTACTCCATCTGTTTGTTGGTATATAAGGAATTCACAGAAGGTGCTTCCTGCCACCGCTTGCTTGCTTGCTAAGTCCCATAAGGATACAGTCATGTTAGTTATGTAGAGATGAATCATAAACTTCTTAAAGTAGATATTGAAACAAAAATAAAGCCTGTTTATTCTCTAGATATGATTTTCAACAGTGTAGCTTTGAAAAAATACTCCTCCTCAATAAATAGAACTTATTTAAGGAAAGGATTAATAAAAACTAAGTGTTGGGAAAGCACTCTTTAGACATTTGTGGTCTATTTATCTACAAGATCAAGTTAAATAGTCAAAGTTTCTTTTGGCTTTGGAATCTTTTTAAAAATTCTTCTTAAATATTATTGGAGGTCTGTAACACAACCACAAAACTTTCCTCTCTTTACTATTTAGAAACACATTAAAAAGTTATTTTCAATGGCTTCCTACATATTTTGCTGAGAATCCTTTGGAGTGAAGACATTAGAATTTCACTTCCACTACTCAAAATAGCACCATAATTTATTGATTGGAGCAAATTGAGCAGTATTTTGAGCAGATCCCCAAAGGACAATTTTATTAATATTTTCCACATGCATTTCAAATGACTGCTTAATGCAGTACTAGCTTCAGTAGGGTCCTTGATTTAGATGACTATCAGTTGACTCAGAGTCACACCCTTTATTTCACATATGACCCAGAATATGCCCTGTAGGATGATTTTTAAATGCAAGACTGGGAAGAAAAGAAAGAAATAGTTTATAGTTACTCAAGTTACCATCCTTTTAGCAAGCTCTAAAGCCAGGGGAGTTTGAAAATTCTCCTTTATAGCATTTCCATTATACCTGTCAATATTTCTATTTGCAGAATGACAACTCAACTTTCCCCTTTTGAATCAGCATATTAAGAGTGAATCTGTTCCTCACCTCCTGCTAGTATCTTTCCTTCTTTGCTATGGGAATCTGCGTCCCTGAAGGCAACAAAGGGATTGTTCCTCAGGAAGTTCTCTGCATAAGGATATGAGAACTGCTGCTTAGCTGACATATAAATGCCTATTGTCCTTCAACAGCTCCGGATTTTTAAAAGCAACCCACCTCAGGACCAGTGAACCTTGAAAGAAATTTGCTGTTATGTTTCCTGTCGCCACTCTTTGACACTGCTTTCCCGGTTTTCCATGAGTGCTTTCCTATCTCACTAAGGCATGCTATAGCAATAAAATATTTCCTATCTCTGGTCATTCACATCAAGAAAAATAGTACCTTAGTGGACATTCAATCTCTGATCAATTTTTTTCCTTTCTTTTTAAATTTTTCTTTCTAAACTATATGCAGTATGTAGTGCATCTTCTGTGTTGCTAATACATTTGATCTTGGTTTGTTTTGGTGTTTTTTCTTTTGTTGGCTTCTTACATGATGCGTGATTTTAATTTTGGTCCTTTTCTAGCTGTGATGTTTTGTTTTATAGCTTGATAGTCGCCATTCAGAAAATCTCAGAACCTCAACTTGAGTGGGAGCTCTTATTTTAACTCTTCATTCAGTGAATCAAATACTGGACATTGCAGATGTTGGGAGCCACTTTTTGTGAGTTTTTGTTTGTTTTGTTGTTGTTTGGGTTTGGTTTTGTTGTTTGTTTGTTGGTTTGTTTTGTTTTTTTTAAAGCCTGTAACAATGACAAAAACTCCAACTTTAAAATCATGATACATGCAGAATTCAACCAAACTTGCACAAAACCCCAATAGCATTTCTCTGATCTCAAAGATATATCTATATAACGCAATGCAGCATTAGGCCAAGACACCTGAAGATGATTTCTAATCTACACACAGCAGCAAACTCACATTAGCAGTGTTCTCCTGGGGTCACCATATCCCTTTCTCAGGGAGGTCCCTTGCCTAAGAAGGGCTTCCCTCTCACGTAGATGTACCAAAGACAACTTGCCTACGCATACATCTGTCATCTTAGTACAAGGCACTGCTGTACCCAAAACACATTCTGTTGTTGTCAGGCACTATTGAATAGTGCTGCTGTGCACAGCCAGAACTAATCTCAACCTGATGTGCATCCAGAATGTGTACACCTCTTGTGGGGCTTTAATTTCTTTACCACACCTTATGCCCTCAGAGGCAGCTGTGAACACCACTCTATGCCTTCATGTGCCTGCAGGTGGAAATGCTAATGCCCTTGACCCTTTTTCCATTACAGCCTACTATTTGGAGCACCCCTTGAAGAACTGAGAGACCAAGCTGAAGATATGCAGAGTCTGCATTGCCTATAACCATCAGACACAGGCACATCTTATCCCAGGGTCAGCTCTCTCAGATCTAGAAAACCAGTGGAGTTCTTACAGGACAAGAATATCTGTGATATAAGGCTTAATTGAGCAGGTAGGCAGAAGCTTGCTTGACCATCAGTGGCTAGGTGGGATGTTACTCTGAAGCTGTTGTCCATCAACTGATAGAGTGGGGTATTAGCAAAATAACACTAATGGGAAGTTTAATGGAGCTACGCTGCTGATCTTCGTAAAAGTGAGAGAGAGTATTTAGAAATGCTAAGTAAGTTTTTAATCAATTCCATGTTAGTAGGAGGTTGTGATTGTTTTTCTTGAGCCGCAGAATTTGCCCTTCCCCAAGTATTTAAGTCATTAACAGAGTAACCTAATACTTTTCAAGGTACTTGAATGAGTCCAAGGAAGGTAAACAAAGCTGGTGGAAGGACTGGAAAGCATGTCCTATGAGAAGTGGATGAGAAGTCCAAGTTTGTCTAGTTTGGAGAAAAGCTGGCTGATGGGTGACCTCAACGCTGTCTACAGATTCCTGAGGAGAGAAAGCGGAGAGCAAAATTCTCAGCTCTTCTCCTCAGTATCCAGTGACAGCACACATGGGAATGATTCAAAGCTGCACTAGGGGATGTTACACTGGACATTATGAAGTATTTCTTTACTAAGAGTATGGACACTGGAACAGGTTTCCTAGAGAGACAGTCAATACCTCAATTCTGTCAGTGTTAAGAGGCATTTGGATAATGCCCTTAATAACATGCTCTAACTTTTGTTCAGGCCTGTAGTGATCAGGCAGTTGAACTAGATCATAGAATGCTTTCGGTTAGAAGGAACGATTAAAAGTCATTTAGTTCAAGCCCCCTGCAGTGAGCCAGGGACATCTTTAACTGGATCAGGTTGCTCAGAGCCCCATCCAACCTGATCTTGATCGGTTGTCAGGGATAGGGCTTCTGCCACCTCTCTGAGCAACCTGTTCCAGTGTTTCATTGTGGAAAATTTCTTCATTTCATATACTCTAAATCTACCTTCTTTTAGATTAAAACCATTACCTATTGTCCTATCACAACAAGTCCTGCTAAAAAGATTATCCCCATCTTTCCTCTAGGCTTCCTTTAGTTATTGAAAGCCACAATAAGGTCTTCAGGAAGCCTTCTCTTCTCTGGGCTGAACAACCACAACATTCTCAGTTTGTCTTCATACGAGAGGTGAATCAGTCCCTTCCAACTGAACTATTATATTCTAGTATTCTGAAACGGGCAAGAAGACAGTATACTGTGGGAACTACCATTTATTGGTTTGGAGTGACGTTTTTTCGTCTATTAATTTATGTGAACTTAATTTAGTTAATAATTTTGAGCAGTCTGAGATGAAATATATTGGACATAAAAAATAATAATTTCAGACTCAGCAGAAGACTGTAATTTCCACCTTCAGTGAACAAGCAGACTTCCTGTATATTCCCAAGTGGACAAAAGTGGAATGGGCGGCAAGCTCCTTCTGATCGATATTGACTCTAAGGAACATGACTAAATGGAAACATGTTGGTGAATGATTGTGAAACAAGCAACACAGCCACATTCTGCAGCTCAGAATTAACTAAAAATAAATCGTGTCCACAGCACAACAAGTTATTAGCAAGACAGATGGCCAAGAAGAGGAAAACCATAATTGTTTCCTCTGGGGCAGGATTTCTGAAAGTAAATACTCAATCTAGTCTTGACTTTGTAACAGAAAATAGATTTCAATAGCATGGAGGAAACCCTGGAAAGTCATACAATGGCAAGATAGTATTTAAAAGCCCAGTCATATGAGGGAAGGGACTGGTGATGACAATTGTTGTTCTTTTAGTCAGTGCTGAATGCAGACTGAGAGGAAGTTTGGTCTGCCGGAGAAGCAACAGTCTGGGTGCTGGGAGACCTTGGCTTCTGATAGCTCTCCTGTTTACTCCTGAACTCTGAACTAGACAATGCGTCCCGTTGTTTATACAGTGTTTCCCAAGTAGTATCTCTGTTTGGGAAGGAGAGATGATCAAGGTTTTCATCAGGCTCTAAACCATAAGAGAACTAGCAAACAGTTTTTCAAATACCATCACAAAAACTCAACATAGTGATGCAATAAATAGTGCCAAGAGACCACTCTGTTGTGATGGTATAGATCACGGTTATGAAAGAACATGGGACACCTGCCAGGTCCATTTTAAGTGCACACATAACTCTTACTGAATTCTGTAATTTCATTAAAAGGCTGCCATTTGTTTTTTCAATAAGTTTACCAAAATGTCGCTGCTGAAGTTCTCCAAGCGTGCAAAGTGAACCTATAACCAAGTTAAGTAAGGGGTTATCCAAATTAAGAGAACATTTTATTAGCACCTATCATATGATTGTTCTGGGAAGGTCTCCAGCCCAAACAATTTTGAGCATGACTGATTATATGGATGAAATTGCCCAAATGTTTAGCTAGAGCTCTGCCTAATTTGGAGAAGTTTCTAGGCCTTCCCATGTAGAAACAAGTTTGCCTATTAAAGTTGAGATGCAAATAAATTGCCTCAGGAATAGAGTTTGGACATGCATGGATCCCTGATATCCTGATCCCAGAGCTAAAAAGCTTCCTACAAAAATTCAAACATATGCTGGGACTTCTCCATCATTTCCAATGCAAATTCTGATGCTAATACAATCCACTAGATTCAGAGGGGGAAAGGGGAAATACCTGGCTTGCAGGAAACAAGCCTTGGACATCTGTGGGGTGTTGTGCCAGCTCCACTGCTACATCAGGGTTCGTACCAGTCAGGCAGTACTCTAGTATTGAAAACTTGCTCAAATGCCTGTACACTTATGCACACAGTACGGAGAACAAACAGGATGAACTTGAGATCTGTATGCGATCTCAGGACCATGATCTCATTGCAATCACTGAGACATGGTGGGACAGCTCACATGACTGGAACACTGTCATGGATGGTTATGTTCTTCTTAGGAATGATAGGCTGGAAAGGCAAGGTGGTGGAGTTGGTCTCTATGTGAGAAAGCAATTGGAATGTATCAAGTTCTCTCTGGGGGGCAATGAAGAGAAGGAGGAAGGCTTGTGGGTAAGGATTAAGGGGGAGACTAGTATGGGACACATTGTAGTGGGTGTTTACTACAGGCCATCGGATCAGGATAAGGAAGCTGATGAGGTCTTCTGCAAGCAGCTGGAAGTAGCCTCAAAATCACAGGCTCTGGTTGTCATGGGGGACTTCAATTACCCAGACATTTGTTGGGAAAGCTACACAGCCAGGCACGTGCAGTCCATTAGGTTCCTCCAGAGCACTGATGATAATTTTCCTAATGCAGGTGGTGGAGGAGACTACAAGGAGAGGAGTGCTGCTGGACCTTTTACTGACAAAGAAAGAGGGACTGGTTGAGGATGTGAAGGTAGGGGGCACCCTTGGCTGTAGTGATCATGAGATGGTGGAGTTCAGAAATACAGGCAGTAGGCTCAGGGCTAGAAGCAGGATTGCTACCCTGGACTTCAGAAATGCCAATTTTGGCCTCCTCAGGGAACTGCTTGGAAAAGTCCCATGAGACAGGGCTCTTGAATTTAAGGGGCCCCAAGCAAGCTGGCTAACATTAAAGCACCATTTTCTCCAGGCTTAAGATCAGTGCATCCCAAAGAGTAGGAAATCAAGTAAGAGAGTTAGGAGACCTGCATGGTTGAGCAGGTTGCTGCTGGATAAACTTTAGCAGAAGAAGGAAGTATACAGAGCATGGAATAAGGGGTAGGCCACTTGGAAAGAATACAGGGAGGTTGACAGTGGATGCAGGGATGCGACAAGGAAAGCTAAGGCCTCCTTAGAACTAAGCCTGGCGAGCGAGGCCAAGGACAAAAAGAAAAGCTTTTTCAAGTATGTTGGAGGCAAAAGGAAGTCTGGACATAATGTGGGACCTTTGCTGAATGAAGTGGGTGTCCTGGTGACTGAGGCTACAGAGAAGGTGGAGTTACTGAATGCCACCTTTGCCTTGGTCTTTACTACTAAGGCCAGCTACCAGGAGTCCCAGGTCTTCAAGACTGGAGAGGAAGTCTGGAGGAAGGAAGTTTTTACCTCAGTCAAAGAGACTTGGGCCAGAGCTCAGTTGAGGAAACTGGTCATCCACAAGTCCATGGGGCCTGATGGGATGCACCTGCAAGTGCTGAGAGAGATAGCACAGGTCATTGCAAGGCCACTCTCCATAATCTTTGAGAGGTCCTGGAGAAGAGGAGAGGTGCCTGAGGACTGGAGGAAGGCCAATGTCATCCCAATCTTCAAAAAGGGCAAGAAGGATGAGCCGGGTAACTACAGGATGGTCAGCCTCACCTCCGTCCCTGGAAAGGTGATGGAACAGCTTGTTCTTGCCACCATCTCAAAACACATGGAGGAAAGGAGGCTTATCACAAGTAGCCAACATGGATTCCATAAGGGGAAGTCATGCTTGACTAATCTAATATGATGGCACAACTAAATGGATAGATGAGGGGGGGGGGCAGTGGATGTGGTATTTCTTGACTTCAGCAAAGCTTTCAACACTGTCTCCCATGGTATCCTCACAGCCAAGCTTAAGAAGTGTGGATTGGGCTACTGTGCAGCGAGGTGGATTGGAAACTTGCTGAAGGACAGAGCCCACAGACTTGTGGTCAGTGGAGCCGAGTCTAGCTGGAGGCCTGTGACTAGTGGTGTCCCCCAAGGGTCAGTGCTGGGTCCAATGCTATTCGATATATTCAGTGTCCTGGACGAAGTGATGGAGTGTACCCTCAGCAAGTTTGCTGGGAGGAGTAGCTGACACACCAGGAGGCTGTGCTGCCATCCAGCGTAACCTGGACAGGCTAGAGATATAGGCAGGGAGAAATTTAATGTGATTTAACAAGAGCAAGTGTAAAGTACTGCACCTGGGGAAGAACAACCCCATGTATGAGTAAAGGCTGGGGTCTGATCTGTTGGAGAGCAGCTCTGGAGCAAAAGACCTAGGGGTTCTGGTGGACAAGAGGATGACCATGAGCCAACAATGCACCTTTGCAGCCAAGAGGGTCCAATGGCATCCTAGGATGCATTAAGAAGAGCATGGCCAGCATATCGAAGGAGGTTATCCTCCCCCTCTACTCTGACCTAGTTAGGCCCCACCTGGAATACTGTGTCCAGTTTAGGGCTCCCCAGTTCAAGAAGAACAGGGAGCTACTGGAGAGAGTCCAGCGCAGGGCCACCAAGATTATTAAAGGAGTGGAGCATCTGCCCTATGAGGACAGGCTGAGGGAGCTGGATCTCTTTAGCCTGGAGAAGAGGAGACTGAGGGGGGACCTCATCAGTGTCTACAAATATGTTAAGGGCAAGTGTCAGGAGGAGAGAGCCAGGCTCTTCTCAATGTCATCCAGTGTTAGGACAAGAGGCAACGGGAACAAGTTGGAGCATAGGAGGTTTAGTGTAAATACAAGAAAAAACTTTTTCACAGTGAGGGTGACAGAACACTGGAACAGGCTGCCCTGTCTTCTCTGGAGACATTCAAGAGCCACCTGGACGCATTCCTGTGTGACCTCATCTAGGTGATCCTGCTCTCCAGCGGGGTTTGACTAGATGATCTTTCTAGGTCCCTTCCAAGCTCTAACATTCTATGGTTCTATGATTTAGCTTTGCTAACCAATCATTTATCTCCCTAATAAATTGCTTGCCAAAACAAGGGATTTGGCCGGAGTACCAGTTGATTAAATTGGCCAAGTACTGCCTTACATCTGGGGGAAGAATCTGCAGGCTATAAATAGCCCACAAGCAGCCATATGCCACAGCGTAACATGGTCTTATCCTCTGTGTTAAACCTGGGCAAGGAAAAAAGCAAATGAGCAGGATATCTCAACTGTGTATCATCCAAAAGGCCTGCTCTAGCAGGGAAATTCTCAGTTGAGCAAATCCAACTATTGTCCGGCATCATCCTCTGCTTCACAGATGACACAGAGATGAGAAAACACACAGCAATATGACCCTATGCCACAGCCACATTCACAATCACATTATTATAGCAACAACGGAAAAGGGTTTTTCCCATCAGCACTACCAATTACACCAGCATGGTACAGCAACAGCACATGCATCACAGCCAACTTTAGCCCCAGGATTCACTGCTGATGAGATGAAGCAACAGCCTGATTCAGAGAAGGGGTAAGTGAGGCAGGACTGCCCAGCCACACAGCCACCACCATGTCACACAAACATTAGAAGACATACTGAGGTACCTTGAGAAAAGGGGTGAGTCAGTCCCTCCGGTGTGTGAGCTACAGTACTGAGAGTACCCACTGTGCCTGCTTTGTGCAAATTCCAGACACCTCCAACCCATATAGAATAAGTACATAATGAAAATGACAAATCAATTACTAGTTTAGTTTCTCCATTAGCAACAATACTTAGAGAAATTAATGGAAAAGAATGCCACTTACAGTGCTCTTCACAGTTAAACATGATTTACTCCATATACTATAGACATGAAGTTATTAGTTTAGCATTGCATTTTTCTCACATGCAATGGATGACCTACAACTCACCTACCTATGGCGGTGAGGAGAAGGCCACCCTCTCCCTCCCTGGTGTTTTGCTTCCGTGTCTAGACTGCTAATGCATAGCATCACTGGCAGATAGTCACACTTCTGTGCCTGCACCATTACATTGACCATCATATCACCCCACCTGCTTTAGGTCTCATCCCTTTGCCTATCAGAGTGACAAACACTCCTTTTCTGCTACAATATCTTTTCTTTCCAGAGAAAATGCCCTAAGGCCATGTCAGAATTTGGGAAGACAGGAGGTGGTGTCAGTCATTTCCTTTGCTCACTGTGTAGTGCCATTTACAACCAAGTACTGATATTTACTGTCAGCACAGATAGGTCTGGACTGCATCATTCTAAAAGAAACCATGAGTGTTTGTATCAGTGATAAATAATGATCAGAATATTTGAAAATATGATTAGGTAAAATAGTGTATCTCATTAAAATACAAGGCCATTTGGGGGGAGTCAGGTTTTGTGTGCTTCCATACAGTTACCATAAATACCTCAAGGTCCTGAACAAGGTGAAGAGAAACATGTACCTTTCTCACAAATGCACATTCCTTGGCTCACTGTCTGATAAAACACCCTTCCTGCTGAGCTGTTTGCAGCACTGGTTGGAACTTAGCCCATGCTTTTAATCTGACTGGAAACCACAGCATTGCTGTCTCTCTCTGTGAATGCTGTTTATACTCTGTTGGATGCACAGAAGGCTGGCTAGTCCATCTGGATTGCTTCCCCTGCTGCTTTCCAGGCTAATTAATATCCGCTGTCCTGTTTACTTGTACCATTACACACTCCTAGAAACAGGGAGTTATGGTGGTTCATATTGGTTGGTTTGAATTCAGGGAGGAGGTAGAAAAAAAAGAAAAAAAAAAAAAGCTACTGCAGGTCAATACTTTCTAAAGAGGTATAGAGTATCAGTGGCTACCAAGAGGAGCCAGGACCATTTCTGTGAGAATTCAGCAAGGCAAACATAGCAGGAAAATGCACCCAAGGCATTTAACAATATGTAAGAAACTGAAGAGAGCTCAGATCACGTCTGGGCACTTCAGACCAGGTGTTCAAAGCTCTCAGCAAATTCCAACAGAAATACTTTCATCTAAATATTTGAAATGTTTTTGCATCCAGCAAGCAGAGCCATTGTAAAAACCAGGCCACTTGTCTTGGAACACTTGGCAGAAGCACACAAAGGACTTTTCTCATAGGAGGCCTGTATGTGTACACAAATGCACGTGCCAGGAATTGCTGCAAACACACAAATTATGACACTTCTAAGCTTTCTTTTGAGCTTTGTAAAAAGAAACAGAACTCAGAGTACAAATCACTATATTAGGCTTAAAAACCTGGTCCCACATGCCAGTGGGATGCCTGCCTCTACTTACTTTTATAGTGAAACTGTCCTGTGAAGGACTTTTCTTGGCTAGAGGCTACGAGGAAATAACTGTAGTTTTCTAAGCAAGAGGAGGCTGGAGAGTGAGCTGGTTCCTTTCCTAATTTCCTAGGAGAAATTCTTAGGTGAAGAGCACTCTATCCACTGTTAGTGTGAATAGCTGGTTTTCTGGGTAATTATATGTCAGAAACTAATCTTAGCACAGTTTATACATACTTGAGAACAAAGAGTACCACAGGCTAATTCATCCCAACAGTCTCTCTAAAAGAGGCTGCCTTGATACAGTCACATCTGTGCTGCACATTACAGGGGTGATGTCAGGCACAAGCCACTACTAATTCCAGAAACATCCTTTCAAAATTTATTTGTAATATCCCTCAAACTAATAGAAGAGTACAGCATTTATCACATATGATTATTGTTGCCACAGGAACCTGCAAGATCATACACTGCATGGAGGTATGTGCTTTCCCAGCCAGTATCCATTAGAGAGACCAGATGGAAACACTGCTTCCTGGAGAGACTGGATAGAAAAAGTGCTGCTTCCTGGGCTAGGCTCTACTAGATCATCAACATCTAGTGGGAGCACACCTAGCCATGTCATATCAGAGTCATCTCTGACTACACAGTTTTCCTCTCTGTATTCTATAGCATGAAGATAAAAGGGGAAGCTTCAGATGGTGATTTGGTGGTCCACTGGGACACAATCTGGTTAACAGTCTCCTCTGGGGTCAACAATACATGACTTCATCACAGATCCCTAGTGCCAGTTATGTGCTAAGTGTTCTGCAAACAACAAGGGAGGAGAAAAAAGCCTTAGACTAGGATACACACAGCACAAGGCTTCTTCTCATTTGAAATGGAAAATTTAAGCACGGATGTTTAGATATATACTCCTCTAGTAGCTTCTTGCCTGCTGCTTAATTTCACAAGAGTGTTTTATTATTTAAAACATACTTGAGGCTTCTGACTACTCAGGAATGCTTTCCATTACAGCTGTCCTCAAGCTCTGTCCCTCTGAATGTCTCCAGTAACTCTACATGGGCTGTAGTTCTTACTCCTCCTATTCTTTGTTACAGGCCTTACTTTCCAGTCTGTCTACCTGTCTTGTGGAAACTTTCCAAACCCCACCATAGTGCAGTACAGGATAAGCAACCTGACCAAGAACCTCAAACTAAGCCCCTGAAGTGTGATTTCAAAGTACTTACCAGGCCAGGCAAACATGTCTATGTCAAAATATGATTAGCACAAAATGTTTACAATGTTTGACAACAAAAAATTATTTTGGATTTGGCCACGTAGAAAATAAAACATTGAGTAAAATAAAGTTTCTCCTGTGAACACTGATTGCAGGTATTATAAGTAAAAACAACCCCCACACTCTCTAAACAATTCTTAGAAACAAATCCAAGTCAAAAACAGTTATATGGCTTGGGTATAATTATTCTCCCTCAGTGTCTATACTAGGTACATGCATGGCGACAGATTGAGAACTATTTAGTAAGATTATATACAGAGTCCAGTTTAGGAAGTCCTAGAACTACTAACATTGGGAAGAGTTATCCACACATTAACTCCTAAATTTTCTCTATATTAATACCATCAGCCACTGCTATAGACAGAATAAAGGTCTAGACTGAGTTTGTATTTGAGGGTACATTACATTTCTCATGCTCCTGCATACATCCCGTGCTCTGGCTGCTCCTTAGTGCTTAGAACCTATGCCAGCTCTATGGGCACATAGCACCAGCCCTTATTTCTCAGGAGAGATCAGTAATAGAGTCAGGTGCACATTCTGCTTCTGGGTGTTGGAAAGACTAATTTCACAGTGATGTAGAAGAACTTAGCTGTACATGGATACAGCCTAACAGCTCAGTTAGATGATTTTATTGCAGACTGTCTTAATGAAGATGGGCTTATCTTTCAAGACAGAGCCCTGTTTATTTTTATCTAACAGGGAACTACTGTTAAACTCCATACTGTAGGTTCTTCTCACCCAGTGTAATCTCAGCTTTCCTGTAATTTGTACTGAGTTGATCACTGATTACCTCACTGGAGCACTCTGGTAGCCAGAGACTGTAAGATGGGAGATACTCTGCCTCCAATTTTCTTTACTGCACATAAGTTCCCTAGGTCCAGCCTGAAAGGGCACATCACACTCAGCAGATCCCATAGGTTTTCTGGGGACTTCTGCCAAATCCACCAGGGTAGTTGAATGACTTTTCCCTTTCTCACAGACACAGAGCAACTGGCATGGGAAAATACCAAAGTATTCTTAAAAACCAAAGTGTGCAGGAGATGCCCAAGAACCACCCCAAATTTTCAACAGTGTGAGGGAGGAGTGAGCAACTTTCAATTGCAGAATATCAAATCTGCCCTTATGACCAGCTATATCTGAAGTAAAACAAGGTTAGGTTCCAACTGAATTTTTATTTCATTCCCACAACCCTGGGAAAAAGTTTTCTGCTTGTATGGAAATGCAAAGGGTGGGAGTTTATACCAGTAAAACAAATTCAGTGAATAAGGGGGCAGGAAGAAGACAACTCTTGGAAATGGGAACAGAGAGAAACTACAGACTTTTCAGCACAGTTGCCTTCAGTTTCTCATGTTATTGGGGTGGGAGATACATATGGTCAAAGCATAACATCTCTCAGCTAGCAGCAACAGAGGCAATGCCCTGAGCTTACAGGTGACATTAAGAGGCCTGCAGTTAGAGGGCTTCACCCTTTCAATCAAGATCTCTGAAATCATCAATGGAACATGGCAAGTATTTACATGACAGAGCCTATTGGAGGCACCTCTTGTGTGCTTAGCATAGAATAAACATATACCTCAGCTTACTGGGCAAACAAATACAAAGATGCTAGGAAAGCAAAGTAACAATGTTCTTAAAAAGCACAAAAGTCAAATCAGAAATCTTAATTTTAGAGGGAAGACTCAGTGGAAGGAAAGACATATATATGTTCTAATCATTCTTACTAAGACAGGATGAATGCTGGGGAAAGGTAATTTCCATGATCAGCAAAGACAAAAGTGAAGATGCAGCTATAATGGTAAAAGTGGTTTATCCACAAGAATTTAATTTATTCAGACAAAATATTATCATCAAAATGAATCAATCTAACATGTTCTTTTGCTTCTACAAAGCAATTTCATGGTGAAAGGGATTGCTAGCTCTGATGCACCAGCCAGTCTTTTCTTTACCAGGCACTCAGTTGTGGATGTAATAAAGATTTCCCTTTAACTGCAAAGTATTTACAGTTTGTTCTTAATAAGATTTTCCTTCAAAGAAAGAAATGAGTAAGTAATAGAGAAAAGTTCATGAACCCAAACCAGTGCTGCAAATCTAAACTCAAAATCATTTGAACTTGGGTGATCTGAAGTTTAATGTATGATTTATAGCACTGCTGAGTGCAGCATTGACACTGACCAGAGCAGTGTCTGAAGCATAAGGACCAACGGTTACAAATACATTCTGCCTATGGCTTCACACAAAGCACTATTTAGGGGAGCAAAAATATTTCTCTAACAACTGTGATAAATAAAGCTTTTCTTTTTTTTTTTTTTTTACTTTTAAGATCATTTACTGTTTATTCACAAGGACATTTTCCCACTCTGAGGTTTAGACACATAATTGATCCAATCTCAAAGGACAAACAACCATTGCCTTGGCTAGTCCTACGCTGGAGTTTGACTCCTTATTGCAAGATTTACAAGCAGGGTCTCAAAGGAGTCTGAAGTTTGTGTGTCAAAGTCCTTCATTTTCCATTCTATAGTGACAAAAATCTGTACATAGCTCTAGCCCAAAGGCACCAGATTGAAATATAAATAGCAGGCAGGAAAGTGACTCCTTTCAAAGAGTTGTAACAGCCTCAGGTATCAGTACACTGCATTTATCTGATAATGAAGTTTCTGAAAAATACTATTTTAAGCTAAAAGACTGAAAATAGAAAGTCAGCAACCAGGTAGACTATGCAGAAAGAATTTCCTTGTCCTCAGGCTCAGCTCAGCTCTAGTATNATTTTAAGCTAAAAGACTGAAAATAGAAAGTCCTCAGGCTCAGCTCAGCTCTAGTACATAAACTTCTAAGTTCTTTTCCAAAAGATTAATGATTTCATAGCTGTCATTCACATGTAGCATGATAAACTATTTCAGTAGGATTCTGTGTCAGACTTTTGCTTAGGTATATGTAAATTGATTTTATTTGAAGGTAAATTATACCCTGGAAACCAATGCTTCTCATTGCTGCTGAGGGTGAAAATGAAGAGAAAATTTGTTCAAGTGTTCTTTAGAACAAGCATCAGTACCTGCTCTTCTTAGGACAAGCATCACAAGGCAGTGGTATAGCCTATTATCATTAGCACTGCTTTTGAAGCAAACTGCTGCACCATTCAAGTGGCAGTATGTGCCTGTGATTCAGCTTGTGAAAAAGCAAAGAAGTATTTGAGCCTGCCCTAGACAGATTCACAGCAAGACACCTCTCTGTCCAGTAGGCTCTGCAGTTGCTCTCTATTAAAAATACTTCAACACTTCATGATGGATACAGGTCTATGCCAAAGAGGACATTGCAGGTGTAGCACACTATTGCTCAGCCCTCAGTAGCACACCCAAGCAAAAGTAATCTCAGAAGGAGAAATTACTTTTAATAGAAAAGCAACTGAAAGCAGTAACAATCACAGATAGGACTAAATACCCAGGGTATAATAAAATACCATGCCCCTTACAAAGTTCATCATTTGATAATCTACAACAAAAAATTAAACTAACACTCTATAGCAAGCCAAAATAATAAAATCCATTTATAAACCTGTAATCTCTGCTTCTGTACTGGGAAATAGTCTCTTCCAGGATAATCTTCCATTTTTGTTTCTCACTTTTGCAAGAACTTCTTCCTTTTCACCTTTTCTACCTGGGATAGCTCATCATCACAGAATCATATAATGGCCAGGTTGGAAGGGACCTTAAAGATCATCTAGTTCCAACCCCCCTGCCATGGACAGGGATGCCATACACTAGACCAGGTTGCTCAGGGCCTCATCCAGCCTGGCCTTGAACACTGCCAGGGATGGGGCATCCACAACCTCTCTTGGCAGCCTGTTCCAGTGCCTAACCACCCTCTGGGTAATGAACTCCCTCCTAATCTCCAATCTAAATTTCCCCTCCTTATAACCATTCCTCCTTGTCCTATTTCAATCTGACCAGCTGAAAAGTCTCTCCCCTTCTATCTTATAATCCCCATTTAGGTACTGAAAGACAGCTATAAGATCTCCTCGAAGCCTTCTCTTTTCCAGACTAAACAAATCAAGTGACATCAGCCACTCCTCGTAAAGCTTCCCTTCCAGACTCTTCAGCATCTTTGTAGCCCTCCAACTGTCACAAATTCAGTTCTTGGAAGGTGGAAACATATACATATGCATCTTCATTCTATGCTGAATTTATGGAAAACACGATGAAGAAACATGTACAGGAATTAGTTTAGAAGCTAATGAAGCTAAAAGTGCTGGAAATACACGTAATGGATAAAGAATGTTTCTGTTTTAACTTTTGCTGATATGAGTAACCATGCCCTGCAGAAGAACTCCTTGGTGCAAGGCACAAAATAATCCTTAGCACTAAAATCTGACAATAAATCATTTCATAAACATTGTTTTTGTACTCATGGGAGATTGTTGCCTGAAAAATCTCTGTTTAAAGACTGTATGTTGGCAAGTTATTATGAACCTGTGGAAATAATGAGTCTGTGAATAGCTATTCTATGGATTTTGTTCCAATAGAAACTGTTGGAGGAAGGAAGCCACAGTTAGTTTTGCAGTTAGCATAAGTAACAAGGGCTGTACCAGTCTACACTAGACTGTTCTTATCTATACTTCTTCTTTTCTCCATCACTTGTTTATGCTATGCAAAAACTTCACCTAAGTGTAAAAAATAAAAATAAATCTCTTTCATACTAATTATATTTATGGATTGAGAATATTTTTTTCTCACCAGTAGCACTGGAACAATTTCTCAGTGAAATTATTTGGCAACACAAAAAAATCTAGAGCAAACAAAAAAATCTAGCCAAAGTCCAGCTGAAGACAGGATCTATTTTAATGTAAACAAATAAGGAAACAAAAGATTTGGAGAAAAAAGGAAAAAAAAGAGTTTTGCCTCTTAGAGTAGTGGAAAGAGCTAACAAGACACAAACTTTAACTGTTTATAACTTTGACTTCTCAGATGTAACTATTCCAACTATTTTCTGAGATCATAAATTACATATAAGCAAGTGAATGCTTTGATATTGAAATGACTGATGCAGATCAGACAGAACATGTAGACAGCAGATTTCGGTTTATAAATTGGGTTTATCACCTACTCAGGTTATTAAAGTCCACCTTAAATAATAAGACTGTAAAAAAAAGAAAAAATAAAATTGCAATCACCCTGAGGCAATGTAATTTTAGATAATTAATTCAAAAATTTTTGTCTGATATTCTAAAAATTCTAACTTTTTTTAATATAAGTAGTAGTTTGAAACAGCATGTTTCAGCATTTTGGAAAAAATCTTTTGTATTTTTTCCTTTTCTCCAAGGCAAAAAAATTCCTTAAAGATCAGATTTTAATTTGCTTTTATTTCTTATAATTTGTTTGAATCTAAAAATTTCATGGGGAGCACAACAGCTGGAGTGAAATGCTCTAAGCCTTCCCGTGGTAAAAATAGAAGTCCATCAGATAACAGCAAGTGACTGTTTTAATCTTAAATAATAAAGTACTCTTCACAGACCAGTAAAGATGCAAGTTGTTATAATTCAAAGCCATTATTCTCAAACTAGAAGATATTCTCAAGTGTTATAAGTATCCTTGAGAATGTTTTCCAACACAACTTACTTGAGGAAAGTGGGTGTGTATGTGTGTGGGTAGTAGAAACAAGAAGTTATTCAACTTCTTTTATTTACTTTTTTATCAGTTCCCAAACCTGTTGGGGGGGAAGCTTTTTTCCTTTTCTTAGGATAGCCTTGTTGATCTGCAGTGCTTGAAACATTACCAACACTACTCTCTAACCCCTTTAATTTTCCTTAAGTTTTATCTGTAAGTCTGATGTTACTAGCAAAATATACTGTNCTCCCTAAAATCATACTGTATGGTGAACTTGCCAATGGCTGTCGCAAGAGAGGAGCCCCAAAAAGGAGATACAA
Source organism: Bucco capensis (assembly GCA_013396975.1). Lineage (NCBI taxonomy): Eukaryota > Metazoa > Chordata > Aves > Piciformes > Bucconidae > Bucco > Bucco capensis. The sequence continues at coordinate 167,744 of VWZO01000263.1, read as the reverse complement.
GGACTCCCTGAAACAATATCTCAGCCTTGGTCATATTGATCACCATAACTGGTCTACTCTAGCCTCCAATCGGGAGGTCTGGAGACACACTATTTTTAATGCCGCGGATGTTTTTGAAAGGGCACGCAGGATGACTCTTGAGGAGAAAAGACAGCGTAGAAAGAACCATGTCTTGCAGGCTATACCTCCCGGGGAGTCCTTCTGCTGTGCCTTTTGCAACCGCTCTTGTCTGTCCCGCATTGGCCTTTTCAGTCATCAGCATGCTTGTAAAAGGCGCTGATGAGGAGCGTGGGTGGAGCCCTCCCTGGATCTTCGTTCGCGAAGCCTAGCCATGATGATGACTGTCATGGTCAACAGCTCAAAAACCACTAAAAGAACTCTGATAGATCAAAACTACTGTGATGAAAGAGGAACAATTATGAATTTAATGTACACTGAGACTCTATGTGCTACAAAAGTAGTTCACATTTACTAGCTTTAAATAAAGTAAAAAGTATTGATAGCCTCTTTTAAAGTGTACTTGATTTTTCCCAGTAGATGGCTCAGAAGTTAGGAAGGTGGCATTGACTATTCATTTCTCAAGTTCTTTCTTGAAAGGTATTCCAACTTGTCAATGCTCTTCAGACTTCTCCCTTAGAGAGGACTTTCTAGAAGCATTTTTGTATTGCAAAGCCTCATCCCAGATAAAACCTGGTAGTACACTGAATTCCAAAAGTGGAAATTAAGAGTTTATTGCTATAGGTAGATGCACCTCTATGAAGCTGGAGATCCAGTCTGGTGTCCTAGGGAAGGGCCGTGTGTCATGAGCATCCCAAAGCACTCTGACACCACTGCACTAGGTCTTTGCCAAAGGGTGGAACAGCAGGTGATGGCCCAGAAATATGGATGTAGCAGAGAAGTTGAGCTACATTTTAGTGCAGTTCCAGAAATGGAGGGTAACGCCCAACTACTAGTATGTCCCTTGTAGAAAATAAAAGAGGAACATTTCTGATAGATCTCATTTTGAAATAACCTATTAATTAAAAATAATTTTTTTTTTATTTTTTGTCTATTTTCAAAACTCAAGAAATTTGAGAATAACTTTAAGACACCAGTAAAAAACCTGCACCTTTCTTTCTGTGCTCACTGTCTCAGTTCTACAAACACTCTTTGGGGTATCCAATGCACTATCTTCATATCACGTCTTGGAATCGATTGTCCAGCTTCATCCTGTGGGCCATTTTCTCCCCAAGTCAACCATAATACGACTATGGGACAAGATTTCAAGAACATGTGACTAATTCCCTGTCCTTGCAATCCACTGACCCAAATTAAGTAAATTACAACAAAGATGAAGGCAAACAAAAGCATGAAGCTCTTCCCGCTCAGACAAAATTCAAGTTTGAAATTTAAATCATAGCTCTGATCTGTTCTTAGCAAGCAACACCATGTAGGTATCACAGGTGGTATGTGCATCTGGATTGGGAGATTTCTCCATATGGTGACACTGAAGTATCTGAGATCTGCCAACCTGTGAGGCAGAAGGTGGTTAATCTGGCTACAAGCTTTCAGTAAGTGGAAGCAGACACAGCCTCTGCTGTGTCTTGCTGCTTATGGTGTCCACCAGGATTTCTGCCATTACTAGAATTTCTCAAGCAGATAATTACTAGAATTTTAATTAAACAAGACTCTGCTTGTTCCAGTTGAATTCAGGAGAAACTCTTTGTCCAAAGGAGCTCATCTAGGATGTTTACAAGCACTGATACACCTGATAAAACAACAAACACTACACATGCCTACACAGGCTTTCAATCTTTCAATATTTATAATTTAATAAGGAGAAAGAGGCAAGCAGAGAGTAAGGATGGCTTTTGTAACATCTTAGTAAAACAGAAAAAAGTCTATGTCATTAAAATCAGCTGACCATTTGGTTTACCTTTTGATTTTAGAAATACTTTGAACATATTTACAGATGGAAGACTGAGCAGATGTGCTTTAGTTGTAACATATTCCTTCAACCCAGGCACAGTCTGAAAATCACTTGGGGTCTTCTGTGGCCCCTGGTGCGATAACTGTGCCGACAGCACAGGGAGCATTAAACTCATTGCCCATGGTAAAGTGTGGGGAGTGATACCCATGTTCCTATAATCCTTGTATGGGTAGGATGTGCTCATTAGCCTTCTGGCAGTCATCCTAGGAGAAGGACAACTCTGATTCCAAACCCTGGCAGATGGAGGTCGTTTAACCCTGTAAGGTCTTCCATCTAAGAGAAGGACACTCTAATAAAACCTCCGTCCTAAGGACTTGGCTGCCAGCGTCCAAGCTTGCTAGGCCCTGGCAGATGAACCTTAGGACTAAAGGGTGGGTCCAGCTCTGCGCATGCTGTGTCTCACCTAAAAAAAATCCATTGTGCAGGCTCGAGGGTGCTATCTGCTATCCTCTTTTTATCAGCGCGCTTGGAAAAGGCGCTGAGGAGGAGCATGGATGGAGCCCTCCCTGGATCTTCGTTCGCGAAGCCTAGCCATACATTCCTTCAACCATTCACTTTTTGCAACAAAAGCTACAACATGAAGACTCTTTAATTTAACATGAAAACAAAATGAGAAAGGCACATAAAGTCATAAACCAGAAATAATCTGACCTCTATTAAAAAAAAAGGGCATATAATCCTTGGCTTCTTCACAACATACATGGAAGTCTTCATCTCTCACACTCAGAGCAGAAAATCCACCAAAAACCACACTGAACAGTGCAAGAAGCACTGCTGCATCAGAAGAGTTGGATGTTGATTTCACAGGGTTGAAATTAAAAATTATGATTCTCTGCACAAGTTATATTTCCTATGTAGTATTAAAATACAGAGATAGATGTGTACTGTCCATTATTCACTGAAAAACAACAGTGACTTAAAAGCAAGCATAAAAATTTGAAAACCAGCCACAAGATCTAGTGTGCCAGGGGTTTTGGAGGCTTCTGCCCTTTCATTATCACAGACACTAAGACTTGCTTCAGCCTGCAGCGGAGCAGGGAGCTGGAAGTCCAGAATTAGTACCCCAACAAATGGATGAGTTTCCCTGCTCCCAGAAAGTCCCAGGACAGCATACACATCAGCAAAGGTACAAGCAAGACACTCACAGATAGGATATGTGAGTACTCAGGCTGTTTGACCCGTTTTGTTCTCTCTTCCACATCCTGCCAGTCAATGGAGCAGTAATGGCCCTGCATGCAGAGGGTGAGATCCTGATCAGTGCAGAGCACCCACAAGCACAACTATGACCACCACACAATGGGCTCTTGCATTCAAGGTTGTGGAAGGCAATTATTCCTGTTCCCAGGTTCAGCAAGACAGAAGCATACTTCATATGCTCTATACTGCCTCCAAACAATTTTATTACTGGCTTTTATCTCCAGCTTCTGTAATTGCATACTTGCAGAAGGTGGCAGGGAATCAGAGACACAGTGTGATGGGAATCATGCATCATTTTTTGAAACATCAGATTTTAAATGTTTCTAATGTTCCTGGCTGGCAGACATGTCCTTCTCATCTCCTAGCTACAGACCTCTTTGAGCTATTAAAATTGTTAAAATAGAGCAAAGGAAACAGTGTATCAGAAGAAGGATACGGAAAAAGAGACAAAATGCAAGATGAGTGGAACCTAGGAAGGATGGAGTTACAGCAGCAGAGGTATCACAGGAGATAGGGTGAGGGAGGGAGAACGGAAACAGAGGGCAAGAGGTGGGAACAGGTTAGAAAAGGAGTGGAGCATAGGCAAGAAAATCAAGGCTGGCAGGAAGAGGAAGGGAAGCAGCTTCTTTGTGTTACAGGATCCATGAGTTCTTCCCCTTGATTTTTGCACTAAGCATCAAACAACACAACAGAAGATACAAATAAGCTGGTTAGTAGTTTTGGTTTTCACTGAGTTTCTCCACTATTATTCTCTTTTTCTGCCCTTTCCTCCCCCAGTGACCTATGCGATTAAATGCTGACAGATAATCCTGCCAAGGTCAACTTCATCTTCCTATCAGCCTCCTGCCTCATTGCCTTTTAGCCTTCTTATCCCTCCAGAAGAATCACCACACCAGCTTTTGAAGACTGAAGTTCTCAAGGTGTCATCTTTCCTTTGCTCAGCTGACATTCAGCCAAAACCCCTCGAGTTGTTACTATTGATGCTTATTTAGCAAGAGATTAGAATAAAAATCCTACCACATTCTTTGCTGCAGTAACTGATGGCCATTGCAGCTGCTTAATGCTTGCAATATTTTATGGGCTTCAGACATTTTAAAGTACACAGAAAACAGACTGAGTTTGTTTCTCCTTTAGAAATGAACATACATAAAGTTATTTTCTTTTGTGGTGTTGGATGGTGCTGAAAAGTGAGATAAAAGATGAAGTAAGATTCTAGCAGATGAATAGAATAAAATTTCTAAGCTTGGGACGCTTTTTGTAACCAATGCTACTCTCTGAGACATGAATACTGAGATCAATGCACTGTTAACAATAACAGTACTTCCCTTAACTGTACCACAAAGAAAAATACTTTGTTGGGTGAAAAGGACTCCAAGATTCAAAAAACTGAGAAGACTTGTCTCTTCCTTCACCTCCATTACTGCTCTGTGCTTCCATGCATCTGCTTATCAGAAGTATGGACAGAAAAGGGAGACTTATCCTGAAAAATTTGACTGCAAGTTCTGAGTATGACAGAATTTATTATTAAGGTCCTCCTGCCCTCAGCATTCTCCTCAGACCTAGGTCCTTAGCCTGAAGAACACCTCTCTCCCATATACATGCCTCAGTGGCAGGTGAGACTACCACAGGTGTGATATTCTGCTTTATTCATGCAATCCTCAGGGAAGGGAGCATCATGCTGGCCCAGGTGTCACACAACAGAATACAAAATTAATATGAACAGTACCATAAACAGAGCTGTAACATCTACCTGATTCTGTTCATTGTGGTTGGACAAGGAGTCTCACAGGGACAGTGCTATAATAGCCAACATTATTGTAATACCAGGTTCAAACCAACCAGTTACTTTCCCTTGACAAAGCTTCTTTGTCTGTCTTGCAATAGCAGACTAACAATATTTCTTTTTTAACCTCAATCCTGCATAGGTTTGGTGTTCAGAGCTCAGAACACTTCCAAAACATCATCATAGACATTAATGGGAGTTTTGCTGTAAGTGTGGATTAAGTTTGGTCCTTATCCTTCTTAGCTACAAATCTTTTTAATATATTTTGTGACTCTCACAATACATTACTGAAAAACTGCAAGTTGATGTGTCTACGACTCTGTGCTAGAGGTGCAAATGTATGCATGGAAACTTAAAAGTTTAATCAAGTTCATTGTTCCCTTCCTAAAACAACAGCAAAAAGACCCAGCAATAAAATTTTAACCTGTAGCCAATAGGGATTTTGAGATGTGCGTCATAAAAGGGAATATCACTGATTTTAATCTCTTTAGGAAAAGAAGAGGACAGCTTCATAGCAAAATTCAGAATTTCAATTTCATTTCCTGAATTTATTTCCCCATTAAGACAGAGATAATTTTTTTATGTACTGCTTTTAAAGTGTACTTGCAAAGGTGGAAGAGATACTAGATAGCATTAAACTTTTTTCCAGAGCATTCTAAATGCATTTTCAATGATGATTTGCTATTGTCATCTGTTATTAAAATAGTAACTTGTGCTTAACCTTTAAATTTCATCAACATGGAACAGTTTGTTACTGGCATATGCCATCACAGTCCTTTACTAAACATCATCTCTTTCCATTTCCTTATCTGGTGATTAGGTACAACTGTCCTTAGTGCTAATGAATCATTTTCCAAGTAAGATGGAAAAACTGCAGACAAAACTCTTACAATAAATCACTAACTTGGTGGAATCATCAGTGAATCCTCCATTTGGCTTCCCACACAGCCCTTTCTCTTTCACTGGAAGTGGCTGACAAACTGTTATGAAAAAGTATCCATGCAGTGGGACTTTCCAAGAAAATTTTGCCAGAGTTTTTGACTGGGAAAAGGTTTTGAAGAATATAATAGTCAGCAACTGTTCCATCCCACGTGTGCATAGCCCTTATTTCTTACTCCCATTGAAAGTCCTTCCCAGTTTCCTACCAGTTACTGTATGGTGAAGCTGAAGATACTTTTCCAAATCCATTCCAATTTTTTTCCAAAGATGGAGAAGCTTTGGAAAATAGGAGATTAGGGTAAAGAAATGGCATGCAACACATTTGATTTTACTGGACCACAGCCCTACAGGATTAATGTGGGTCCAATGACCTGTGGGAAACCACAGTGCCATGATGTACAGATTGATGAGCAGACAGGTATGAGCTTTGTATATTAGTATAGCTGCCAAAGATCTTTTAATTTGGTTTGAAAGAAAAACAAAGGAATGACAAAAATGGGAAACCAGGAAAGAGGATTGACAGTCTTTGCCAACAGTCTTAAAACAGTCAGCTGGAAAAGTCTCATTAGTTTCACGCAATAGAAACATGCAAAACTCAGAAATAAGTGGGATATATTTATAGTACACAATGAACTCAAGCCAAAGTAATTGCAGTGTGGTCTGCTCCTTTATCTCTAGAACCATGGTGTGCCAAGACATATAGTCTTTGGGAATGATAATAAAATAACACTTAAAAACTGATCAATTTGCTCCTTACCAACCTTTCTTTGATGCAACAGAGCACCTCCACACAGTATGGAAAAGCCTGGAGAATCTGACATATTGTGGAAGCTGAGTTTACCAGTTGCTTTACATTTTTCTTTGGTGCTGCTGATGTTTGTGGTGTTTCTTTTAGGACTAGAGTCATACTGTCTACGTTGCCACATAAGCCCACTGTACCACTGCAGTCCTCACCTCCTTTTTAGTATCACTTCTGCTATGAAAAACTCAAGCCTGATGTACAGGAGGAAAGTGAGACATTCCAAGGCAAGTGGAAGGTTTGTCCATACATGCTACTGAAGGATAAACTGGTCTGCAGCATCCCTTCCTATTCCCCACAGATCAGAACAAGATCAACTCTAGACACAGGCAAAGTAGGCAGTTACCTAAGGCAGGATAGCAACGATGCCTCTGATGTGCATTTTCCTCCAGCCGAATTGTGAAAATGCTAGACACTGCTTTTAGCAACTGAAAGCTCCAGGAGCGTAAGGAGAACTGAGTCTGCTAGCAGACCCAGCTCCTCCTGTAAAATCACCCTCTCCTGCCCCAACCATGATGTTTGGCATAGTGAAATTCAGTTTTGTGTACACTGCCGAGACTGTTCTGGGGTCTGGCACTCAGAGACTTATGCCAATCTGGGGAGAAATATACCCAAGCCTCTGATGGCAGGACCTGATCAGCAGTGCCTCCTATAAATATCCATGTTTGCTGTGGAGCTGAAGAACAGTGTTAGATGACAACTGTAATGATATCCCTGAAAATTCCAGCACTGGGAAATGATTTCTAGTCTTGCTGCAAAACCAACCCAGTGATAAGAGAGGGAATTCAGCTTCAGTTCTGAAAATATCTGCTTTATCAAAACAAAACTACAAAACCTGGTTGGGGGGAACTAACCAAGACCAAACAGTAAAGTTACAGTTGGATCTCTTTCAGGTTGCCTCATTTACCACCTTCTTTCTGACTTCTCAATCTGGAGAAAGAGCACTCCCTGCCTAGCCTTAAAGCAGCAGCCAGCTGGGCTCTTAGCAGCTGAGGGTGCTGGAGTTTGCAAAGAAATAGGACCCAAAAGGTTCGCAAAAGCCACTTTCTTCAAATCTGCCCTGCAACGTAATGTCTTTACGCATGAGAAAAGAGACAACACTTAACCACCTCACACATAAGCGAGGAGGCTAAATGAAATGTGTTTACATAGCTCCCTGGAGTGGAAGGTGAGAGACTGCATACAAATTAAAATGTTACACAGGGTTTGTTATTATTTCTACACTATATTAATTCATTTTATGCATAGTTCAAAAACACTCCCTCAAACCATGCTAAGATAATAAAAGAAATGCTACCTCATCCTCTCTCACAGATTCCAGATCCTGCTTTTTGTTGCTATGAAGCTTTTTTCCTGGCTTGTTACTGAGGATTTTTTTGTTTGAATATTTGCATTAAGCCAAGATGAAGCATTCAGCCATGACTACTGTTTATTTCTCACTTGCAATCCTTATCTTACCCTTGTGCTACAGAGAGCAGTCACATTTTAATACAAGGACAGTGGGAACATTAAAGGACAAGCAAAGACAGACAGCTCTCTACAGGAAAGAGATCACTCATCAGGAATGAGAGATACTGATGGGGAATAGATAACAGACTAAATATTCATCGAATTAAACACTGAGCAGCAGTCCCCAGCCCATTTTTGCTCTCACATCAGACAATTGCTTTCAGCACCTGCATCTAGGATCTTAGCTTGTAGCCACCAACATGGACAAATTCTTTCCCTAGCCCCAGATCATCAGCATATTTCAAATCATTTCTTGTTTTTCCATGTAGAGAGCAAAGAAGAAATTATAAAAGCAATATTACAGTCCACAGGAACTGTGAGGTGCTTTGCAGCAACCACAGCACATTGCCTGGTACCTATTTCTTGGGAAATTGAGCCCTCAGAGTCAATTGCTCTTAGGTTAGATCACCTGATGCTGGCCACTGCTGATCTGGTTATCAGCTGGGAACCTGGCATGGAGCAGAGCATTTACTAATTCAAACTTATACAGTCAGAAGCAGCAAAAGAAACATCTGCCCTGAGGCTGCACTGGATATCAGCGAGAGGAACACAGGTGCTGGAGCAGGCCTTTTCCAGGACCCAGCCACGTGTAGCTTAGGAGTTAAAAAATCTCAAACATTGCTGCTTTATTCCTAAGGAGCATGTAGCTAAACATAATCTTGACTGCAGTAAAAAGACTCTAGGTTATGCAGCTGCCATTCCTATATGCAAGCAACAAGACATATATGATTAAGGAAAGCTTTGACAAGTGGGGACAGACTGCTATCTTTGCACTGCCTTCAGTTTATCACAGCTTCCCTGTCCTAGTCCTTCAAGTCTAATCCTCCAGTCTCATCAACATTACTTCATGTGGAAGCAGCACATCCATCAGTTTAAATTGTTTTGGGCAAAACTGCCTTGTTCAAACACTAAACACCCTTAGTAAGTAAGTTACTTACTTAGTAAGTAAGTAAGTTTGCAGATGACACCAAGCTAGGTGACAGTGTCGATCTGCTTGAGGGAAGGGAGGCTTTACAGAGGGATCTGGATAGGCTGGATTGCTGGGCCAAGGCCAATTCCATGAAGTTCAATAAGGCCAAATGCCAGGTGCTGCACCTTGGTCATAATAAACCCCAGAAGCGCTGNCATCCCTGGAGGTGTTTAAGAGACAAGTAGATATTGCACTGGGTGGCATCATTTAATAAGTTGATAGGGCTAGGACAAAGGCTGGACTCCATGATCTCCAAGGTCTCTTCCAGCTCTAACTGTTCTATGATTCTATGATAAACACTTAACGCAGTACCTCCCAGAATTCTACTAAGATCTATATGGCTGAAGAGCATTTTCAGCTTCCCATTTTTCTTTCCCTTGAGGACCCTTCTCCACAACCAAATGTAAGCATTTTATCATGCCCTGTTAAACAGCCTGAAGAAATACTACATCAATGTTTTCTTCTGAACCACAAATTTATATTGTCTGTATAACCAATCAGTGGAGCTGTATAGATACTGGGATTCTCACCACTGGTACTCATGATGGACCACATCTACAGATCAGTCAGTGCCATGGAAGCTCTTCTCTGGGCTATAAATGCTATCAAGTTAATCTTATAAATCGTGATTAAGCATGTATATGTGTGTGCATATACATCCTTGAAGGTCTGGCAGCCTGTGTATGTGTGCACACGTATTGGGACAGGGCCTGCTGAGCTGGAGAAAGGAACAGACACCCACACCACTATCCCCTATGGCTGGAACCTAGGCTGCTAAGAAGCAAGAGACAGTGATGACACAGGTCATGATAACTTCACTGACTTTTAACTAGTAGTTAAGTTACTACCTGGGTATGACATGGAATTTTGGAAATCCGGTTGTCAATTTCTTTGGCTTAGGGCTTGGTTTGACTTACTTGTTTGGGGTTTTTTGGGGGGTTTGTTTTTTTTTTAATGGTATTTGAAGCTTTCCAGAGAAAGGTATAAGGTTTTCAGAATAAATAAGGTCTGGTGAAAAAGAAACAAATAAAAAAAAAAAGGAAATCCCCTTGCAGAAGGCTTGTGAGTGATACATATGTTGATGCTGCCTCATGAGCAGCCTTACTCATTAAGTTTTAGAATGTGTAATAAAACTGAGACATGAAGGAATTTCCAGTGTTTAGAAATATCCCAATTCTTTTACCAGAACAAGGACAAAAAAGATGGAACACAATGACTATCATATGTAGTAAGCCTTAACTTGACAAGAAGATTAGCAAGTCATATACCAGGCTTTCCTTAAGAAAAGTAATGAAGATCTTTGCTTGGCACCAGAACTGGGATGTGAACTGAGCCATTTCCAGAATGTGAGGGAACACACTGCTCTAGTGGTTGCTTCATCTCTGCAGACATGACTTGCTGTGAATCAGAAGTCAGAATTCAAACTTCAGGTCACTTCCCTCATTAATCTCTTCAAGAAGACTAATGGGATAGTTAACATTCCTGGATTTATTGTGAGAGTTATGCAGTATTATGAGCAGTATTATCATCAGTGCTCAACACTCATTCATCTCCACCCTCCAAGTCCTTCTAAAACATCCCAGCTGTTCTCTGAGAGCTTTTACTTCTGGTCTTTAGACAGCATCAAGCAAAAACCCCTGGTTTTCATCACTGAGGACTTTTTACCTAGTCTCTCCCAGTTTCCTTGAAACCATTAAACCTTAAATCTATTTGTTCTACTTCACCATTTACTGTAAACACTTCGGACAACAAATAGAGTCTGCTAGAAGTTATCCAGTTTATCTGGCTTGCGTAAATAAAGTATTATGTAGTAAAACAGGTTCGAAATCCCATCCAACTGGGGAATAAGCCAGGCCAACAAGAGCAGTGATAAATGTCCCTCAACTGCCTTCTAAGATGAGAGCCGGAAGGCCAGCCACCTCAAGGGTGTATATGACCATGGTGGATCCTCCGGCACCTCTTCTTCCTCAATTGCCTCTCTGAAATGCCTGTACACCAACACACACAGCATGGGGAATAAACAAGAACTACAGACATGAGTGCGGTTTCAGGGCCATGATCTCATGCAATTACAGAGAGATGGAGTAATGGTTTGCATGACTGAAGTGCTGTCATGGATGGTTATGCATTTTTTAGGAAAGACAGGAAAAGAAGGTGAGATGGTAGAGTTGCTCTTTATGTAAAAGAGCAGAGTTCTGCCTAGTTCTGCCCAGAGTAGGATGGAAAACAAGTTGAGAGCTTAATGGTAAGAATTAAGAGGCAGGGTAATATGGGTCGCACAGTAGTGGGTGTTCACTACAGGCCACCTGATCAGGAAAAGGAAGTCAATGAGGCCTTCTACAGATAGCTAAAAGCAGCCTCACAATCACAGGTCCTGGTTCTCATGAAGGACTTCAATGACACTGATATTTCCTGGCAAGGCAACACAGCTAGGCATAAACAGTCCATGAGGCTCCTGCAGTGCACTGATGATAATTTGATAGGTGGTGGAGGAATCAATGAGAAGATGTGTACCGCTAGACCTTATGCTAACAAAGAAGGTCTGGTTGGTGATGTGAAGGTTGGGGACAGCCTGGGCTGCAGTGACCATGAAATGCTGGAGTTTAGGATCATGCAAGGAAGTATCAGGACAATAAAGCAGGAATGCAATCCTGGACGTCAGGAGAGCTAACTTTGACCTCTTCAGAGGTCTCTTCAGAGACCTATTTGGAGTCCCACGGGTTAGGACACTAGAAGGAAGATAAGGGAGCCCAAGAGAGCTGGTTAATATTCAAGCATCACTTCCTCCAAGCTCAAGATTGATGCATCCATATGAGTAAGAAATCAAGCAAAGGAGGTAGGAGACCTGCTAGACCTGCATGGATGAGCAAGGAGCTTCTTAAAGAACTCAAATGGAAGAAGAAAGTTAACAGTGTGTGGGAAAAGGGACTGGCCACTTGGCAGTGTAAGTAGGGATGCAATGAGGAAAACTAAGGCCCTCTTGGAATTAAATCTGGCAAAGGATGTGAAAAACAACAGGAAGGGCTTCTTCAAGTACATTGATACTAAGAGGAAGACTAGGGAAAATGTGGGCTCACTGCTGAATGAGGTAGGTGCCCTGGTGATGGAGACTGCAGAGAAGATGGAGTTACTGAACGCATTCTTTGTTTCAGTCTTTACAGCTAAGACTGGCCCCCAGGAATGTTAGTCCCTGGAGGTAAGAGAAAGCCTGGAGAAAGTAAGATTCTTTGGGTGTCAAGAAGGATTGAGTTAGTGATCATCTAGGCAAGCTAGACACCCACAAATCCATGAGCCCTGATGGGATGCCGCCATGAGCACTGAGGGAGCTGGCCGATGTTATTGCTAAGCCACTCTCCATCACTTTTAAAAGGTCATGGAGACCAGGAGAGGTGCCTGAAGACTGGAAGAAATCCAGTGTCACTTCAGTATTCAAAAGGGCAACTAGGACCCCAAAGACAAGAAGAGATGGATGATAAAAAGCAGATTAAATTAATGCAGAGGTGCAGATATATTTGTTTACACTGTTTACTAGAGAACATCATCCTCCTATTAGGGATTACTATTATTTGTTACATTCTACTTGGAGAAAACTGGTAAAAACAACAACAAGAACTAAAGCCCACTTTCAGAAACCACACATGAACACAGGAACGCTTGCCCAACCTAAACATGTTTAGGTTGTGACTCTAAACGTGTTTACAACCAGGGATAGGGAAATAAAACTTTTACATTTTCTCAGAAAGCAGAGAAATTGACTGGGAGTAACGCTCCGTGTGCCAATGAAGAAGATAGATCAATTGTAACTGCATGATTGTTCCAAAACACAGGGACATGACACAATTGTTTTCTTCTCATTTTGTTATGGTCTTCAAGAAGGAAGACAATTCCTTAACAAAATGTTCTCCGTGAGTAAGTTTATAACATGAAACTATTTGCCAGAGAAATTTTTATTTGCAAGTTCCAGGCTTTTCTGAATGTACATCCACTGCTGCACAGTGAACTTTTTCTAAACAGAACTTCCAACAAGGTCTAATTTTCCAAAAGCACTGTGTTCCCTGTGCAGGGTTCAAATGTGAAGGGAAGATCCCACCTTATTCACTTTCGCCCTTCACATTAAAGACTGTATTCCACCACCACCAAGGGCAGTTTCCTTATTCATTGTTCTATGTAAAGAGTCAAGAAAAAAGCTGCATCCTATAAACCTATACTTCTCCCAGTAAACAAAGGTCAGAGCTGATCTGCTCTCTACCAGCCCAAGAAATTTCTCTTTATACCTTAGGGATCCATTAGCCATTACTCCTGTGATATATCTCAAATTTGATGCTCTCTGCTAATATACTAACATTTCCTTTACAGTACAAATGTTGTTATATTTATAGTGTAAATATATATTTACAGTCTAAATAAGATAAAATATTAGCTGTAAAGAACTCAAGGAGATCTGCTAACACCAGTCCCTTGTTTCCTGTTCACCAGATCATTTTCAAATCAGTTTGTCTGTTTGTTGTACTTCCCCCTTGGCCAAGGCCCATGTGCAAAAGCACTGGAACAATGTGCTCTCTTTCATGTTGGCAAAATTAAAAGGTTGTGATTTTTTTTCCTACTTATATGGCAAATGGGTTTCTGTCTTGCTTTCAGCAAACAAGTTGCTTCCCTAATAGAAATAAGCAAACAATGGTTTACACTTTGAATATATTTGAAGAGTTCATTATATACATGTTTTTAAGGAAAGCTAATGAAAGTAAAATGGATTTGCTATTTCAATTTATATCAAGTTTCCTATTTCAGAGGGTCTGAAACTCTTTTCAGTTGACCTTGATGAGCTAAACCTTCATATTCCTCAAAGCCTTCTGCTCAAGTTTTGTGGTATACCTACATATCTGATTAAACAAATTCCTGATAGTTTAGATACAAACAGTGAGAGACTGTGAGTAACAAGTCAGCTTTCCAAGCCTCAGAATACATCAGTGAATACTTGTACATGGAGAGAATTAACTGAACCCCTATCCCCCATCTATATTCCAGATCTGTTCATGGAGAAGAAGCTTCTTGGAGGATGATCAGCCAATATACTAGATGGTGCTATTTGTTATTAGGATCAATTAAATTAACAATGACTTAAAACTTGCCAGGACCTTAATCAAAAGAACAACCCTTTCTTTTAATCAGGTACTGCATCTTTCCATCATGTGCCTGTAAATGTAATGGACTTCCAGGAAAAATATGAAGAGCTTGTAACAGTATTTCATATTGTTAGTGATATGAAAAATCTATATACCGCCTACTCTCATCAAGTCAGCAACAACAATGCCCATTTCCTTGTTATGTCTGGATGTGTTGAGTATTCCCAGTGCATCCAGAGATACCTCTGCCTGAAAGAGACTTGCTTAGACATCAGTAATTCAGCATGATTTCTTCAGATTTATGTAGAGTACTCCCGCATTCATCTCTAATGTATTATTTATTCAAATGAAAGTTGACTTCATGGAATTTGTATTACTTGATAAAATCTTACTATGAAACCCCCTTTCATTGAAAAGCATTGTCCTCTAACTAGTAACACCATTGACTATATTTGTCACTATCACCACAAATGAGTTTCCACAACATGGCCTTGGTCTTCATCACTTCAGCAGCATCTTCCTGGATTGTGTGACCAAAAGGACAGCACCTCTAGTGCAGCTTTGTATGTACTAGCAGCTGTAGAGTTTCATCTTACTTAGTCCATGTTTCTGCTTTCCATGAAGGAGTGTTAAATGATTGAGTTCACTAGCACAACTAATCTGATGAGTGCAGTAAATGGTGCCTTCCTTCTGTTCCTAAGAGAAAGAAATTTGTCTAGAAAAGCAGATAAGCAACAAATTTATTGTTTTGAGATGGAGGTGCCACATGCTAATGCTCCCATTAGAGCTCCAAAAAACTGGAGCCCAGTGGCTTTTTTAGAGAAGTGCTGTCTCCTCATTGCCCCCTAAAAGTTAAAAGAACAGCATGAAGGAAGAAGATTGAGACAGTGTCCTTGAAAACCTGAGTTCATGGAAGGTGAGGAGAATCCAGTCAATGCACACGGACTGTGACTAATGTTAGCATGCCCCTCTCCTCTCCAGCTGTAGTGTTGTATGTGTGCTCTCTCACCCCACATGACACACAGCAAGAGAGCAAGCCCTGCCTCTGAATGGGAGGAATTGTTGTGACTGTGTGAAAATGCTTTGACTGCTATAGGAGTGAGTACACTCTTCAATAAGCAACTCAAGGTGCATGTTCCTTTGTGGCCTCACTGATGAGCAAACTGTGCTCTAACGAGCAGGACAAAAACAGATCTTACCTTGTGCTTTCAGCAGAAAATCCTGCCTTTTGCACAATATATCAGAGAATAACTAAACAGGAACACTAAAATGAGTACTAGGAAACAATATTTATCTGACCTATCTGCAAATCAAACCATCAATTTGCATTGTATTACAGTGACACTGTGTTTCGCTGCTAAAGGAAGATACAGCAGCCTATCATGACAACACACTGTTGTGTGAACAGGTATAGTCAACTAACAAACCCTGCTTCAAGGAGCCTGCAAGATGAGGAAATGCAAATGTTGTATAAGGGAGGAGAGGAATGAAAGGATCAAGATTTTAAATGAATTAGTTTGTCAATATTTACAATGCCTGCAGAGCCAGACAAGTACCTTTTTTTCTGGTAAAACGGAGTCTTAATTTATTCACCCTCCTTCCCAATGAATTAAATATCAATAAATTAAGCCAATCCCATCTTTCTATAAGGAAATGTTCTCATATTTTGTTTCTAAAGGGAGAGTTAACACCGGATTTGTGCATTTTAACTTTAGAACATGCTTTGTCTGAAGTCTGAAATTAGTTTCCATGATGTTTCTCCTTCCTCCTACTCTTCACAAGAGAGAACAGAAAAATAGCCTCATACTAAATCTTAACACACACACAGAGTCTAGCTCTGTATGCAAACAAAGTTGTTTTTCTAGTATATGACCATACGATTTCAACTGTTATTTACTGGAACTTTAAACACAAGTCTAGAAAAGAGACACAAACAAGGGCAGTTTTTAAATTACTCACTGCAATAAAAGTCTGAGTCAAGAAAGTATATGTCTTGGTCAGAACTCCCACATGCCAACTTCTTACTTAATATTTGTAGCTATAGTTACCAATACTCCTGGGTAGGAGGAAACTTCGGTTTCATTTGATAAGTCAGTTATGAGCTAGTTCTACCTCATGCTTCAAACAAGTGATCTGGAATAGCAGATCCAAAAAAGAGGAGGAAAAAAAAATCCAGAACAGGATTAAAAACACAACCAACCAAAATACAGGAAAACCCACCCACCTCACAACACACAGTTCCCAATCTCATAGTCTTTCCTCTCATGGCCTGCCTGCTAAAACTAGCTTCAAGACAGACAGTCCTTATACCTTTCTCCCTATCTTGAACTCATAACCTCTCAAATTGGTTAAGTGAGGTATAATCCAGCTCCACTCTCCATCTCAAGAGTACAAGTAACAAAAGTGGAATTTCTGCTACTTCAGCCCACAGGTCCTACCTGTTTTTGTAAAAGACTTCATTCATCTCAAGTCTTTGAGCTATATGGGATGGGAACTATGTCAGTCCCCGCTCATATTTGGATCAGTCTCATTGCCCTTTCAAGTTTGACTGGTTCAACCTCAATCATATTTCTTGTTTATCCCCAAGTAATACTAACCTCTCATCTTGTCAAGTTTGCCCCTTGCAGCATTTTCAACTGCAGCACTTGTAGCATGATAGTACATCTGAAGCTTCCCTTAGTTAACAAATACTTATCATGCAAGGAGGAAAAAGAGCAAATGAAGAGAGGCAAGAACTTACACTCACACTTCAGTTGGCTCTCCCTGGGCACAGAAGCTGCTCAGTGACTTCTCTCCTGAGAGGGAATTGAGCACAAGAATCAACGCAGTACAACTAACAGCCACAATTACAGCCTTTCTGGATAATATAACCAGATATTACCGTTTGTGACTGCTAAAAGTCCATCCAGGAGTCCTGTTAAATACTGTGATTTTGGCAGCTGGTATTAAGAACAATTAAGTAGCAATAGTATCTTAGCGCAGCAGTGTAATAATGAGTATTTCATAGCTGTAGTTACAAGACCTTAAAAGGTTAATGTTGAGTATTTGGCTTGACCACTATTTTCAATCTCAGTCACCTGCTCTTGATAAAATTCATAAATTCATGCATAAAAACACTGTCCTTAGTTGACAGAAAACCAGATTTCCATTTTTACCATCATAGAGACACTATCAACTTAAATGGAAATAACTTAATGCCTTTGTCCACTGGAATATCAGCAAACCCACCTGAAGGTAATTCAACTATGAGCTACAAGAGGGGTTCTAGATAGGCTGGGGATGGTCAGCACAAGTCCCATGAGCTACAGCTAGCACAAAAGGCAGCTCAGCTAGATTAAAGGAGCGTACAACAGAAGACTTGCTTCTTACTCTGCTCTGCATAGATAGAAGAGGGGAACAGAGGAGTAGTCAGACTGACTGCAGAAAATAAGCTGCATGAAATCTTCTGACTGTATTATGGATTTGGATCTTGGCTAACAGGGAAATGGTCCTGCAGCATGGAGATTTTTGTCAGCTCTTTAATTTAAATAAGTATGATCCCAAAGGTCTTGCTAGAAAGTCTCCTACATCTTGCAGATCCAGCATCATATCAGCTGAGGGTTTGTGATTGGTTTCTTGCTTTGGCTGGGCACATCTATTTAATTAACTTTGTGTCCATTGCTTACAGTCATAGCATTCCTTAAAGCTCCAAGTTTTATGGAGAAATCTGAAATCTCTGTGGCAGAAAGATTTAACACAAATTCTTCATTCCATTCTTATTTTCATTCTTCCTCATTTCTTAATTTCTTACTTAATTTTTCATCTGGCAAATAAGAATAATGTTAATTCTAACTCCCCAAACAGCCTCCTTTTTTTCTACAGGAAATTATAGATGTGTAAGAACACAGAAAGAACAAGTATTATAATGGCAAGATAAAGCAGTTTATCTGGCTATTTAAATTTATTGCCTTGGGTAGCTCTGGGTTATTATCTTCCTATCAGATAGTCAAACGAAAATGGTTTAAATTATTTTCCTTGCAGCACCATAAGGGTAGCATTTGAGGTATGAAGGATATTTACAGAGTTTTTTGTTTTCAACATACACACATATATGAGCCATTGCGCTTGATCTCAGTAGAGGTTTGGGAGCTAGAGCATTACATTTAGGTTTTCCCAGCGACTTCTGCTGTGATCATCAGTTATGGTACTTCCACAGTGTATATCCAAAATGCCATCATGATTCTATTGCTTTATAATTGATTAAATTTGTCTTAATTTGCTCTTTCTTCCCAATGTTTATGCCTTTTGAATAAATGGCATAGTTTTTCTTCCAGACTAGTGAGTCCTCCCAGACCCCATGTCTCTTTTCCAGGACTCCCTATAACTTTATTCACAGGCCCAGGCACACTAGTTCTAGACTCCCAGTAACATATGGTACAGAAAGCCATCAGTCCTCTCTGACCTGACATACTGGCAGATAATGGGGGAGAAATCAAATGAAAACTGATATGAAGATGATGCATAGCAGATGTTCTAGTTATCTAATTATCACGACAGACCATCAGCTTTTCTTTTTCATTTCCATTTTATTTCTAGTTGCTATGATTAGCATCGACAACCTAAATTCTAAGGGTTGTATCTTTGTCCCACATTTCCTTTCACTGCCCTCATTAGTGTGCTGTCTTGAAAGGCAAAAAAAAAAACAACAAACCAGTGGGAGACAAGCAAGGGTAATAAGAATTGCAGTTCTAACTGCACATCTCCTAGTGCACAATTCTGTACCCTCCTTTCATTCAGCACCTTCCACAATTCTCCAGGAGCTGAGATCCTGCTTTTCCAATGCCTAATCAGAGAAGGCTTGGCATGAAAATGAGCAAATTTCCGTGAAAAAGTGATTAAAGAAGAATAGAAACATCTAAATTATCTGATCCGAATTGAAATGGAAATAAAATATGCCACTTTTCCATTCTGATTTCAGAAGGCAGAGCTCCCATGTTTCCCAGCTCCTGCCCAGTGTCAGCCAGCTTGGAACTTTTGAATAAAGTCTTGTGTGCATGGAAGGAAATGAGTTCTCTCCTTTTGATCACCAGGAGTTCAGACTTCATCTGCCTTTTTCACTAGGATTCTGTGGGGAAAGTCCCTTACTTGAAAGGAACATTATTACAAAGCTTGAAACTATGTCACTAACAGCTGAAAAGGGAAAGAGGAATTTCCTTTCTCCACTTTTGCTAGTTATCTTTGAGATTCTTGTTGAAACTTAGGGTCCTCCCTTTGCCGCGAAGCTTGTGCAGCTATTGAAATGAGAAATAACAGGCTACGCTATTAAACAACTTTAGGCTGATAGAAGTCATTTTGACCTCTCTGTAAGCAATCTGCTTACTCCCTAGGTTTAATTCTTCCAGATGTGCCTAAACAACATTAAGATTGCATTAGGGATCTGGTTTGTATGCTCTCTCTCAACCATCTCACCACTATCATTGCCTGTAAAGCCATACACAGATTCAAGAAATGCCAGCTTGTCTGTTATTCATTTAACTAGCTTTTCTTGTCATTTTTGTTTTGCTGTTTTTAAGAATTCTTTTCTTCTTGCGGGGTGGGGAGGGGATAGCAGTGAGAGATTTTTTTTGCTTGGTTGGGTTTTGGTTTTGTTTCTTTGCTTTTTAAAATTGCACAGATTTCTGTCTTGACTAGCGACATCTTAGGTTCCAAGCAGCATTATGAACAGACAGAAAATTAATGGTGAAAAGAAGCTTAAATAAGGACACACGTGGGGTTCACCAATATGACCCTAAATAAATTCAACATGAAAAAAAAAAAAATCAGCCAGCTTGTTTATGCACCATGAGTAGGGGATTCCACCTTCCACCTCCCTAAGGGCTCTAAACGACTCATCCTGAGCAACTTTACCATGAAGAAGGCTGACATGTTTTATCATTTTTAAGTCAGGGTTTTTTCCAGTTCAAAGCTTTTTCTGTTGGCTTTCTCTCTGTTCAAAGCTTTCTCTCTTATGTAAATACAAGGCTAATTTTGCACTTTCTTGCCATGCTGAGCTCTTTGTGTCCTGTTATTCTGATCCTCAAAGCGACTCTGGTACTTACTTTACCAAGACTTATTTGAAAGAGCTACTGCACTAAATCCATAATACTGATGATCTAATTTATTTGACTTGGAACTTATCAGCATGATCTGGTTATGGTAGCTTGTTCTGATTTCTGCTTAAGGCAGTGAGAAGGAAGTTGTCCAAAATGGAGGCAGAGTCAATCCCAGTGTAAACTGATCATGCTGATGATCTGTTGTACTCCCTGTGGCACAGAGGTGTCGTGTCTGTGATGGCATATCCTCACACAAGAAATGGTGTTACCAAATCCAAGTGTCACACATCTGGTTTAAAATAAATAGGTACATTTTTTCTGTTTGTCTCTAGGTTTTGTACTTTTGAAGATAAAAATCATGACATATAGCCTAGATGTAATCTGTCTCCATGGGCACTAGAAATCATTTTTTCCTTATGAAATTCAAGGTTTGACTATAATTTCCTCTAATTTCCAGAACCTGAGGCTTTCAGGAAAACATTAGTAAACATGAAACTAGGGGAAGAGTTTTCAACACCACAACAGTTATAACTGTTTCATATTTCTTCCTCTCTCTCAGCTTAATTCCATCTGTATGACACCTCGGACAACTGCTCTATATCGTTCCACTCTTCACATCTGCAGGAGAATAGAAAAAGCTAATTCATCATATACTAAACTTTTTTGTATAAACCTGCTTTTATATACCTGTTTGTAGTAAGTGCACAAACGACTGGCATTTTGTAAAGGTGAAAGAATGAAGAGATGCCTTAGGTTCTTTGAGTGGAGACACCAAGAGTACCAGGTGCTGTGATACTTAGCGGGTCCTCAGGAGCAAAACATTGCCACAGATACATTCGAAGGATAACTGCAAAGTAACTGAATTTTGTTGATCTCCATCCCAAGGGAGCCAGTGGAAAGAATGCAGACAGCACTACCAGCTGCTAAGTGGGACATGAAGTCTGCTCTTGCTTGGAAGGAGACTTCAGAGTGCATGTCTTATTTCTAAAGTGATGACAAAATCTTGTCAAGAAAGTCTTGATAACTGGGATGACAGAGTGATCCAAGACAACAAAACCTAAGTTGTATACCAACTATTTTATAAAGTCTTCTTTTTAAATCTACCATAGATTTAAAAATTGCATTTTGTTGTTTTTTTTAATTGATATCTGTAAGACTCTTGACTTCAGATGCAATTTTAAAATAGAATTAATCAGGAAACGTCACTAAAAATGTTGCTTTTAGTTCCTTTATATTTTTGGGGAAGTTTAAAGTAGGTTTGTTTTCCTTTCTTCTATCTGAAACAGAACTAGTGGAAGGCAGTGCATATCTGCCACAAGGACAGGTAATACAACACAGTTACACATTTATACAAAGTCATTATTTTTCCATGTTTTAATATTGCTTTTTGATCCTGCTCAGTTGTTTCCCCTCCCTCCCCTCAGCAACTAAACCAGACAAGAGGGACCTCAGCACTTGGCTTGCATTTGCCAGCTGTGCAATTCCAGCTCCTCTAGTGACTGCACCTACAGTAAAGATGCATACATTTACAATGGGAGTAGAAGTCAAGACAAGTATGGCACAGAGAATCCTATGGGGAAAGGCAGAACAAAACAAAACAAAAAAAGCAAACAAACAAAAAAACAAACAAAGTGTAGTTTTATTAATTTAAAAGGAGGTAGTGCTGAGACTCCTGGTCTTTTCTGTACAACCACGTATGAGAGAGTTAAAAATTGCTTGCCATTCAAAGCATTAAATCTTACTGTAAAAAGGGAGAAAACTAAAGCAACTGAAACCGCCCCAACAGAGCATTCATAAATCTAAATGCAGTTCTCACCTCTCCCCTTGTCCTTGACTTACTAAGCAGTTTTGTCAAGGCCTTGCCTTAGGTGAGGCATCTGCCAGTTTGGGGACAAAGCCATAAAGACAAGGCAGCCATTCACAGCCCTAGACATCACCTTGAGATGGCATTAGCAGCACCCTTGCACTGCCTCAGCATGGACACAACTTTCCCAAGAAGGCAATTATCTAACTGCTGCTGTTTAATTTATTGAATGAGAAGGTAGCTACTGCTGCATCCTTTTAGCATTCAACTCTAAGCCATGTTACAGACATTTTATAGTCTTGGGCAAATTTCCTAATTGGAGTTTTGTTTCCTTTACCTGTAAAATGCAAACTAAGATTTTTCCTACCAACTTTTGGCTACTCTGTTTATGTGGACTATAAATCCTTTGAACATGGATCATAAAAAACACACATACTTATAATAAAAGTCTTTTAAATTCTACTCTCTCTAAATGTTAACAGTGTGAAATATGAATGCTACCACAAGTCTCATTTCCGATAAAGGAACATCAGCATAAGTGAAACATTCTTCAGCTCATGTTTTTCCATAACAACCACTATTCTATGCGTTAGAAATCCAAGACAAGCCTTAGTGCTTGCCTGTGGGCTAGTACATTTCATTACTACGCATTGCCAAAGTGTCACTGAAGACAGGAATTTATACATCAGCATTTTTAACGATATCCAGGTGTATGTGCACTTCCATCCGTGACGCAGCATCAAGCACACAAACAATGTTTCAGTCATGAAGGAGCTAATTACATCCTCTTATAAAATCTACTTCGTGTTTATCCTGTAATATACAAGCAATAATTTCTCTGGTAAATGTTTTGGTAAATCTGAGTGCCCCAGAATTTTAGCTTGAGAAACAACAGCTGTAGGACTGAATTTATTGCTTTGACTTGTTATAGTTTGTAACTACTTGCATGGACGTCAGATGGAAAATGCCAAATGATGAAAGCCAAGTCCCCAACATGTTTAAAGAGTGCAGAAAACAAGAAATTAACCTGGGCACCATTGCAGATTTAATTTTAATTAAGAATGATCATTGGATTACATTCCAGTCTGTGTTACGTATTCCTGCATTGGACATATCTCATTCTGCAGGGAGATGACTACCCTTTGGCATCTCTCAACCCCTTTCTTTCTCTTCAGTGCAGCATTTCTGTACCACCCCAGTTTTTCCTCACAAAGGAAATTGTCAGGTACACCTAGCTCCTTAGTTGAAGTGCATGGTGAAGAATTTAAGTGAGACCTGTGTGTTAAACACATATCTGAAAAAAATTGTTCTCCGAAACAAAAGGAGATGCAACATTTTAATAGACTTCTGATTCTTTGAGACCTTATGCTGCCTTTTTTGATGGGAGAGATACAAAAGAATTGAAAAAAGGCCCTCTTCCTACCAGCATTGCCAGCATTGTTCCGACCTTTGGTAAGCATAAAAATTACTCTCATCAGAGCCATCACTGGTTTACTAACATCCAGTTCCTCAGCTGGAACTGAGGAAAAACATGGTACTTCTGCCAAGAACATACAATAGAAACTGGGCTAAAATTTTCCGAAATGTCCATCCATCACATGGAGGCTGTTTATTCCGTTCAGCACATGGAAGATGGTCCTATTCTTATTGATGGTATTACAACTGACACATCTAGCATTTGAGACCATGCCAACAGTTGAATTGTGTAAGAAGTCATCACCTGTTTTCCTTTTGGTGTGTTCATCAATGCATTACTGTTGCCCACCTTGGATTAAAACTGGAATATATTCAATTAACATCTGACCACAGTGAATTATCCAGTAGTCAACATATTATTAATCCAGTTTTATTATGGTCATCTTTAAGCATGGTTATCAAGAACTATCAGAACTTTTCTCTTTCAAGCTACTGATGCAAAAATTTAAAGAGGAGAGAACTACAGAAAATTGTGTCATCTGAGTATTATAAGAAATACACTGTTAAAATAATAGCTGCAGAGATAACATGGGAGACTAGCACATTAACCTACCTTGCAAAATTTTTAGCAGAAGGTCAGAGAGCAAATATGAATAGCACCCAGCTTATTCACCTCACATTTTCACAATAGATCCTCCAGCCCATAAATTTGTCTTTCTACATGGATAATTTATGTATAGCAAAATAACTGTAACTTACAGAAGAACTTTTAATGACTTATTTAATTCCTTTCCCTAATTTCTTATACTCTCTCTTCTCCCCTCCCCTCTCAAGTTAATTTTTATATCCCTAAGCAGATCTCTGTCCTCCTTTCTTGGACATAGATCACAATAAGCTCAGCCATGAGCTGGATCTATCTTCCAGTTTTAATGTTTTAATTCATTCAGCTATGAGAACCCTTACTTAGGAGTAATTAGTTGTGTTTGTTCTTTAATAGACATGTAATCATTTCAGAACTCTTTTTTTCTGGCAATCCTATGCTTAGTTTTATTTAATAAATTACTTATTTTCAGTCCAGTTTCACAGTGAATATTTACTATTAATAATATAAATTATAGAATTAACAGAAAAATAAAGCAGCTATTCCTCTGTAGCTGGACCCTCTAATGAGCACTATCTAGCTGCTCTATCTACACATTTCAAAGTAGTTAAGGATTAATCTCAGATCCACCGAAATTCAACTTTTATTTAAATGTTAATTTAAGGCGCCATATAAATCCATTTCCATTCACATAAATCAGTACCAAAAAACCCCACGTTGCATTGCTGTAACAAAGGATGAAAAGACATTCTGAAATACTGACATGACCTGTGCTTAAGATGGCCAGAATATCAAAAGAATATTACCTTAGCAATCCTAATACCTTTAGCTATCCTAAATTCAAAAGATCCACAGTCACTTATTCTGAAGCAGAACATACCATTATTTTGCCACAACATACTAAATTAAAACTGAACCTAAAGTTGTGATGAAATATTCTACTCAATATTTTCCACAATAATTTTGATTCAAAGCAAATAAGAGCTGTCTCAAGACCTTGCTAAAAGACAAATTAAAGTTGCTTCAAATTTGCGCACCTTTATGCTTCTCTGAAAATGACACCCATTATTCTCTTTTCAATCCTAATATTTTGCAATAGTAATTCACATCACTAAACTTTTTCTTAGGTAGAATATGTGCATATCTGCTTTTTATGCTTCAGGCTATAACCAACAGGTAAAGCAACAAATACAGGAAAATTAACTAGGTTATCACATCATCTCTCTGCACAGATATAAAGTTTATATATAAAATATAAATAATAAAAATACTAGACTTTTCCTTAACCCCATCTATGGTAAAGAAAAGGTATTTTGATTCACCACTGAATTCATTGTCTTTGACCACTGTATAGTTTTCAAATAGAAGCCAGAAAGAACAATTATCTAGTTATCTATTCACAAAAAAAACAAACAAACACCCCAAAACCATTCCTAGCAGGAGTAGACTTCATGAAACAAAAAAATTAAAAGTGCTAGCATTCTAGTTAACATTTGCTTTCACTTTGAAACTTGCAAGATTACTCTGAGGAAAATTTAAGTAACTGCCTCTACCAAAGGGCACAGGGAAGCTCTAATTGCAATTCACTCTCTGTGAGAGACAGAAACAGTTGTGGTTCTTTGCTTGTGAAAAAGCTGATTAGAAAGCCACTCCTTGTCATTCAGAACTTGGACTTGAACTTTTGGTTACCAACTAGTACTCTGCAGAGCAAGGATACCAGCTCCTATTGCCTGTAACCCTCACGTTCCTGTTACTCAAAAACATCCATATGGGATTAAGTGTTTGGATAGAGTTGAAAACCTTTATACTTGTAAACAAGTCACACTAATGCTCTCTTTGGATTTCAAGAGATGGTTATGTCATCTGTATAAAAATGAGCAATATAAATGAAAACAAAAAAAATTCCCTTTCAGTCCTCCTCACTCAAATAGTCATCTTCATCCAACTCTGATCCTCTTTTCAAGAAAATTACAAGGAAGCCGATGGATGCCCCTGCTCTCAAAGAAAGCAGAGACAAACACTCCTAACCCAGTAGCCCTGACCTAATGAAACCACACAGCTTAACAAAGGTGCATGAAGGCAAACCAGTAGGTCAGATGCAGCTGCAATCTTAGGAGGACTCAGCACTTTGGAGGTAGCACTTCTTGAACCAGTTTAAGCATCTCTGTTTGGGGCTGAGAGTTGAGTTAGTAAGTACAGGTTCAGCTTAGGTCTCTGCAGCTATACTCTAGACTTGCCACCAGACAAAAGGAGAACACCAAACTGAGGGAAGAAATACTACTTTTTATGTAAACTCAGAGGCTGAAGTCTGATCTGGTTCTTAAAAATGTTCAAGATCATTTTCTAGATTTTCTGCATCAAGTCCAAATTGGAGAGGACAAGAATGAGATCAGATTAATGGGCAAAGCAATGCAATGTTAGGAAGAAAGGAATCGGAGTGTGCATACATTTCTGGTTGTAAAATCAGAAAGACATGACCCCGTTATCTAATCTCCACCAAATGCACACATGGTGTCTATCTCAAATGTGAGCATTCCAGACCAGCTGGCTAGAGCTTACAGCCAATACATACTTATAAAGTAGATTTCTGTCCTTTATTAATGTTCTTCCAAAGATATCTGGGAAGGCTATTGACTATCACTACATATTCAGTAGATTTTTCTTTGCCATTGCCAAAATATCTTCTTTTCGTCAGCAAGATCTAGCCTGCAGATTTTCTGTCAAAATTCTCTATATGCTCATAGGGCATCTCTAAAATAATTCATTTTTTACTTGATGTTTGTCATGGTTGCAAAGTGATCTGAGTGTCCTAGAGTTTGAGTGAATGCAGAGAGAGTATCATAATGATGTTTCATCTAGGAAGCAAACTACTAGTCACTCTATTTTCAGAGCAATCTCCCCTGCTATTCAGTTTTACCTGTTTGGCATTGCAGAAGCTATCAGTGACTTATCATAAAATGCTGTATTTAATAAAAAAAAAAAATAAAAGGTATGACAATAACTTTTGTGGTAAAATTCTAGAGCAGGGATAACACAGTGGTGGCTGCAACCTAGAAGAACTCTACTACCCACAATGATAAAACTGGTTTCCTTTAAGAGTGAAGGAAATGCTCACAGTCTGGTTAACATCTACCACTCATATTGAGGTCCTTTTCATGGCTTACAAAAAGGATTCCATGTACAATTTCATCTAAATACTTGTGTTTCCCTCAACAGCTGGTACAACAGGCTATCTTTTATTTTTGCCTTGCAGTGTGCAAGATGACAAAATCTGTCTAGTTAGAAGAGATGCTTATATTTTAACAATACTGAAAGATGCTTGAAAAAGAGTGTACTGCAGCCCTAGCAATTGTCAGACCACATCTCTCAGTCATAGCTCCAACTCTGCTAGAACAGACAGGAGCTAAAGTGGGAAATGCAGTATCTCAGAATAAACTTATTTTCTACTTGAAAAAGGATGCTGAACAAATCACTTACAATGCCTTTTAGTCTGCATATTACAACAAAAATACTGCTGTTTTTTTTTCTTTTTTGCTTTAAGCAAAGATTGAAATTCACCTAGTGAATTCTTCACAAATTCTTCCTGGCATCTCAAACAATGAAACACATACTTTATCACTACTGCCCTTCCAGCATTATAAGCTAATAGATGCATAGCACTTGTCCTGGTTTGAGTTAGAAAAGAACTAATTCTGTTCAGTGATTTTACTTTTCAGCTAAGTCTCTTCTAAGAAACTACACTTTCTGAAATTAACAGAATGTTTTCAGAGACAAAATGATACTTGGGCATTTCTGTGTGGACTGTACTCNGATGTACTCAGCTTCATGCAGGGCTGAAGGGAAATCAAACTTCAGAGAGGCACTTGGAAAAGAATCACAACTCTAGTAAAATCAGAGTAATGCCAGAGAAATAGGTTGAGAAGCTGCAACATGTAAAGTTATGAAAGTTGAGGTAGATATTGTATACCAGCATTTACAACACCTTTACACTTGTGAAGGACTAGCTAAAGTTTCTTCAGACATGCATAGATAGAGGCACAATAGGTATTCTAGGATTCTGGATGAGGCACTCAAGTTACTTGGAAAAAGCAAAAAACACAAGTGAGACATCACAGACATTCCCCCATAAATAGAATATTTTTAAGGTATCTACACTTAGAGAAGATACGAGTCACTTCATTTGATCTTGTACAGCTTTTTTGAACAGGCTATTAAAATTCTTGATTATCTTGATATTTTGATAATATAGGATTGGGGTGATAATGATGCATGTATCTGTGAAGGCCATGATAATTTTTTTAAGACTTTCTCATCCCCAGAGATGCCATATAGCATTGCACTCATTGCTGTGGTAGCAGTTGCATGTAGTACAACTTTATCTGCTTTGCCACACATACCTTCAGAGATGGAGTCCCCTTACTAACAGAGTAAAGTAAAAGGAATAATCCTCTACCCTGCCCCCCACAGAGACATGAGGCAAAGCAGAGAAGGTGTGTACATATTAGCACACAACAGGACCAACTGGAGAGAAGCCGCAGCCAGCATACTTATTCCTTGTAAGGGTACATCTCATACCATGGTCAAAAGACCTCAACTTTTGAACTCCGTAAAAATCCAGTAACAAGCAATTTTATAACAACTTGAGCAGCTTTTGTTCCAATGAGACTCATAAAAGGAAAATATAAAGAGATAAACACATCTTCTCATTCTTATCCTTCAAACTATTAGCAAAAATTAGTCATCTGGTCTTTCAATGGTTTGGTCTTAATTTTTCTGCACATGTTTAAATTTGCACATATTTTTCTCATTGCAGCTGATTACCAAGCTAATACATCTTTCTTATTTGATTAAACATGGGAGAAATGATTAGAAAGAAACTAGTGAAGTGCTGGAAAGTTGATAATCAATTTATAAAAAGTGAAAAAATAGCGAGCTTGTTTTTTAAAAATACCAACTTTTTTACTTAGATGCTATACAGATTAAATCATGAGGAAAAGAGAGGTTTATTTTTAACACAAGTACATGTTTTCCAAAGATGTTTGTATTTCTTCTTCAGATGCATTTCCACTTAAAAATCTAATTTGGCAGAAAGTATGTATAATTTCAATTTATACTGAACAAAGGCTGCTGAATACTGAATTTACTGCAAATAAAAGGATTCTTGCCACAGCCTTCCAAAAATTGCTCTTTGATTGTGAAGGATGCCCTAGAGCAAGCTGGGAAAGAGAGGAAAATGATAGGATAGGACAGAAAAAGAGGCTCTGGCTACTTTTTCCACTGAACTGTAGAAACCTCTCCCTCTTCTGACTTGATCCTTAAAAATGTGTAGAGTGCTCTAGTCTTCTGAAGTTTGCCTCTGAAAGGAATTGACAGCTTTTACCAATAAGATGAACCTATTTTACCAATAGGGTCATCAGCTCATCATCATGGAAGAGTCTGTCTAAAAATAATGGAATAGCTCGTTTTTACTAAAGATCTTTATCTGCACAAGTTTATGAAAGAATGATATTTCTAAAAGAAGAGGCTGGGAGAGAGGGTGTTTTTTTTCTGGAAGGAATCCAAAAGCAGAGTTCTAGAAGCTATTTAACCTGATCTTGTGCAGCAGCAGCAGCATGAACTGAGTCAAATGATACCAAAAGGCAGCAGTATATCACATCTACAGTTGCTTAAAAGCTGGCTGGATTATCTCCAGTATTACTGTAAATGAGAAATCTCCATTTGCAATTTATACTTCTACCAAGGTTTCTCACATACTTTCAGGTCACAGATAGAGAAAAGAAAAAATACCTCTTGCTGATGGATTTGTGAGAAAGGATCAAAAGTTATCTAGGTATTTTTCCATTTTTTTTATTATAAGCTAGGCAAAAAGAAATTTTGGTCACATGTAAAATATACAAATAGGAAGAAAGTTCTGCCCATATAATGGCTTCTCCTCTGAATAGCCATAATGATCAAAAAGATTTTGAAGGACTATGGAAGAGACCTTTGACAGATTAATTCAGCCAAGCACTCGGTTCACAATGTCATGATCGAACCCTTTAATGCAATCCTTGACTGTATAACTAAAGCATGGCCAGGAAGAAAATAAATAATATAGCTCTTCTTTGATAGTGGTAAGTGGTTCAATTCTATTTCAAAAGTGTAATTTTGTCCAGTTCTGTCACCAGTTAAGGAAAAGACCAATATACCAGAGCATAATTTAGAGTATGAGTTGTTAAAATATCAGAAAACATGTTTCATAGCCCTGTTTTTATAACTTCACTAAGGAAAGTTCAGAAATAACTTTATCACAGAATACAACTGCCTATATTGAAGGTTTATCTAGTATGACAAAGGTGTTGAAATAATAATTTCAATCCGTTCTTGTGGTGTCACATAAGATTTGGAGAGATAAGAACAAATACTGCCCTTAATTTTTCTGGTTCTAGTCATGTTGGGTACCAGTCAAAAAGGAAATAGAGAATACATGATATATCATTTGACTTTGGCCAGATTTGATCTTGATTGTCATGAAATCCAGACCATGGTTTGAGGAAAAACAGCAAAACAATATTAAGGTTAATTTGCCTATTTTGCTCTTATTCCTTCATCCCTTTAATCTCACTACTCCACTGTTCCTTCTAGATTTCTTCTTTGCTATTTCCTCTGCTATTAGTAACTATCACTTGGTCAGGAAAAAAAGAGAAAAGTAACTATTTGGTTTCTGTATCCAATTAGTTCCTCCAAACAAACAACTCTGCAGTAGCACAGTAAAGACTGGGAATATATTCATTCTGCCTACAAATGTTTACAAAGTATATTTGATAATCACTTTTCTGCAAGCAGTTATATTACAAACCTTCAGGATAGAGAACAACAATATCTTGATTTAGTCAAATATGAAAGGCATGGCTTCAACTTCCTTCTCTGTTGGTTTGGTCTTATTCTTAAGACAACCTAGCCCTGGGGAGATTTGTAACAGCAGCTTTAAGGTTGGAACGAATGCAGTGTAAATGCAAAGACATGTTTATAAAAGAAGCAAAAGAAGAACCAGAGCAAGGATTAAGCATGACTTGTAACATTAGACAGGGGAAAAATAACAGTCATAAAAGTTGTAAACACTGAATAATGCTCTGCTCATACCAAGATCGTGGCAGCGATGACTCACCATCTGAAGGCCTATGCTCTGGTAGCTATGGGAGGGAGTGACAACAAGTTTATAGCCCGGTGTTGTTTCTCATCCTGTTATTCAAAGAAGAATATACTCTGTAGCCAGAAGATGCCCAAAAGAAGAAAACAAAATAGGCGGAGACCTCGCTTAAGATTTCTGAAGGGAAAATCAACAGAACTCTGATCATTTCACAATAACTGTTGGCTGTTACAGGTATAAAAATACATGTTCAAAACCCAGATTATCATTCTTAGTCAGAAGCAACCTAGATGATACAGCCAAGGCTCAGTAGCCAGCACTCATCATCCTCCATGTCACACACAAGTAAACCCAATCAGACTACTGGACACAGGTATCTAGGAGTTTATGAATATCAAGGGAAAGTGTTACCTCACCCAGAAATAAAAATAACCTTCCCCTTCTCTGGTCTCACACAGATTTTTGTTACAACTTACTGGCCTGGTGTCCCTTTCTCCACACTTACCTAAAAGACAATAAATGCTTAGAATGAAAGAAGTAAAGCATGCTATTGCAGAGACTATTACTGCACACTGAGAAATCACTGATATTCAGAAAAAGCAGAAAATAACATATTCACACGTGTTACCAGTTGTAACATGTCTGCAGAAATTAGTCTCTGTCAGTCATTTGTCACTATAAAAATGTTACCAAAATTACAGAGTTTTCATATTCAAACTCCAGAACTACTTGGATATATTAGTCTCAGATTTACTCAATGATCAAATATTTTCCTTCCGTATCTTTAGAATGAGATAATTTGTACTTGGTAAATGATGGTGGAGGTCCTTCCCCACAGAGCTGCCTTCCAGCAGATCAACCCCTAACCTGTCCTGGTCCATGGGGTTATTCCTCCCTAGGTGCATTACCCTACACTTGCCCTTGTTGAACTCCATGAGGTTCCTCTCCCCCTGTTCATCTGCCCTTCCATCACCATCCACCACTCTGGTTTCCTTCATACACTATCTCACCTCCCTCCTCATCTGTGGTCACATCAGTTTAATTTTCATCACATTACTAACACATTAGAAAAGGTCTAAGTCATTTGTTCCTATGTTCCCTGCAAATAGCACCCATGTTGTGGGTCAATCCTTGAGCCACTTCTCACCACCCTGATGCCAAGAGCAAACTTCCCCTTCACTTTTCCAGCTCAAGAAAGTGCCTAGTTGAAGCTTCCATTCTCCACACTTGATTTTTGCACAAACTAGTAAGATATTTTGCCGGAAAGCACCTTTGGCTCCATTTTAAAATCCTCTACTAAGCAAACTGTGTTGAAAGTGTTATAAAACTCATTCCATACCTTCCCCTATAATTCGTTGTTTAACACCTGGTAGGTGTGTGGATAAATTCAAGGCAAGCAGAGTGCATCACCTTGTGGGAAAAAATGTAGGGGAAAATGCCAATAGCACATGTGATTCTATAATCTCTCACACAGCAAATAATAGTCTCTCCTTTTACAAAGGGAAGAGGGTCATGATTTGTCCTTTTCCCAATAAGAAGTACCAAAGAAATACTTTCAGAACCTAATGCCAACAGATCATGTGTTTAGCCACTTTGTCTCAAACTATAGCATATCTTAAAATTTCAGCTTTTGACTGTGTCATTTGGATACAGTTCATAAGAGACAGTAAAAGCAGCTGTGTCCTTTTATCACCTGATGGATCAGTGCATGGCACTGCAGAGAAGTTCAGTAGCTTACATTGATCAGCAGTCAAATGGCATTACACTGTCTACCTGTCAGCTTTCAACATGACTTTTAGGCCTCAGGAAAGGAGAAATACTTCCCTTCCAAGCAGCGTTTCCTCTGCCTCCCAGCAAGTATTACCTATTACATTCTGTATCTGTCAGAGTACTATTTAATTCCATGTAGCTGCAACAGTTCTTGATGATGGAATATTTGCTACCATGAATCTGGCAAAAGAAAAATGCAACTGTACATACATATTGACAAGAGCAAAACAAAAATGTCAGAATAAAGGCATAAGTAGAAAGTTCTACAAAAATCAGTTGCCAGCTATTTTATGGTGTACACTACAAACACATCAACAGTGTTCAAAGTGCAGATAAACTTGTGTTATAATATTTGTACCTAAATCTTAATTTCCCTTAGGCTCAGCATGTATGGACCTGAATGTCTAGAAAGACTGCCCTGGGCATCTGTGTTATCTTACTAGGTAGGCTGTAATTCACCAAATCTGAGAAGTTATTAGGGTTTTTCCTATAACAGATGCAAGACTCAGACATAAACAGAACATATTCCCTGAGGCATATGGCTGCTTTTGACTGAAAAATCATTACCTTTTTAAAATAGAAGTAATAAATAAAATATAAACAGTCCAATCACCACAGCATCCTGACTGGAATCACAGCAGTCTGCTCTGGCAGATTTTCACAGAGAACACAGGGGTTTGGGGTTTGTGCAGGACTTGTTCCATACTGCCATCTAAACACATGAGAAAAAGGCTCTCTCATCCACCTACTACCACCTAAAGGAAGAGCAGGCTGCAAAGAATCATAAGGGTGCAACTCTCTTATCATCCTTTCCCTACCAAATTGCCAAATTCTATGACACTCCATCCTGTGCCAAGTTGTTCCACTGTTACCCTTTCTCCTAGCAAAAGCACAGAGCACACAGCTACCCTCTCTACCCTCATATCTGAGGCACTGATAACCAATGCTCTTATCACAGCCATTCTCACAGATGCTATTCTCATCTGCTATCTTAAATGGCTATTGTTGCACCTTATACTAAAGCACCAAACAAACCATGTTTCCTGTGTTTGTGTTATGTTTCTATTAGTAGAACTTAATGGACTAGCACAAAGCAGCTAAAAAACTAACCAACTGCCAAAATTTCCCCTGAGAAGCTCTGGAAGAGAACAGCATGCACTGGCAGTTTTCAAGAAAGCTCAACACAACCAAGGAGATGCACACAGATTAAAAATCTCCTTAAAGTGAAATAGTGTTGAACTGCAACAGCTGAGAGTGTTCAATCCAAAGGATGTTAGAAAACGGATATTTCCTTAGCTTGTACAACATATGTCTTAACTTGCACACTTGCAGGTTTGGATATAGACAGCACCATGCATCATTTGTGAAGTTCTCTCAGGATACAGAGGAACTCATAAATCTTAGTACTTCCAATAAGAGCAAAAAAGAAACTGATTTTAATGAGGCGAAGCAGCAAGTTTCCTTCCTGAATGGAGTAGCTTAATTTTAGACAGATCTGTAACTCTCCTTACAGGAAAACTTCAGCAACTGAGGATAAGTATAATACCCAGTATTTATTTGGGGTTTTTTTGTTGTTTCTTTCAGGGGGGTTAATTTTTTTCCTTATGCTAAATCCTTACAATTAATTCCATCTAATGCCTAGAAAGGGGGAAAAACAATTTACACAAAACAGCAGAAAAGCAATAACCTAAGCCATAAACTCCTGTAGCACTCTATGTCAGATCTACTCCCATAGGCTAGCATGTAGTCACACTCTGAGAAGAGTCTAAGAAGCTTGGTCAGATAGAGCTGTTTGGTAAGCAGGAAAGACATGCAACCCTAATGCTGTCTGTTAATGAAAAGCTCTCAAGACAACACTCAGAGGCAGAGATATACCAAGTGTTATTGTGGGGTAAATCTACATAATATTAGACTGCCAGCTCCTTGTAAGGGTAATAATCCCTTCAGTGGGGGTGTGGCCAAATTTTGGTTAAAGCTAGAGAAGAAGTAGGGACAAGAGTTGCAGTCATGGTGATGCTCCCTCCAGAAGGAATCACTTCTTCTATGTCTTAGAGATGGACATTCTAATCCAATAGTATTGCCTGCTACAGCATGAGCAGACCTACCAGAGGTATGGAAAATCAGGGTCCCTTGCTTGCTCTGTTCATTCTAATATCATTTCCTTGGTCTCATCTGATTCGGATTCAATTTCTGGCTACTTTGCTGAAGATAGTTTTACTACTAAAAGAGCACCAGAGTATGTGTTGCTCTCTGTGGTTTTCTGTATATGCTTGCAATGAGGTAGCTTGAGATCCACTTCATGCTGCTCCTTTGACAGAAGTAGAGAAATTTGGTTCTGTGTACCTGTATGATACCATGTGTAGAGGATCCAGTTTGCAAGCAAAAGGGTTTTTCCTCTGGTAAGTAAGCTGCAGGTATTTCCATCAGAAATGTCTTTGTTTCTCTGTTGATATTCTGTTGATATTCTTTCATTGTAGGAAGAAAAGTGTATGTCTTGATGAATTAGATAATTAAGATTTTACAATTTTGTTTTGAATAGCCAGGAACACGTAGAAGACAAAACTTGTTCTCATTCAGGAAAATACATAGCTGACCAAAATGGACGGTTGTTTAAACTAGAACACATGCCAAGCTACTGAGGCTCAGTGATGATAGAAAAACCTCACAGCTGACAACAAACCGTCCAGATAAAATTTATTTAGAGGATCAGACCCAGTCCAGGGCAAGGAAAAGGAAATTAATCAGCATCCTATGTAGAGAAAGTAACTAAATCTCTTCAGTTGCTGATTTCAGTTAGTGAGTCTTGGGAAAACACTAAGTTTGTCTGGGAAATAGATAGCCAGACTTAGCTGCAAGAAAAGCTTCTTCTAGGAGCCTGACCAGCACACACATACACATAGACAGACTTTAAGAGCTGTTCTTCTTCTAAGCATAGCTTCCTTCACTTGCATGGCTAATAGTGCAAGTTACCAGTTCACATGGGGACTCCTGCTCAATGACTAACACTCAGAATCACAGGCCCCTGTCAAAAAAGCAAGGACTACTGCCCTCCAAAACCAGGAATGCAAAGACAGCTATAGACAGCTACAGAAGGGTGACAAACACCAAAACACGCTTGGAAAAGGTAAGCTATTAATCAGTAAAGCCAAAAGGTAAGATTTTTCTCTCCTACAAAATCTCTGCAACAGTCCTGAACAACTACCAATGCAACCAATTCTCCCATTCTATTTTCTATTTTGTCTTTACTCACTGTTTGTTGTCTTGAATTAGTAGAGTCCAATATTCAGATGTATTCTCTCTGTTTCCTAGAGAAATGCTAACTGAGCAGGAACTTTCTCTTGTTACCCAGTTCATAGATTAAAGTTTTCACAATTAGAGGTTGTGGCTCTCAGCTGTAGCAACTCACAGCCATCCAGACAACTGTTTTCTCTGGAAGCAGAAAATGATGGAGGGGAGGAAAGGGAAAATTTGTCTCACTTGAGTTTGAGCTGCTGCAGCTTTATGTGCAGCTATCGAAGATTTCACCTTTTATCTCCTCGATAAATAAATTTAATTTAAGTTAATATTGACTGAATTATTACAGATGGCCAAGTAACTGAACTGCACATGAAGACTGGTTGTTGTATTTGTTACCTCTCCCTCATCCCTGAACCACTAATGGCAACACCTGCCTCCACCTCCTGAAAAGACTGTAGAGCACGCCTCACCTGCTCTTCCAGAAGCTGTCTGCATTCCTCAGGTGTAACTGAGTAGGTCTGATTATAGCTGGGGTTTATTACATTACTACAAATGAGTAGCAGAATTGCTCCTGTGAACACATAAAAGATGTCTTCAAATCAAAGCAGAGTTTTGCTGCACTGTATTTGCAAAGTTATGTTTATGTTTATTCTAAGTCCATGTCTAACCAAAACCTAAAATTTAGACATAGTCCTAAAATGTTTATTCAAGTAGAGAAGGATTAAAAAACAAAACAAAACAAAACTGAAAGATCTTTGAGATTTGAGTCCTGAGATTACACTATTAAATTAGAACTGATGTGGGGGAATCAGGACTAGATCAGCATGAGTCAACTAGTGACTAGTCAACTAGAAAACGGACTGAGCAGCTACTATGACAGATTCAGAGAAAGCAAAGGAAAATGACTGGAAATTCCTGTGGAGAAAATTACAAGTGAGTATATATATCCCTAGAACTATAAACGAAGAAACAATGAAGAGCAGGGGTCAAATACTTACCCTGGTAGGTATCATTGGTCACAATACAGACCAGTGTTATCTTGAATCTTTCAGAAATAGTATTTTGTGGGCAACAGTGTGCACTGTTCTCTCTGTTCAATTCTCCTTTGAATGTGTAGAATTTTGCAACCATAGATGCCATTTCAGATTTCAGTTTGTTCAAATATTAGAGGAAAACCTGCTATGCCTCTTAAAAACAGTCTAAAATTAGTTCTCTGTTAATTATCTTAAATCTGGAATAAAAGTAATTGTGTTTCATACAGAGGTCTTATTTATAAGCCTGAAGAAACTTTGGTCCAATTTAACTCTTTAAGTAGTGTTTAGGTTCTGTATTAGTTCCCAGCAGATTGAGTAGCCAGAGACTTCATTTGAGGAAGAACAGTGTCTTCTAGGAACATAAACAGTAAATTTCTTCCCATAGAAAAGTATGTTACATTGTAAATGAGATATTTGATCTTTTGTGTTCTAAAGATCCAAGTCCTCCAGAAGGCAAATTTGTTTAGCTTTTGTCTAAAACCAATTTAAAAAAAAAAAGCATTTACCATCCCCCCAAAATAGGAACACATATTTGTGTGTGCATGTGCACACGTGCTCAGTCATGCAAACACATGACTGTTTTATACACTTACAGTGGCACATCAATATTTTAACTGGGTTTGTGTTGTTTAGCACTCATACTCAAATATCAGTGGTCTCCTACTGGATGCAGCAGGGAAACATTGCTTTTAAAATATAGTATGGGACAAAATCCAGGAATATGATGTCATCCACAGAGGGATGAGTCTGTTCTGTTCAGGGAGGGGCAGAAAAACAGAAGTTGGACTCATTCATACAACAGAAGGAGCTTGGCTGTTCCCGGAGACGTGTTGCACTTCACTCATTTTTACTTTCTTAGTGGTGAATTTGCAGTCCAGGTATGTGTTTCTGCTTCTCTTAATATGAAAAGTACTCATTATTTAAATCAGTATGGGTTTTTTTTCCTTCTTGAAAACCACTTCTTGAATTCTTAATATGTTTCTGGTTCAGTGACAAAAGAGCTGATGTTGTTAGTGTTCCAGGAACACAGAGGAGAAAAATAATTATTGCTAATGTGATTTTGTAACTTGTCAGGTTTTGCAGGGCTGTAGTATTTACAGAAAAATGCTTTATTTCGAAGTACCCAATGTATCAAAGGCACAGGGCTTTTCACCTGCCACAAATACTATCCAGTGTACAGGCTACTAGAGGGTAAGGATTTCTTCTGTCTGGAAGACATTTCATGTCTCTAATCACAATGTGGCTACATGCTTTTTCATCTCAGAAAGAAATTGAAAGATCAAGCAGGTAACTTTGTTTTCAGCTGATAAATTATCTACAAAATAGTATGGAGAAACCAGAGGCATTTTTTTCTGTACATACTGATCATTTTCTCTCTGTTTATTATTTTGATTGTAAACTTTGTGGGCAGGAAGTGTGTGTGCGTGTCTGTGTCTGTGTGTGTGTGTTGTGTACCTCACACTGCTAACCTGTCTCATCTGCCCTGATGGAACAGCAAAGACTAAACCCTTTAGAGCTTTTTTATGTTACAAAAAAGAAAAGTTTCAGATTACTTACATTAGCAGTTTCTTTCTAACTTCTGTATCCAAATAAAAAACTTAAGTAGAAGCATGATTTATAAGATGCTGACAAAGCCAAAGAAAACTTGAAACTGGGATTGCAATGAGGATCATGTAACAAAAAGACCATAAGTTGAAATACATGCTATTCTTTTTGGTATTCATTTTCCATTTCTTAGTATAATAATAACAAAACAGCCATAAAGCCTGAAGAGTTCAAATAGTTTATCATTAGAATCCTTGTTTTAATACACTGTATGTAATTTTACACATGCTGTATACTTTACCTTGAACGACCATACATATTTTCTTCAAGAAGCTAGAAGACAGTTAGCTGGGGAAGAAATAATCTATTCTCACAACAGATTCTCTAAGATTGAAGTTATCAAGATATTGAGTAATATCAGTCATATGACTTTTTATCTTGTCTGCTGTTCCCTGAGATCACACAATCACTAAGAAAAAAATCAAGAGAAACATCTTCACACTTCAGAATCTTTTATAGACTTCCAAATATATTTGTCCAGCTTTCACTGTGAATAGAGGAAACACAAAGAGAAGGGATAAGTGTACCCAAGTTAATAAAGATGTTAGAATAGACAGAGCAGAAACACCCCCAGAAATCTATGTCAGGTTTTCCACTGGGCCCTGTACATGCTAGAACATGATTAACTGAGTTACTCAGAGGTACCTGAACATTTTGTACCAACAATTCAACAAAAAAACTGCCTTTCCTACTGAATTAGAACTTCCTGAAATAAGGATCTCATCATTGCACTGGAACACAGCTTTAAAAAACTCTCATAGCTATGTAATTTGGGAGAATTTTAGCACATTTTTTATGAAGATGCTAAAATTCACTGCTTAAGAGTAATTAGCATTTGATAGTCAGTTTTTTGTGAAAAGATTTTAGAAACCCAAATCCCACTGTTTTCAAAGTGATAGTAGGAAAAAAATTACATTGCAAGTCCAGGACAATTCATCAAAGAACAAAGCTTTGCTTTCAAAAGAAATTTCCTCCCAGAAATGAGGTAAACAGCAAGAGTACACCTGAACTCATTAACAATGTTAATCAGTAAGAAGTTTTAAAAGCCCCGATAATAAATGCCATTTAGCAAACATGTAATCCAGCCTTGATCTATTGTCACTTGTGATTT
Source organism: Bucco capensis (assembly GCA_013396975.1). Classification (NCBI taxonomy): domain Eukaryota; kingdom Metazoa; phylum Chordata; class Aves; order Piciformes; family Bucconidae; genus Bucco; species Bucco capensis. The sequence goes on along the minus strand of VWZO01000263.1, from coordinate 127,677 downwards.
TTAATACTCTGTCTCAGTAGCCCACACCTTATCTAGATTTGTCTTCCTTCCTTCTTGCATTTTACATACTTCATTTATCAAGCTGAAAAGTTATGTCTCTGCCTGTTTGATACAGAGCTGTAAAGGAACGTGGTATTTAAAGTGGAGACAGAAGCTCTCTTTAGCCAGTCCTCTAAAACTCAGGTAACTCTGGGTGAATAGGTAGCTGCTAAAGGATCACATCCTACAGTACAACTTTGGGTGCTGACCTACAAACCCAGCAGTCAGTGGGCACACAGCTGAAACATCTCCTCCCTTCAGCTGTGTGCTTCTGACCAGGGACAGAGGGAGAAGAGGGCATCCCTATACTGTGACAGCCCTGAGGCATGAAGGCTCAACCACATTGGGAAAGCACAGAAAACAACAGCACCACAACAACACTTTAAATTTGGACTCTGCAGACTGCTGTCTTCACATGCATAAAGTTGCACCTGCTAGTGATCACCATAGCGGTGATGCATCATTTACTTAGCAGTAAGGCTACCGCACTGGGACTGAGGGATGTTGGTCATGGTTCAATAACCCACTAAGGAGATAAATATTGGAGAACAGGCACAAATGGGATACAGACCAGAAAAATACAAGGAGCAAAATTGCCTTCTGAAAGTATGCTAACATCAATCTGATGATAAGCAAGCCCAAAGCATTCAGACATTGTGGCAAAGCTGCTACATCAAACCTCAACAAAATGCTTCAGGATTCTTGATGTTCCCTGAAGGGGCAGAGTTGTCTTACTTTTGCTCCTGTGCTATATTTACCTCCCCTACCCGTTAACTCCTCAATGTGATTCGGCAAAGTTGGGCAGTTATTTGTGATCCCTGAAAAAAATCTGATCCTCCAGGTTTGCAGATCCACTAGTGCTACACTTTGCACACTAAGGTATGGCAGAGTGGTGATAATACTGCAAATAAAGGCAAACTTCAGACTATTGCTAATTTGCAGAGAACAGAGCTGTCATAAGATCACAGAATCATTTAGGTTGGAAAAGACCATTTGGATCACGAGTCCAATCATTAACCACCCACTGCCAAGTCTACCACTAAATCATGGCCCTAAGCACTACATCTACATGTCTTTTATATCCCTCCAGGAATAGTGACTCACCCACTTTCCTGGGCAGCCTGTTCCTGTGCTTCACAACCCTTTTGGTGAAGAAATTTTGCCTGATGTCCAAATTAAACCTCCCCTGGTGCAATACGAGGCCATTTCCTCTTGTCCTAATGTTTATTACTTGGGAAAAGAGACTGACCCCCACCTCACTACAACCCCCTTTTGGTTAGTTGTAGAGAGCAATAAGGTCTCCCCTGAGCCTCTTTTCTTCCAGGCTAAAAAAACCTAGCTCTTCAACTGCTCCTCCTAAGACTTGTGCTCTAGATCCTTCACCAGATTCATTGCTTTTCTTTGGACACACTCCAACACCTCAACGTCTGTCTTGTAGTGAGTGGCCCACAACTGAACACAGTATTTGAGATGTGGCCTCACCAGTGCCATGTACAGGGGGACAATCAGTTTCCTATTCCTGCTGGCCATAATTTTTCAGATAAAAGACAGAATGCTGTTGGCCTTCTTGGCCACCTGGATGTACTTCTTGTGACCTGCGTTGCTGTGTCTCTGGAGGTGGTCTATCCCTTTGCCATGGCTGTATGATTTCCTATCAGCTGTCTGACTGGCAGGATTTTGCTCTGAAGCATCACGGGTTACAAAAGAAGTGCAGCAGGTTCCCCTCCAGAAGAGCAATGAGAGCCCTCTGCCCACACACATAAAGCAAAGCAATAATCCAAGCAACTTCCATGATGTAGACTGCCTGAAGATAGTGGGCAGGCCAGAAAACGTGAAGTGTTTCATTAAGTCCTCAGCAATTTTACAAAAAGCAACTGTGAAGCCTTCATAATTCAAAGGTGGGATCTGATCCTTAACCAAGTAAGAAGACAGAAATATTGCAGTATATATCACCAGGTTTTAGCTCAGGCCTGAATACACCTCTCATCTCCATTTCCAGCAGTCTGATCCTATAATTAGCTGTATTCTACACTCTCTGTATTATATTTGGCTTCTGCTTAGATTATAAGCTCTTTGGGGCAAAACCCATGCCTGTGCTTTCATAGCTTTTGCATATTATTACCCAAGCCTCCAGTCATCAGTATAACACAGACAGTATGGCAATATCTGCAGAGCCATGCTCTAGGTCCCATCTGCTAGAATAGGGCAAACAGCACACCAAGCAAACAACTAGATGAAATGGCATAAAAAAAATGGTAGAATTAAGCATGCAGACTAGATGCTCAGCTGCATTGAAAGCTCACAGTGCCATCCACATCAGCAGAGTAATGACAGTTTATAGCAGATAAGGTCTTGCAGATCTGTTAGCAGAGATCAGTGATTTGCTCACTGGTAACCTGCTTACCAAGAAAGTGATAGTGCTAGCCACATCCTTTTTCTGGCTTCTTTTTCCAGAGGAAAAGACCTGTGAAAGGCTTGTTTTCCAAGCTGTGAAATCAGAAGACAAGACAGAAACCTATGCAGTAGGTGTTCCTTTTTATCCCAGATAAAAAAGTCAAAAACAGTTACCTTCTCACAAACAGTTACCTTCATTCTGTGTAGAGGTATACAGTAAGTAACAAAGTCAAATAATGAAGAATGTGGACCAGCCATTTACAAGAACAAGGGCACTATTTTAAACTTTCTAAATAGCTCTACACTTTTTTTTTTCTTCATCTGTGAGTTGCAAGTTCATTTTCAAGTGATACTGTTCCAACTTGATTAAAGAAAGTAGTCATAATGAATCAGACATGAAGGCAATCCATGAATGGCTGAGATATTGTTCACAGATGTTTTAATTTATAATATATGTATTTTTTTAGAAACAGCATGTATAGGCAAGTTGCATAAGACAAATGTGTACTCTCACCTTCCTTCCTTCCTTCCCTCCTGCTGCTGGAATTGTCATGTGCAATTCTACATAGTGCTTTATGTTCTACAGTGGTTCCAAGGATGATGGTATACAAGTTCAAAGGTGACATGGTTAATTTAAATCAGAACATTTTTCAAAATTAACAAAGCTGGTCAGAAGGAAAAATTCTGTTTTACAGAAAAACTGGCAAGGGCAGAAGGAAGAAGTGAATTTCCCATCTGGAATTAAAGAATCTTGACATTTTTAGCAAAAGCAAGAGACCAAAACACAGACCATATGTATAGACACAGGAGAAATCTCCTGGAATGGGTAGAACAAATTAGGAGTTTTGAATGAGGTATCCTCCTTCTTAAGCACGTGCCTGGAGAATAAGCTGTGGAGACCTGGGCTCTTTTGGTTTTGTTTTTTTGGTTTTTTTTGAGCCTCTCTACTTTGCAATGACAATAAAGTGTTTAGTTCACCAGACAGAGTAAGAGTCAATCTGTGTCTCCTGCTAAGCTGTTAACAGTCAGTTTGTCTTTTACTTTGTTCAAGATCAGAAATCATATCTTTACAGATTCTCCAAATATTTTGTAAAAAATCTTTCTTTGAAAATCAATTTCTCCAGAAAATTTCTGTTTCAATGATTATTTTAACAGGAAAATTCCCCTTCTTCAACATTTTGTAAAATACCAGCTAATTAGCTGTAGTAATACATGACTGTGGGGTACTGTTAGCACTGTGCATACAAAAAAGCATCTCCAATCTTGTGTCAGTCTGCAGAGCCACTCTGTGGCAACCCAACAGTGTGTGACTGCCCCATCTTTGAAGGATCTCTGTTTTTTTATTAGCTTTAGTTACAACAGTTCTTTGAAGGAGTTATGGCATATACTACCTGTCTTAACTATATTCTCATCATGTTTTTGTTGTCAGCCCTGACATTCTTGAGAGAGCAGATGGACATATCTTCTTGGAGAACACCAGTGCTCAAAACCCATATATACAGAGTAAAAAATGATTTATCTGCACCAGATTCCAGCAAGGCTCTGACATCTGTTGCTAACAAAGGGATGACAACAAATTAATACACAGTTTAATTTCAGGATGCTGGCAAAAGATGAAAAGGCAAAAAACCAATCATAATCCAAACACTGACCGAAGGAAAAAATTAACAGTGTAAATCAAACCACTTCTCAGCTGGGTAACTGTCCTGGACCTTCCAGACCTCTCAGTGTTGACATCCACATACATGTTTGTACAATTGAATTACCAAATCCTTATCAGCATATATTGAACACTCATATATTGAATACTTAATTCTTCTAATAATCATATGTACTCCCACTTAAGAATTGGTAATTAGAGTTCCCCTGGCTTTTCAGCAGAAAAACAGAGCTCATTTGGGTGTATCTCCAATTTTTATTTACTGTATCAAGGTAATTGCAATACAGTTTGAAGTTCACTGTATTTACGCAAACACACACATCATTTCCAATATGTACATCTGGGTTTTGGCTTTCCTCTGTGACACAGAGACTGTGGTGATTTTTGATATTGGAAAAGTGACCTCTTTCCAATTGCAAATGCTTCATTATACTGGCTAAGTCAGGAGCAGATACATGAAAATAATATGAAATTACTGTCCCAGATGCTCAAGCAACGTGTAGCAGGACAATTTGGAAAGGCAAGGTAAAATGAGTTTCTGAAGTTTAGCATTTAAGAACTGAAACACATTCCAGACTAGACTTCTCCTTGAGAAGGGAACACACCAGGGCTTGCACTACCACACTTAGCTTTTAAGCGTTCTTGAGAGTATGATATTAAAAAAAAAAACCCAAACCAAAAGCAAACCAACAACAACCAAAAGATCAAACAAACAAATGAAACCCGCCAAACAAACTACTGATTCTTCAACTCTTTTAGTAAAGACAACCTGCCATTTAAACAGTGAGTATCATGTCATTATGTAATGTTTGTATTGCTTTCCATGATACAAATCAGCGATGCTGGGAATATTTCACTGGGATACTCCATGAGAACAGCTCTCAGAAAATTGACATCTGAGTTTACAATTTAATGTAGATATGCAGATATATTCACAGCTGCTGTCAGAGGTTCTGAGGCCTCCTTAAGACCATATCCTGCAGAAAGGGATTTAGGAGTTTTGGTTGATGGCAAGTTGAATATGAGTCGGCAGTGCACCATGGCAGCCAAAAGGGGAAGCCAGATCCTGGGGTGCATCAAGCACTCCATTGCTAGCTGATTGAAAGAGATGATAGTACCACTCTACTCTGCACTGATAAAGCCTCACCTTCAGTATTGCATGCAGTTTTATGAGCCACAATACAAGAAGGATATGAAGTTGTTAGCATCCAGAGGAGGGCCACTAAGATGGTGAAGAGTCTGGAGGGGAAGCCATATAAGGAATGGCTGAAGCCACTTGGTCTGTTCAGTCTGGAGAAGAGGAGACTGAGGGGAGACCTCATTGCAGTTTATAACTTCCTCACCAGAGGTGAAGGAGGGGCAGGTCCTGGTCTCTTCTCTCTGGTGACCGGCCACAGGACATGGGGCAATGGCATGAAACTGTGCCAGGGAAGGTTCAGGTTAGATATTAGGAAAAGGTTCTTCACCCAGAGAGTGGTGGAAGTCAAGGCATGCAATCAGGGATGCAGTCAAGGCACCAGCTCACACTGAATTCAAGAAGCATCTGGACAATGTTCTTAGACACATGGTGTGACTTTTAGGTTGTCCTGTGCATAGACAGGAGTTGGACTTGATGATCCTTGTGGGTCCCTTCCAACTCAGGACATTCTGTGATATGATAGATATTCTAACTTAAACAACCTGGATAAATATCATCTCTGAGTTCTACCTGCTTGAAATTGAAGCTGCAGTTTCACTTGAATGTTATGCAGTTAATTATACTTTCTAGCTCCTTCCATGTCAGAGCTCAACATGCTGTTTGGAAACTGCACTATTAGGCAGTGAAGCTCTTCTTATGTCCCTTTGGTGGAAGTCATTAAGAGAACACAAAGCTTTATCATCAATTTATAGAGAGGACAAATTCTGTCTGCAATGCCCTCTGCACTAAGGACTCTGCTTGCACAGAGCCATCAGTGTGTGGCTCTGAAACAGAAATAGTAGTAGTGATCGAAACATTTCCAGTTGGGGGAGGGGGGATGACTTTACAGTTGCAATCATCTTTTCTCTTTTTGCAAAATGCAACAGAGACTTAATCAAGTCAAAAATAAAAAAATCAGAAACCTGTATGGAAAGAAATGAGGAAGANCCAGGGGCCACAGGAGACCCCAAGTGATTTTCAGACCATGCCTGGGAAGACAGTAGCCATCAATGAAATAGCTATTAGACTTTGAAAGAGGAACCAGTCAGCCGCATATACTATGAGCTTCCAATCTTTGCTATTGGAGACAGTTGGTCTTCTCTCAAAGGCCATACTTGTGAAAGCCATGGTGAAGGTGTGCAGGAAACACTGCATTATTGCAAATACCCTTGACAATAGTGTAAACATGATAGTAATTGGAGTCACTACAGATGCAAATCTCTGCTGGTGGTTTTTTTTTTCTAAATGGCTGCTACAATGTTCTCAGGGTGCTAGAAGCAAAGTGCTTTCAGGGCACAGAGCCAGTTCACCTGAAATGTAAATATCTCCATTAAGTATTCAATGCACAAAGAGAGCAATACTGGTAAATAGTATTTTGCCATTAAACCTTCACTTTTTGCCTAGTCATGAGAACTTAGAGCTGTTACACAGGGAAAAGATCAGTATTTAATTTCTGAGAAAAAGGAGTGGCTAAACTGAGCTGAAAATGTCTTGTAGGAGTAATCCAGCAAAGAGGAGGACATTGTACATCAATGACAGAGCCTTAAGTGGAAGTTTGTGCACTGCTGAACAGATCTTCTGTGCCTCCACTACAGCAAGGTGAATAAAGGAGCATCAGTTACTACATCTTCTTGGGGAAAAGAAGTTCTTCAGGACTTACAGTATATTCCTTTTATTATTCCACATCTGTTACTCTATTAATATCATCCTGTGCACTGTGCAGGATATTCTCATTATTCTCTGTAATGAAGATATCAAGCAATTTATGTCACTGGCACTCTTCATCAGCACTCTTCCCATCTTTCATGCAAAGATCAATCCTCCAGCTTTTTAATTACTTGAACCACAAGACCAGTTCTGATATCCTACCCTGAGAACCATTCCTCCAGCTCACCTCATTAGCTGGTTGAGAATTCACCTGTTTCTTTTCCAGCTTAGCTGGTCAACATCAGCTAACTGCATGGTACTTGCAGTAGTTTTGACCTATCTGGGTTTCAGGAAAAGTTATTTTCTAAAGCAGGAAATTCTTACTCTAACAAAGACATATAATCTAGCTGTGCAAGCTACCCTTGATTCAATCTTACTGTATTTTAGCATTTTATTTGTTTATCATCTGGATACAGGTTACCTGAGCTATTCACTGGGCTCAAGGTATCGTATCAAGGTATCATATCAAAAAACTCAGGAAATTTATAGTCTCTTCATTTGTCCTTGTACTTCAGTTAAACTGTGCAAGTTGTGATCATTCAGCTCTTTAGACAGACACCATGAGTGCAGAAGGGTTAGGGGACAAGGCTTTAGGCTTTCCCAGCAGTCACTGCCACCTGATAGGGAACCCTGTGTGGTTCCTGGTGCCAAAGCATGTTACTCTTACTTCAAGTGGTGCTTTTGATGCTTCTCTCCCTGCACAAATGTGCAGTTAGCCTTACTCCTATCCATCACTGTCTGCAAGAGAGTGCAATGGGGGAGATATTATCAAGCTAGGCAATGAGCCAGCTAGACACAGCAATAAATTATGTTAATAAATTATCATCTTCTCACTAACAGATCCAATGTTGAGCGCAAACTCTTCGAAGTTGAAAAATGTAAGCAAAATATTAGTTGATCATTGCCCATGTTGGCAGGAAGCCTTTCAGCTAATGATAGAAACTAGTGAGCTTTGTGACTGTAAGGAAATAAGACTAAGCTGTGGGTTTGTTTTACTTGTATTGTAAATCAAGTGCATTGTCCTTGTTCACTTACTTTTGCCTACCAACAATCAGGGCCCCTGACAGCACATGTGCCTCCATCAGGCACATTTTCTTTCCCCTTCACTCGCAAATTTGCAAAGACCCCTGACCTACATCTGCCATCTTCATCTCTCCATTTTCATCAGCATCTCCTCTCTCTGTGTCTTTGAGAAAGGGAGTCACTTAGCCTGAAAGCTGGTCTGAGTGGGAATTTTAAACCAGTGTGTTCAGGGATATAACCTATCCTTGCAGTATTTAAAGTGCTTGCCTGGTGAACTAGCAGCATTCCTGCTTCTGTTACTGCTATAGGCTAGTACTTGACTTCAAAGACAGCAAAGAACTTGAGAAGAGGAAGGGAAAAGCTTGATGCCACTTGCAAAATTTTACTCTCTATGCTTCACCTTACAAGGAATGAAATGCAAACCATCATTTTGGTCCAAATACATAGATCAAGTAAATAAAATCCTAAAGAAGTCAGACATGGAAGCTGCTGGACCCTAAGCTCAACACTACGTTTAGAGCTTTCTGAAAGCAAATGTTGTCAAAAGCCCAAGATACCATAGTGCAAAGCTAGGCTTACCCAATATCATATACATGCGAAAACACAGAGCACTGATAAGTCACAGTGTCAGAAGTATAATAAACACATGTATAGGCATGATAAATCTCATCCTGTCTCTGAAAAAGCTGTGAGTCACTTGGCCCAAACCTGAACCCTGGGCATGGGCTGAGTCTTGGAACTTGGTGGCCAGCCAGAGTTCCCATGAAAAAGTTCTCAAGGAAGAACTCGTTCGNCGTTCGGGTTACTGCTCTTCACTTATGCCATGTTTTTGCAATCCTGCTCCTACTCCAGCTCCTAGATTTCTCTCTCTCCTGATCCTAACCCTAACTTAAAAGCTTGTTGTTGACTGAGCTTTGGACAGTGAGCAATCCTGGTTAACCTTACCTGTTCTTGTATAGGGAATGACAAAAAGAAAGAACAAAATACCTTGTGAGCTTGCAGAGCGAGTTTGTGGTAGCTTTCTCCTGATTATTTTCTTTCTCATTTGTGAGAACATATTGAGCAAAAACATTGCAATACACACAGAAAAATTGTGGATTTTGCTGTGGCTTGAGTGCTTTGTGTAAGAGTAGTCTGGCTTGCTGTAAGAGAATCAGACAGTTATCATCTTGGTTCAGGGAGACACAAAGCTACTCAGAACTCCTGACAGCAGGTTCTGGAGCACAGTTGCATTAAGTGCAAAAGGACAGGAGTGGAGTGTCCATGAAGATTAAACTCCTGGAGAACTAAAGAAGATAAAAGAGATTTAAGAAAGGCCGCAACTAATTAATTATTCGCAAGGAGACAGAGGAGCTGTGAGACTGATGTTACAAACCTTGCAACTGGTGATATTTTCCAAAGAAGGAAGAATCAGATGTGTCCCTGTTTCAACAATTAAGTATGTATACTTATGTGAAATAGTCTCAATCAGCATTATTAAATAACCTTGTGGCCTCTTAGTACACTCCTCTGCCCAGTGACTACAAAGAGAGGAACAAATTGGCTTGTGCTTGAGTGACTCTTAGATTTAATACCACCATATACTTCATTTCTTTGTAGATGTATACCACATTAAGAAAACTGGAAATGGAGGAAAAAAATAACTCAGTAAATCAGAACAGCTTAAAGTTTCTGAGAGGTGTTTGAACAGCAGAAATTGAAGTGTGTGCTGGGAGGAAGAGAAAGGCAGTGATCTTTTTTTTTCTGAGTAGTTTGACAGTTTGTGAATCCATCTTCTTTCTCAGCTCATGAACTACAATGTAAAAGTTGCTGAACAAGTACACGATGTTCTACTTTGTTTACTAATCCACCATGTACAAAAGAGAAGGGAAAATCTGCACAGCATTAACATAATAGAAATCTCCAGGAAAACAAAACATTAAACCAGTTGCTCAGGTCTAAATTTAACTTAGGGAATTGTTGCTGTGAGCACCTCACTATCTACAGGTCTTGTATATAACCAGTTTTCAATTCTTGATAGCCCTAGAGTTATAGACTTCATTTACTTTTATTGCCAAACTCTTTCAAATATTATCAAAAGGTTTATAGCGGGAAAAAACCCCACAAAACACAGAAAAACCCGGCCAAGGGATTTACCCACATATTTCATTACTTTTCCAAACTGTGCTGTGCTATGATATGACTGAAAACAACTCTAGAGCAGTATTCAAGGGATTTGGCATTTTCTATAATTGTTTGCTTACACTCTTGCCTTTTTAATTTAAAAAAGCTTTCACGCATCCTTTCTCTGCAAGAGGAATGTTGTCACCCTGTGTATCACCAATGACAATGCTTTTCTGAGATACTTTCTGAAATCCAGGATCTATGAAAGTTTTCCGTACAGGAAGAATTACAACACTGCAAAGAACAGCAAAGTGAGCTATCACATGCAGAAAAACCACAAATAAATCTGTAAGGCTCTTTGTTTTAAGAAGTGCCCAATAAGCGTGCCCAAGCTCTCTGTCCAGCCCCTGTGCTCACCACTGACTGGGAAAAAGTCATGTAGCCTCATAACACTTTATCTGAGAATCTTTAGCAGGAAAAATATTTCTGAGACTGAATCCACTCACATTTGTGAATTAGTCTCAGTAAAAGTACTTCTAATGAACAATACAATAATACATAGCATTTATAAATATTACAGTAGGAATGATAGATGATCAGAGTTGCATGACATTACATTTCTGCCTAAATGTGTTTCCTCTCTACTTCAGAGAAGCAAGAGGAAATACATCTACAAGGAATATCATTAATTATTTCTTGGTGAACATTTCTAGATTATTTTGTCTTTGAGATACTTATGAGAGGATAAAACACAGTTGGGCTTTAAGTCAACACTGAGGAATACAGAGTTGTCAGAACTAAGGTGGGTTTGGTTTTTTTCACCCATAATTTTACCCATAGATAATACCTTTTGTGAGAAGTAACACAAGATAATAAAAGCAATGGAACAGGCTGCCCAGAGAGGTTGTGGAGTTTCCTTCTCAGGGAACTTTCAAAACCTACCTGGACATGTTCCTGTGTAATCTGATCTAGATGAACTTGCTGTAGGAGACAGGTTGGACTAGGTGAACCCCAGAGGTCCCTCCCAATCCCTACCGTTCTGTGATTCTGTGATATCAGACCATGCTATTCTAACTTTATCCATCTGAGTCTTTAAAACTTTTAAGGCTTACAGGGTTAAATTAAATGATTTAGTGGCTGGGGAAACTTGAAGATCATGTAGTTCTGATCCTGGAATAGTCTCTAATGTTAAAAATAATACTTCTAGATTCAGATTAAATTCAATTTTTGTAATAAAACTGCTGATTCAGAACAAAAGCAACATCAAGTTTTGGTGAAATTTGCAACATTTTGGAGCGTATCATTAATAGAAAAGTTTCTAAAATACTGACAGCATCAAGTCAGAGGTCAAACATGGACTGTGACTCGAACACCAAACTTGGACTAAATTAAAACAATATTCATAATTAAATCCATCCTTTTCTATATACAAATATTCCATATGTATGTATGGCTAGGCTTCACGAACGAAGATCCAGGGAGGGCTCCATCCACACTCCTCATCAGCGCCTTTTCCAAGCGCGCTGATAAAAAGAGGATAGCGGATAGCACCCTCGAGCCTGCGCTATGGATTTTTTTTAGGTGAGACACAGCACGTGCAGAGCTGGACCCACCTTTTAGTCCTTAGGTTCATCTGCCAGGGCCAAGCAAGCTTGGACGCTGGCAGCCAAGTCCTTAGAACGGAGGTTTTATTAGAGTGTCCTTCTCTTAGATGGAAGGCCTTCCAGGGCTAAACAAGCTCCATCTGCCCAGGTTTGGAATCAGAGTTTTCCCTCTCCTAGGATGACTGCCAGAAGGCTAATGAGCTCATCCTACCCATACAAGGATTATAGGAACATGGGTATCCCTCCCCACACTTTCCCGTGGGCAATGAGTTTAATGCTCCCTCTGCTGTCAGCACAGTTATGGCACCAGGGGCCACAGAAGACCCCAAGTGATTTTCAGACTGTGCCTGATCCATATGCAGTAATTTGTTCTGAACCACTTCATATTTTCCTCCCTCTACCAGCTCTCACATCAGCCCAGCTGTCCTGTTCTTCTCCATCTCAGTCATAATTATTTTACACATAGATAATATATTTTGTCAAAATCATTGCAGTTATTGAATGAGATATATAAACAGCACTAAAAAATAACATATCAAGTTATTTAAGGATAAAAAGTATGGGGTTTTTTTAGGAAAATTGTAACACTGAGGAGTCTGAAGCTCAAGATTTCCACTTGGAAAAAAATATGCTATGTGAAGTACTTCATTGTAGTTGATTGGGCTTGTGCTCATTCCACACCTTTCTTTAGTATATTGCAGTGGATAGTACTGGAATGGAGTGACTTCATCTCTGACTCAGGGCAAAAAATTAGTAGCCTTTTCTCACCTTAGACTCGTTACTGAAATAACTACTTTTAACAGAACAGCCTTTTCTTTTCATTTTTCCTAATCTAATTGCTGTAAATGCCCTTAATGATAGCTACAGATCAATGGCTGCCCTTCCATGCTGTGTTTCAAGTTTACATCCCGAAGAGCCTCTAAAAATTCTTTGTCTTAGTTCTCTAAAGGAGAAAATATGCATTGAGATTGTTTTGTTATAATGTCTTACTAAATAAAAAACATCCTTTTCCTTATAAACAGACATTATACTGGAATTGAATCCTTCAAAGCTGTTAGAATGAAACCTGCCTCTCCTTGGCCATCAAATACCTGCCAGATAGTCACAAATGAGGTAGTTTAGGGGAAGTTCTATAGCCTTCTTGAGTCAGTCAGGTTTACACTCAAAGCTCCTGAGAAAGCAGCAGCAGTACTTACATTAAGTCAGCAGGATACAGGCTTTCTTGCAAGCATTGCAGTGCAGGGGTCTACCCTTACCTATGGCAGCTTTTAAACTCCTGCTATTTCTTATTTCAGTCACAGCAGATCTGTCAGGCAGATACCTTTTTTTCTCCTTATGGCTCTGACAGCCCCATTGTTGCATTTACTGTGGCTTTTACACTACCATGAATAAGCAAAGCTGCCAGATTAATAGGCACCATGGGGAAGACATTTGGCTTCACAAGCTGGGCTTGGAGATGATCAGGAGAACAAACTTACCGAAAAAATACATATCATCAAAGTAGGCTTGGCTCCACACAGGAACAGAGATTTATTAGAGAGGCTGTGGCAGGCCTTGGATATTTTGCTGTTCCTTTCTGTAGCTGACCTGTCTTCTGAAAAAGCACCATGACAGAAGTGAGCCATTGCTCCTCTGACTCAGCCACTCACTCAAAACTGTCTCTCCTTCCAGCTTTTCCTCTTCTCTGTACAACTCCCAGCTGTATACGAAACCATATGTATGTACAGCAAGCCAGCTGCATATATCTGAAAACACTTCTGGCTACTGACAGCACTTAAAACAAGCCAGGTAATTATCAAAGACTGTAAAGGATGCTAAAGACTGGGTGTCATACCTAACCTTCAGAAGGCTAAGTTATAATCCTTGTTAAGAAATGGTTAGTTGTTAAGGAATTCCTGAAATAAATGGAAAACTAAGCTACACTCTAGGCAATTTTCATCATGAGTGATCATATATCACAGAATTCCCTCATTTGGAGTAGAAGACTAGTGGGGTCTTGGGCCTGCTCAGGCCTTTGTCCTTGCAGATTAGACTATACAGGTTGATCTCTTGACTTTGCGCCTACAGTTTTTAATACTCCAGTATTTCCTCCAGCAAACCACATTATGTGAGTTAACATCATAACAGCCTGAACATTTATCTGTTATAGGCTCCACCTCTCTTCCCTGAGGACTAAATTAGCCAGGTTAATTTTATGATAATCTCAGTATATGCTAATTACAAATTTTACACCTGTTTCTGCAAAATATGACCACCAAAGCCACAACAGCTATAATATATACTTTACAAAGTATCTTCCTTGCTTCTATAGAGTAGATTACTGGAGTTAACACTGCAATAATCTGAATACTTGTTACACATTTCAGGCATTGTCCTTGCAAAACACATAACTAAGACCATCATAACAGTTCAAGTTATCCATTATATCTTAGCATACAAACAAATGCTTAGCATAGTACAAGTGAAGATTAATACCCCCAATGGAGGTACTAATGGATTCATAAGTCTAGTAGCTGTAGGTCTTCATCCAGATCCAAACCAGGTTGTGAATCATGTTCACCTAATATAGCATGGGCATTTCTCCATTTGAGGAGCAAAGCAATGAGCCAAATGGTTTACCTGTCCTGGAGCTTGCTCACATCCAGTAGCAACATTAACTGAGCTCTGACCTTATTTTCTATGCCTTTCCATTCCTTAGATCACAGCTTTTATTCCTTAAAGGGCTTTTTTCCCCACTTCCTCATGTTATGTTTCTTTTCTTTCAAGAATATTTGTACATGCCTCAGCATTTATGGCTGTAGCATGGAGACTTTCCCTCCACACATAACACTTTCTCCAAGATTAACCACACTCTTGGACTGTAGGTGTTATCTTTAGCTCGCTGATAATCTCATGCCTGTGTTCTGGCACACCTCCACCAGGACAGTACGTATAGGGCAGTCCTTGACAAGCAGAACATCCTACCAGGTTATGAGGCAATACCAACATGTGCTAATTACTGTGGCCAGCCCTGGGAGTTTGGCACTGCTTGCTATCACATCTTTTAGGGTCCCTCTCCACTTACCTGTAAAGAAAATCCAACAGGCCAGCAACTACAGTTTATTAATCCCTTCTTCCCAGTCCCTCTACAAGGGTTCTTCATTTGCAGCATTGGCAGAATGCAGCCATTGCTCAATGCATCCCTGCATCAGCTGAGCCTAAAACCCTTCTCCTTTGGTTAGGGCTGTGTCTATGAGAGGCACAGGGCTACCTGCCACCAGCACTGGGCATTTAATGACTGCCTCACACACAGAGCAACCTGCAGTACCCCAGTGTTGAAACCTTGCCATTTGCACCAAGTGCCACTAGCAAAAAAATATTCTGGAACAACATGAGACAATGACTGACAATGTTTTCAGTGACTGTCAAGGAGAAGGTAACTAGCAGCAAGAGGTAAACCCTAGCAGGGACAAATTCAGCCCTCCCCTGCCCCTGCTCCAGGAGTTCCTCATAATCAGTTGCTTCAGTTGAGCAGTGTTTCAATCAAAACTGTCAGAAAATTCTGAGGGTCTAAGTTGAAAGTTCAGGACTGTCTTGCATTGCACAGAAAGTGTTCGTAGAGAGTGTGTGAAGGTGGTCATATTTATTTTCACTGGACGTAAGCAAATGGCAAATCATTCCCTGTTCTAAATTGTGGCTGTGTCCATCATAATTTGTTCAGTAAGCACATACATTAAATGAGTTTCCTGTGCTATAGAGAATAACACCAAACACACCATTTTTATAGCATTAGTAAATTGATCATTAGCACGTTTTACCTTGTTCACTTCCACATTTCTACCAATGCTTTATGGAAGGGCTTGAGCTAAGGATCAAGGAGGCAGGTTGCCAGAAGCCCTATGTCAGAGACTTGGTCACATCCTAATTATCCCCTGCACACTGTTCCTAGACCACAGTAATGTGAAATGTTTAATTTATTTTAAATTATTCTTCAACTTTCCCTTCAAAAGAAAGTAATTTGGAAAAAGATTAATTGTAGGAAAAATATCATAAATCAGCAGGCAATTTTTGAGCTGCTATTTGCTGTAAATTAATTTCTGTTTATTGTTTTTCTATTAGTCCTATAATGAGGGAAAAACATAGAAATTGCCAGCATAGCCTTTATGACCACTCTGAATTAATAATGAACATCTTATTAAAAATGTGCATAAATCCAATCTCAAAGCATAAAATAATGCACTCACAATTCTTTCTGCTGGTTCACAGCCTGCTAGTGGCAGAAGAAACAGATTCTGTTAATTGCATCACCCAACAGAACTTCTCTGTTCTCAGATGACCTTTTGCTGATCATCTGTTAGTATATTGCTTCCTATGTATTTTGATAGTGCAAAGTGCCAGCATACACAGAAAGAGAGGCTTGAAACTGCCGTTTGCAATTTGTTGGTGGCATCTCTCACAAACACAATAGCTGGGGGTTGAGATTTTTTGTATGAATACCAGTACCTTGATGTCAGGCTTTGTTATGGAGAGATTAATTAGAGAAAATATGGCTATCTGAAGTATTATTTAAGAACTCAGAACACTGAAGACATCAAAACCATCAGGATAAAAATGAGTTACAGGAGAGACAGTTGTATAGGGGGCATAAGAGGTAATATAAAATTTTTCTATAAATATACCAAAAGTAAAGGGATAATGGAGGGAAGTCTAAGCCTGTTAACAAAAGAAAAAGCAAACCACTAACTCAAACAATGATGAAAAGTTCAATGATGCCTTTGTTTTAGTCTTCTCAGAAGCAAAAATTGTGATCTGATATTTAAGATGACTGATTTGAACAATTGGATTTATGTGAAATGAGAAAGAACAGAGTAAAGAATACATGGAGTTATGGAAAAATGGCAGGATTGTCTATAACCCACCCTGTCATGGTTCAGGCAATTAGGAGAGGAAGTCTGTACTATCAGGTTTTTTGTCTGAGACACCAAGGAGAACAGGGACACTTCAGAAGCCCAGAGAGGGAAAAACAATACCTATTTTTTAAAAGGCATATAAAAAAAATATATATAAAATAGCAGGAGTCGGAATTACAAACCTGACATTCTCATTTAAATATGTGGAAAACACAACTGCAAAATATTAAATAATCGGTATATCCACATATGGAGGATAATAAAGAATAACCAAGTGATAAGGAACTGCAAATATAAGCTTGTCAAGGATAAAGCTGTGTTTGGACTCGTCCAGTCTGCCTAAATGGATAAAGCAGAAGCAATAGATCAAGCATATCTGGGTTTCAGTGAGGCTTTCAGTATTGTCCTATTGTGCTGAAATATGAACAAATAAGGTCACAGAAAAATGCACTACAATACAGGTGCTCTGCTATGCCTGGAAAGGCTCAAACAAAAATAAAACCAAAGCATTTACAACCTACAGTAGTTGTTGCACACAGAAAATGAAAAGAGGACATAAATCAGAATATTGGCAGTGTTGCATAGCATGCACTGCAGATGGCATTTGCTTTCAGTATGTAACAAATAAATCTATATTCACTAGACCTAAAAGCTCCAGATAACTAGTATCATGAAAAGCAGAGGTCCCTGGATGGGTGTCTGCAACATGTAATTCTGTGTAATAAAGAGGCTTCACCAACTGATTCTCTAGATGCTGGTTGAAAACAATCAGAAATAAAAGGCATACATGTATGTCAAGATCAAGGTCATCCTAACAATGACAGGGTTAATGAAGAGACGGGATCGAGGATGGAGGTATGTTTCTGCAGTTAGATATGAGGTTGAAAAGTTGAGGTTTTCGAAGGCTGAAACTGGAGAACTTGAATATTTATGTTATTACCCAGTTTATGCAAATACTGTCCTTTGCTCAAGTTAGGAAGGTCTGGAAAAGTGTATTGCTGACATTTTGGTTTGTGCTCATTATGCCATTTTACGTTGTTTTGTCTTTCAGGGTCCAGTTTTACTCACTTGACCTGTCCTGCCTGACATTCCCTGTCATAGATTTTACAATACAGAGAGTTTCCTTTGTTACTACCTTTACTGTACTTACTACAGTGTGATCTTCATCTCTGCTTTAGGTTATTAAGTACTATAGTGCTTAATTAAAACCAAGTACACAAAATTTTCAATAATTCTGCATCCAACAGTCAAAAGTTGATATGCCTATCAAGCACTAACACTTCTCAACCAACAGATCCAGTAATCAGAGAATGAATGAGAACACCATCCTTTCAGGAACTACAAATGTGTCCCCTTTTTACTGCCAAGATACCAGCTGAATCAGACTAATGTCTTAATTAAAAATACATCTGAAAGGTTTTGAATCAAAGCATTAAATAAACAGTAGTATTGTAAAGACTGGAAAAAACATAAACAGCATGTCTATCACCCAGTCCAGAGAATGATACATACAGATCTAGGAAGCCAGTCCTGCACTTGAGTAATATCTCAGCATTCATTATCTGAGAGCTTAACAATGAAAACCACAGTTAACACTTTACCAGTACTGAGTGGATGCTGCACACTCAGCTTCTATTTGGTTCTGGTATCATTTAAGTGCATACTTGACATTTATGCTTATCCCCTGTAAGACCCCAAGCTGTTCTGACTATTTAGAGTACAGCACCTGGTTTTCAGACTGTGCTCTTGCACCCAGATTGGCTCACTGCAGGCTGACTGCAGACAGGTCCTGGTTTGCATGGTGTCTACCATCTTCACCAAACTGCAAACACACCCACTGCAGACCTATTAAAACCAAGTTTCCTTACAAATGTGGTATTAATCTCTTCTGTGACTAGCTTGTAGGAAGGCATTGTTAACACAGACACAGAAATGCACAGGTAATTCCAGTGAGCAGTTGAGAAAGGCACACTGCCTGCAAACAGTGGTACTTGCTCCTGCAGCTTTCTCAGTGCAAGTTAAGTGCTGCAATCTAAATGTCTGCTGTGGCAGTCATACATCTGGGGAAACATATGGCACAGTTTGGAGAGGAAACACCACTGAATTCCACTCAATTCTTGCTTTACAGGAGAAGGAGTAAAATGTTAAGGGGCATGCCACAGAACAGGCAGCTTGACAATGGGCAACATAATACTCACAAGATACATCTATCCTTTAGGATACTGTGGCTATCAATGCACAAAGTAAGAAAAAGCAACAACCTCCTGGAAGAATTAAAAGAAGACTTGCTGCAGCTTGCTTATGGTGAATAAAGGCTGGTAAATGCTCTCTTCAGTTAACCTGTTGGTTACAATGTCTGATGTTGCTCTATCCCCCTCTGTTTCATCCACTTAAAATTGGTCCACAGAGTCCACAGAAGTTTAGTCTGTGAAACTCTCTGCAAGCATGCAGAATGTCTACAAGAAAGTAGCCCAGAAAACTGTAAGCCTGTTCAAAGCCACACTTTTTAGGACAGTAGTGGAAGCAGAGACAGCTTTTCTTATCATGTCTGTTGCAGCAATAATCTAGATGTATTAATCTCATGTCACCTTTTTCTTTTTTTCTGCACAGAAATGGTTTCCATCACAACTGAAAATGTTACACAATTTTACAACATCATGACCACCCAGGAGCACACAGTCAGTCTGGAAAACTGCTGTAATAATTCAGGAGTACATCAGCTGAACCAATATGAATGTATTAATTCAAATGTATCGAAATGGCTACAGGATTTTCAGCCTGGATTCCTCTGGTTTATATTTATTCTGGGAGCAATAGAAAATTCCTTTGTCCTCATCGTCCTGTGTTTCCACAAGAGTCGCTGCACAGTGGCTGAAATTTACCTGGCAAACATGGCACTTGCTGACCTAATGTTAGTCTGTGCTTTACCTTTCTGGGCCATTAATATTTCTAATAGGTTTCAGTGGCCTTTTGGCCTGTTCCTTTGTAAAGCTGTCAACGTAATGAGTCACATGAACTTTTATTCTAGCATTTATTTCCTGACACTAGTGAGCATTGATCGCTATCTGGCCTTGGTGAAAACCATGTCTCTTGGACGGATGCGACGAACTGTCTGTGCCAAATGGAATAGCTTTATAGTCTGGACGTGTGCATTGCTCATATGCTCACCTTCAATTGTATTCCGAAATTTACAGTATTATGATAAATACAACATCACAGCCTGTACTCTTGTGTACCCAGCTACCTACTGGGAGCCTGCAAACAACTGCTTGCTGAATATTGTGGGCTTTGTGATCCCACTCTGTGTAATTACCTATTGCACTACCAAAATCATCAAAGCCTTAAGAAGCAGTGAGCTACAAAAACTGAAGGTAGTCAAGACAGAGAGGAAAGCAACCACGCTGGTCCTTGCTGTGCTCTTGCTGTTCATTGTTTGCTGGCTTCCATTCCAGATCAGCACCTTTATTGACACAATCCGTTACTTTTTACCCACTTTCAAATGCCTGGAAGACATCAATGACATAGTGACCCAGATAGCTGCCTTCTGTGCCTTTAGCAACAGCTGCCTCAACCCAATCCTGTATGTAATTGTCGGGAAGCACTTCCAGAAGAAGGCTGTAGAATTCTACAAGGACTTGTTCCCAAAGAGGTGCAGAAAATCACAGTCTGTGCAGATGGAAAACTCCCTGGACACTTTAAGAACTTCCATTTCAAGTGAATGGCCAAGGAAAAGGTCTGGTTTCCCATTACCACAGTAATACAATTTGTTCATTATAGAAAAAAAAGCCTTCTAATGCATCAGTCTCCACTAATATCCATATGCTACTGGTCCACAGAATAAACGTGGTAGTACCAATAATTTATGGGAAACCAACAGTTGATCACACTGGAAACTCTGTACTGAGACCTGCTTCTGATGTTTTTGGACATTTTTCATTATTAATTCCTACTTTGTAGCATACTGATATTTTTATGACTGAATAATATTTGATGCATGTATCATTTGAAATGTTTGCATTTCTAAGGTGTATATACATGTACATACAGTTGTCTGAATAAAGCCTCAATATAGAACATATTGTCAGGATTGTGCAACTACTTATGGTACCCTCACACTTTGTTAGACTAGATTTTTGATAGGCAGCGCTTGTATTTGAATAAGTTCTGGTAAATTATTTCTGTAAGACTATTACTGAAGTGGATTTTTAGTGTGGCCATCTTCTGGGCTTTTAATTTCTGTGTTTCTCCAAAACCAATTTGATTGATTGTCAAGATGTGCCTATTTACAACCATTCTGCCCCTGCTAACTACAGGTTTATTCCAGCTTGTATGTATGGAAAGTAGGTCTAAGAAGATAAAGCAGTAGCAGAAGGAAGCCTGCAACAAGCTGCATGAAGTTACCTGAGTTTTCTTGGTAGCAGGAGTTTCTTTGTGCCTTTTTGCATAAGGGTAAAGGCATTCACTCATTCCTTTCGAGTGACTGAAAGTTATCTACATTCATACCTACACCTCAGCTCAGAGACTTGATTTTAAAATTCACAAAGAATAATCACTATATGTAATATTATTTAATGAAAATATAAATGCTCAGCACAACTGGTATGCACTTACAAGTAGATGAAACTGGGAATATAAGGGAGAACATCACTTTACTGCCTTAGAAATCTAACTAACTGAAGCAAATACAAGTTTTGAAAGTCCAGAATATTCAAGAATGACCTTTTCAGACTCTAATGATACCTACAGTTTATTTTAAGAGATAGTCTGAGTGATTATAATACAAATAATTTCCACCAGTTGGACTGGATTTATGGTATAAGCTAAATTTACACAGAATAGGCACAGTCTGAAAATCACTTGGGGTCTCCTGTGGCCCCTGGTGCGATAACTGTGCCAACAGCAGAGGGAGCATTAAACTCATTGCCCACGGGAAAGTGTGGGGAGTGATACCCATGTTCCTAGAATCCTTGGNTCGTTTGCAAAGCCTAGCCATATGTACACAGAAGATAAACTCATTGTGTACAGTATGCATTTTTACCTCTAGAAACCTTGATCAAAAACTGAATTGAACTAAAAGCTTCTGAAAGTAACAGAGCCTTCATTCTTTTCAAAGCATTTAAGGTTACAGCCATAAAACCATCAAGAGAAATGGAGTTTGGTGACAAAAGTGAATTCAGGCTGTGACTGCATGGTCTCTGTTCATTAGATCTTGAATGGAGCAACAAAGTTCCACTTAAGAAAGGGAATTTGCATTAAACCAAATAATTTAACCCCTAAAAAAGCTCTAGAAATGTGTGGATGTACTATAAAACATATGGAATTTAGATTGCTGTAGATGATTTATAGACAATTTCCATAGGTTTTCTTTAACAATCCAGTATAATCCTATGTCATAAATACTTCTATTGTTCATTAGCAATGGAAGAGATTTTTGAGTATTTGGTACTGAGAAGTAAAATAAAAAATATTATTATATTAATATGACATTAATTTAAATCATGTAAATATTTAGACACATTATTTTGTTATGCAGTAAGCATGTACAAGAGAAAATAAACTACTTTAAGAAATGATATTTGCTGACATTTTCTTCTCCAGCCCGTATCCTGTTACTCAGGAATGACCTGTCAGAAGTGCAACTGTTGCAAGAACTTTGTTTCCCAATGTACAAAAGGAAAGTGAGCTGAAAACACAGAATTTTAGCTACTTTCAAAGCTTTGGATCAGCTTTGTTTTCAAGTCCCATTTCTGAGTGATACTGTCCACTCTCAGTTTCTTTGGAAGTTAAAATCGGAATAAAGGCTGCTACGGATACTGAAATCTTTTCAGTAGCTTTTCTCTGCCTGCAGGCAGCTCAAGGTCCCATGAAACAGCAGATAATACATTTCTTTGTGAGGACCTAGGGTACACAAGAGCCTATAGATATAGTTTGTAGGATGAACCTTCTGCCTAAAGCCTTTACTCCTCTCTCAAAGCACACAGACACCAGCCCCAAAGGAAAGCCCCTACATCAGGCTCTACAGACCACAGAACACAAACACTCTTACCTCTGCCTTCATCAGCACATATATGTTTAAATTTTCTGATCCAGTTACCATTTGTAAATAGCTATTCAGCAATGTTGGCTAACAGACTGTTCAATTCACCTTCTTGCCCACTTTCGAGCATGATCATACATTGTGCAGTATTTGCATGTAGCATTTATGCAGGTAACAAAAAACCCCCAAGAGATTAAGTACACCGTCCAAGCTACATCTTACCTACTAGCAGGTTACAGTCACACTCAGATGACTGGCTCTGTCCTGTTCTTACAGAAACAAGGCAAAATATGAGAAAGCTTCTCAGTAAAATGAGGACAGACTTTGTCCTGAGGGTCTCAGAGCTGGAGATATCAAGCTGTAACCACATAATCTTTTTGTTTCTCTTTATTCAGTCGCCCTCCCACAGCTGCTCCCATCTTCCCTTTTACCTGAGAATGCCACATCTTTTCCCAAGACTTTGGCCATTCAAACAGCTGACTTAACTTTTAGTCTAATGGAGATGGCTGGGGACAATTACGAGAGGAATGCAAGGATATCAACAGCCAGTTGATATTTGTAGCCTGCAGTAGGTATGGGCAGTCATCTTTTCTCCCTCTGTTTTTTTCAAGTGGATTATTTGCTTCACCCAAAATGCAAAATTAACAATCTTAAAAATTGTTCATGCAAACAGCTGGTGCTTGTTGTGGACAGGACCAGGTTGCTCTTTTTTAGGCAGGTTTTTTGTGAAGAAATCAGGACCTCAGTTCAGGTCTCTCAAATCTCCAAGCACTACTACTGAATTATCCTTTCAGTCTGTTCTTCTATCAGCTTATTAAGGGTTTCCAGCTTTTAGTGACTCCTTCCATATTTTGCTGTTTCATCCTCTATAAACTGAAAGTAATTGAGCTTATTACTGCACTGTAGTGCTACCAGGTTCGTTTATTAGGAATTGCAAATCACTGCACCAGTGTTTAAGCCCTCCTTAGCCGCCACTGTCTATAGCATACGTAAAGAAATCCAACCAAGATGAACAAAGAATTTTACATCACAAAGTTGCTAAAAAAAATTTTTTTTCTGTTCCTGAATAGATGAGCATTAATAGCAGATAACTATGTTGATTTGCAAACCTTTTCAATAAAGAAAATTAAAATGTTAAACCATGCTGTTCCAGAAAGAAAATTTGTTCAGATCATTAAAGACTCCAGCTATGTTAAGTGGAAGACTTTTAATGGCTGAACTGTTGGACCAAGAGCCAGAACTCTGGAGACTTTTTTGATTTCTGTCATTTGTCTACCACATAATGTGTGTAATAATTGAGCAAACACTCTTACCTTTGCCTTCACCAGCATATTTGTTTAAATTTTCTGATCCAGTTAGCATTTGTAAATTGCTCTTCAGCTCTAGAGAATGTGTACTTTTAGCAAGGGAAGTCAACACAGATGGGGTGGCTGAAGATCATATAAGCTTAAAGCATAAACTAATGTGCTGTGAGTATCCCAAGTTGAAGGCACCAATACACAGATATGTTTTAATTATGTATACACAGCAAAACTTTTTAACCATTGACTCTTACGCAGATGGTTTTAAACTAATCCTTCACATTGCTTTTATTTGTGGTCCGTTACATGTGTGTGGTCCATTACAAACTGTAAAATGTTACCAAACCATTTTATGCTTTCTACAGGTTGAAACGAAGAACCACGTTGCAAAGAATCGATAAATGCCCTTTCTGCATAAAATTACATCTTCTTATGTGAACTTGTTCTAATTTGTTTAAGAGCTGAGGCTACAGTAGTGCCTATTATTTTCACTCTTTCTACCAAATGCATAGACTTCCAGTTTTGAATCTCTCCACTACCGAAGAAATGTTCTAAAGATGGCAATGAAAAACAACCGCAAATAAGAAACTAGATTTAAAAGAGGATTTGGATTTGAAAACCAATATTTTGATCCCATTTTGAAATAATGAGTTTCACAGGACTGTTATTTATCATATAAATTTTAGAAACAGCTGCAGTTTTCCATGCAGTCTGTGAGTAAATGTAGATGTTGGCGGCTCCTAGAGATTCATGTCCAAGCAAGGACGTAATCCAGATTTTTTGTTATTGCTCAAATATTCTTCTTATGGAGAAAATAACTTAAGCACAGAAATGCACTAACGTAAGCAAAGAGGAAGTTTTGTAAAGTCTGTGACGAAGATCTCTTGTTATATTGCACTTACCTTAATGAGTCAGCATGGAAAGTGTTGCTTACTGATTGATTATTAGGTTGTTATTATTAGGTTATTAGGATTCCTTAGGTAACATGTAATTAAAAAAATGTGTTTCAGGCCTTCATCAAAATAAAAGTTTTAATCAAGATATTTTAAAAAATCATTTTGATAGAAACAAAGCATATAGCTTCATTTGAGATGTATTTTTAATAGTTTCATTTATTTAATAAGTGTTTAAATAGCATGCTGTTTAAAAAAAGTAAGTATCTATTATAAATCTTCAAATTAAATGTTGGATTCTTTAGGGTTTTCTCCAGTGCAATGGTGTTAGCCAGAAGAATTTTTCATATTGGTCATTTTTACTAGTGTTTTTGTAATTCTAACTTAGTATACTTTTAATGAATAAAAAGTTGAAGTAGAAGTATTTATCACGGTCATAGGGAAGTTCATAAGATACCACTGTGCAGCCTTTCACAGCTTTTCATTTTGACTTCTAAAAAGAGAACAGATACAGTAGAATAAGAATTCAGAGAGAGAGTGCAGATGTTGGGTAGGTAGCCAATGGGAAGTATGTTTTCATTTAAGTAAATAACATTCCAGTCTCTTGATAATTTCTCACTGGTTTTCAAAAGAAGATGAGCAACCCCTTTACATACACAGATATACTTGAGAGATTTGTATTTAAAATGAGATGCATCATATATGATTTTTTTTTAAATATTGCTCTAATCAATCAGAATGAAAGAGATAAAAATAAACAACCAGTATCAGACTACAAGATCCCAGCAGATAGCCAGATAAAAAGAAGATTATCTATGGGTGCAAGCCTGAGAAAATATAGCAGTCATCATGCTCTACTACTAAGAAGTAATGCCCCCAGAGACTAATACCCTAGACCCCCTAAAATGGGGTGCAAAAGACATTGCTTTTCTAAAGAGATGGAAAGGCTGACACAGGGTTTAGAGGGTCCTCGTTTCAGTAACCCTTCCCATATTCTTTTTCTGCTTCAATCCTAGCTCCTTGGCATGCTCCTCCCCCAGGATGGTAGAGGAAGGAGCTCCCACCACAACAAAAGCCTAGCTCAAAGTTTGTCTTTGTGTGCATTGACTGTGACAGCACAATTCAGAGCTGTTGATAAAATTGTTATTGTTACAGACATAGTTAATCACACAAAGGAACTTTTAACTGCCAAGGAGTCATACTCGAGAGCTTTATTTAGTGGTCACGGGAGGATAAGGGTCACAGAATATTTCACAATGAGAACAAAATATCCCACATGCCTTGAAAATTACTACAGCTAACATTTGGAGAAACTAAAAAAAAAACCAAAAAAAAACCAAAAAAAAAAAAGCCCTGAGGCTTTCTTCCAAAATGTAACATCACACACATCATACATGGCCAACAAAACACTCAAACGTCACTCAGTCACTCAGTCGTGCCTCAGGACGCATCTTTGTGTTCTCTCAGTAACCTCTGTACTGCTATTTACCAACTGTTTCTGAATTCAAAACTTTGCTTTGATTTTCAGGAAGGACAAGGAGTAGGTATGTCTCTCTGTTTTTAATGTCTTATATCACATACTTCTTATATATTAAAAAAAAAATCTGTGCTTTCATTTCTGATCTGTGTACTCTAATAAGAGTTTTCCTTTCTTTTTCACCATAAAACTAACTCTGAAGGTCAGCATTAGTTCTCCTTATGTAAATATGTGGATAATTTTGTAAAATTGCTTTATAGCTGAACATGCTTAGCTGTTAGCAGAATTTTTTCCTTTCAAAGTAATCTTTACTTCTAAAATAATTTCCAAAACTCAAGCTGGATTTATTTATTGCTTCTAGTACACATAATCCTAATTGGGTAATATGTATTAGTATTAATAATGGTGATAAATTTATTGTACATGGAATTGATCAGAAAATAGTTCAAAGTAGGAAAAATAAGTCATTATTTGTATAAAAAAATTACTGGAATGTGTTAAGTACATAAATTAAGAAAGATTCCTGTGGCTAATTGTCCATTAACACTAAATACTTAGAGAAGATAATTGCCTTTAAAGAAAAAATGAAATGAAGCAACTGAAAATTAATTTTTTCTATCAAAAAGACATCTGGAGCTCTAAGTTTATAAAAGGCTTGTGGCTTGTGGTAGTCCTTGAACACTGGCTAGTAGACTCTGAAGAAATTTTCCTGATGACAAACTCCACAGAAATGTCATGTACAATTGCTAGCTGAATAAGAAATCAGAATTAGCTGTGGCTAAAATCTAAGTTGCAATAGAAAGTAAATGTTCCTGAAGTTCTTAGTTTAGTCCATAATGAATTAATTAATGACTCCAGGCCACAGATGGCTTAGGAAGTGTGCAAAGTGACCAGCATAAACTGATAGCAAGAAAACATGGAAAAATGGGCAAACAAGGAAAATAGGCACTTCTTTTTTCTCTGTATTTAGTGAAAGTAATAATTCTGGTTACAAAAGGAAATGTTTAACTCTTTTCTCTCTTCTATGTTATTTTTTACATGTGTCATAGATTTTTTCCATCACTCTCGCATCTTAGCCATCCTTCTGCTATAAAAACGTTAGATTCCTGCTGTATCACAAATAGCCTCTTTGTTGCTAATCATTTATTTGCTCTCTGTATCTTCTCTGCAATATCAGATCTTCTCAAGTTTTCTTAGTTTGCATGAGACTGTCAGTGAACTAGATAACATTCAGATTGTTGTGAGGGAAGTTGTTCAAAGTCACAGAGCTGTGATAACTTCAGTTGTAGCCCAGTTCCCTGGCAAAACTGCCAGCTTGAGTGAGTTTATTAACTCTGTTAAATCTTTGCTGCTCACTTAATTCTGCAATGATGAAGAATGTTTTGTATATTAAGTACTAAACAGTGTGGTGTGGAATATTTTACTGAACTAATTCCTAGAGGCATCACAGGGTTAAGTATTGCAAGCTGCTCATAGGCAGATATTGCTAAGGCTGTACCTATGTATAAAAGAGATGAACAGTGGTCCTAAATACTTTTTCAGAAACTCCATCCTTAGCTATCTCCTTGGTGCAAAAATGCAGTAACGGAAAGAACAGAGTTAAATAGCTAAAGCATGCATTCTTTTTAATGATTGACATACTCCACTTAGATATGAAATACTAAAATGTCAGATGTCACTGCAGTCTAAGTAATGTTTTGCCTGCCATAATGATTCTGAGACTGAATGGCTGTAAAAAAAGCTGCTGTGAAGGTCATGAGACACTGGAACAGGTTGCACAGAGAAGCTGTGTGTGCTCGCTCCCTAGAAGTGTTCAAGGCCAGGTGGGATGGGGCTCTGAGCAACCTGTTCTACTAGAAGGTGTCCCTGCCCATGGCAATACCAGGAGAACAAAATCACCACAGGAGGCACCTCTGGCAACCCAGTGGAGTTTCGTGGGAGGATAATTATTTACCTGTGTTCTCATTCCTGCACAAATTCTCTTGGAGTTACCAGGGAGAAATCACAGATATTGCCGATGCTACAGAACACCAAATGCTGAGAAGCTGAGGCTATCTTTCTCCAGCTGAACTCAAATGAAATTTTTTAACTGGAGAGGAGTGCTGTGAATTTGAAGCTGCAGAGGATTTTGAGCACAAGGTTTTTGGAGGAGTCAATGTTTTATTATGAGAGCACCTGACATTTGAGGGCAGTAAGCTGTCTAATCTACTGGTAGTTTTAAACACAAAGTTAAGGGTGGGAGGAACTGACAGGGAACAAAAGAATGCAAAGCTAAGCAAACAAATGATGCACACAGAGTGAGGAGCATTTTCATTTTTGTGGAAATGGGCATCATCTTGCTAAAGTTATACATAGCACAGAAAATAAGAGTAAGAAAGTGCATAGAAAACTGCAAAGATAGCTTTGTTTCATCAGTGTGACTACTGCTTCTCTCAGGGAGCTGGAATTCAGCTATATCTGTTTCTGTCATCAGTCTGGAAGAGACAGAGAACTACTTGCACTAAATTGGTGCTTTACTTCCTCTGTACCACTCTAAACAATGGCAGCAAAGAACGGAAATTTCATAGGATGTAGATGAATTTCCATTTTTGTCAATACTGGGAACACTTCTCATCATTGCACATATGACACATGGAATGATCTAGCCTAAATAATCACTGAGCACTAATAAGGAATTTCCAGCAGTTAAGTATTTGTTACACCACTGATGGGAGACAACTTTTGGAATGTTGTGCTTCTTTTTTGCAGTCCCTTTCTCTCATTTCCAAGACATCTCCTGTTCACTTTCGAATTCAAAAAAAACATGACTGAAACTCCTCTACTGAATATTACCTCCTCAAACCATAGTGGAAACGAGAGCAACTCAGCTATTTGCCCAGACTTGATTGAATGGTGGGAAATTGTGTACTATCTAGTCCCCAAGTATATCGACATCATCTGTATTATTGGAATCCCTGGAAATGTATTTGTTCTCTTAACTTATTCGCTGCACAAGAGCTCCCTGAAAATAGGTGAAGTCTACCTCATGAACCTAGCTGTTGCTGATCTCATCTTCCTCATTTGCCTCCCTTTCTGGACAGAGAATATCAGGAATAAATTTAACTGGCCCTTTGGCAGTTTCCTTTGTCGCAGCACCAGCGCGTCCCTCAGGCTGAACGTGTACACCAGCATCTACTTGCTGGTGGCAATCAGCGTTGATCGCTATCTGACTTTTGTTCATATCTTGAACCACGGATGGATACGGAGCAAAACTATGGCAAAGGGGATCTGCTTGCTCACCTGGTTCTTTGGCATCATTCTCAGCATCCCAATCTTTACGTTTCGGACTCTGAAACACTTTTCCCAGTGGAATATTTCAGCATGCACTTTAGACTTCCCCACCCCATCATGGGGAACAGCTGAAAGGCTGGTATTCAACATAGTGGGGTTTGCATTGCCATCTACAGCAATCATCTTCCTGAATTTCTCTACCATTCGCTCCCTACAAAAAACCACAAGAGAACAAAGAGCACTCAGAACAAAGAGTTGCAAGGAGCATAAAGGCATGAAAGCTACCAGGTTGATCCTCACAGTGGTAGTAATGTTTCTTTTGTGCTGGGCTCCTTACCATTTTTTTGTATTCCTTGATATATTATACCAGAAAGAAGTGATCAACAGCTGCTTCTGGGGGGAACTGCTTAACTTTGGTGAGCAGTTTGGTTATACTTTGGCTACCACTAACAGCTGCATTAACCCTCTGATTTATGTCTTTGTTGGGAAATACTTCAGGCAAAAGGCTTGGGAAGTTTTTTCACAGTTTATTCCCTGTGGATTTCCCTTCAGCAGGTTGTCATTCAAAGAAAAGTCTTCGTATCTCAGCATGTTTCCAGTAAGAAGTAGTTTAACATAATAGTTCTTGGTTCCATCTTCATGTTGGTATAACAATTTATTTCAAATGGCATTAAAAATTAATATGAATCACACTGATTTAGCATTCACAGACTGAGCTAATTATCTATTACAGTAAATCACTTGACCTCCTATTTGTCCTCAGGTTTGCTTTTCTTTCTCTGTGTTATCAATCCAAATGCATAACACATGGTAACAGAATTTTATACCAAAAAATCTAACCTGTAGTTAATTATCAGTGACTTGAAAGGAAAACTCTTTGACAAGATATCAGAATTATTCTGAATTCTGATAAACTGGCCAAGTACTGCATTGTATCTGTGGTGACAGCTACTATATCACCAATAAGAGTATACATAAAATTATAAAGCATATTATGCAGCAAATACGAGCTTAATCTTCAGCTGGTAGTTGTATTTGAGCAATTACAGAATAGTTTCAGTTATTTTAAATGATATTTTAAATGGTTTGCACTTTCATGGTAGATATGGAAAATTTGAAATTATTTTTGTGCATTTAAAATATATTAAATGCATAAATATTGTACAAGAAAATGTACCACAGAGAAATTGTAAATAAGCTGTAAAAAAGGCAAAGCAAACCAGTATCCTCCTTAAAATCTGACTTTTTTTTTGATCCAGTAAAATGTTACGCTGTTACTCGCCAAGTATGTGAAGATTCTTTTTATTTTCACACATTAAAATATCAGTGATAGCCATTGATGCTGTATTGTTTTGGAATACCTTTCATCTGAGGCAAGTCCTTAGATATATAGTTATATATTTATATGAATCAAAATTAATAAACTGCATAGCATCCCTTTTACATCATAGTCTTGTTCTTTCTTGTATTTATTTTGTATTTTATCTCTTTCTCTGTTCCTTTGGGGAAGAACAAATACAGAGTCCTGAGATTAAAAATCCTTACTACTACCAAAATACAAATTCTGGCATTATGAGTTATAATAACAACATAACAATAATACACCGGACAGGAGATAAGAAGAAGGAAACTTCCTTCCCATCACAGCCACAACTGCAGAATAGCTTTAAGACAGCTGAGTTATCTGTTCCCATAACTATAAAAGTATGTGCATGTAGAGACCTCACTCTCTAGAACATCTGAAAATATGTTCTAGCAAGGTGGGGGTTGGTCTCTTCTTTCATATAGCAAGTGATAGGACAAGAGGAAAAGGCTTCAAATTGTGCCAGGGAAGGTTCAGATTAGATATTAGGAAGAATTTCTTCACCAAGAGGGTTATCAAGCACTGGGACAGGCTGCCCAGGGAACTGGTGGAATCACCATAACTGGAAATGTTCAAAACATGTATGGAAGCGGTATGTATTCAGACTGTGATAGGACAAGGGGGAATGGATATAAACTGAAGGAGGGGAAATTTAGATTGGAGATGATGAGGAAGTTCTTTCCCCAGAGAGTGGTTAGGCACTGGCACAGGTTGCCCAGAGAGGTTGTGGATGCCCCATCCCTGGCAGTGTTCAAGGCCAGGCTGGATGCGGCCCTGAGTGACCTGGTCTAGTGATTGGCATCCCTGCTCAGTGCGGGGAGGTTGGAACTAGATGATCTTTAGGGTCCCTTCCAACCTGGCCATTCTATGATTCTATGATGTGGGGACATGGTTTAGTGGTGAGCATGGCAGTGTTAGGGTAATGGTTGGACTTGATGATCTCAGAGGTCTTTACCAACTATAATAATTCTATGATTCTAAGAAGAAAACAAGACATCTAGGGCAGCATCTTCAGCCAGAAAGATACTGAGTGCAGAAAGGCACATACAAGGATACCACTTGTACAACAGCTTATTTAGTTACCAAAAAGCCTGTTTAAGCTTATACTCACTGTAACAGTGCTGTGTTTTCTGTAGTTCTTTTTAGCGTCACCATTTTGAATATGGAATTAATCTCTTATTTAATTATAGGTATCTGCCCATTCAACTTCATTGCAATGACATTAGAGTTAATTTTTATGATTCCTCCACACTTTCTGAATCTGGATCATGGAAGCCTTCTAAAGAGTTAAAAGTCTATCTTCCTGCAATGACGGTTTAGGAATTAAGGGTGGATTAAGGGGAAGACTCACTCATAGCGTTATTAGTTACACCCCTTCTGCAAAAGGCTTTTTTAAAATAAATGTCAGGGTTAGACAGTAGCAATTGTAGCAGCATGTGAAGCCCACTGAGTCATCTGAGATTAAAAAAATAATTCCAGTCTACTGTAAACGGTTGCACACTGCATTTGTTTAACACATCCACAGCTGAATCCTTAAAATAAAAAAACTTCCAAACAGAGACATTTTCTGGGGAAAAAAAGAAAAAGTTGAAATAATGACATTGTATAAACAGAAGTGCCATTTTCCCACTATGCATAGGGACCTTAAAAGGGAAAAGTATCTTGACTTGTCTGACTAATGCTTGTCCATGTTACGCAATGTACACAAGTTAAGGGGAAAACACTTCTTGAGCACTGTGGCATTTTTAAGGTATGAATTAATAGACTTAAAAATCTCAAATCCAAAATCAGTGGAAAGTGTCCCAGTTACTTCAGGAGGAAAGAAATAAGGGCTTTCATGAAAGTGCTGCTTCTATTTTGCATGTGCATAGCTGTCAGGAAAAACATCTGTAGTTTCAACATTGCTTTAAACTACTTAAGAGCATATTGCAAATCAATGTTTACTCTCCAATATGATTGTATGTAAATGAAAGTATGTTTTATCCATGAAGTAATAAGTGATCAGCTTCTTTCATTACTGATTTTGTGAGCTGCATTAATTTAGAAAAATGTAAGAATAAATGCAATTTACTCCACAGAAAACACAAAATTCTATATTTAATCAGAAATAATCCACAGCCCAGACACAGGGTAAAGTGCGAGAAAGGACAGCAGTTCATCAGAAAAGGATCCATAAATTGAAATTTGACTGTGACCCCAGAATGCTATGCTGCTTCTGCCTTGAAGTTGTATATGACAGCAGGTGATGAACTTAAATGGCATCAAGGGAGGCTCAGGGTAAGCATTAATATAAACCTTGTCCTGGCAAAGCTACTGAC
The DNA here is from genome assembly GCA_013396975.1 of Bucco capensis. Lineage (NCBI taxonomy): Eukaryota > Metazoa > Chordata > Aves > Piciformes > Bucconidae > Bucco > Bucco capensis. Next base: position 94,422 of record VWZO01000263.1, on the reverse strand, counting down.
AGGCTGCCTTGGAGACAATCCAGCACCAGAGGACTGGAAGCCTCTGGGACCACTTTAGACAGCCATTGTTTGGGACAATATGAGTGTAGTTGGTTCTGCTCCAACAGAAAGGGGGATTTTTAATGATGTGCATCTCTCCACTGACTCGTTCTCTTGTGGTCAATAAATAAAGTTTCCTTGTTTGCACTTTGAGGGTTCTTCAGCTATCACATTTCAATCAATACTGAAATGTCAGCTTTGTTAGCCAGTCAGCCAATACTGCCAGACTCCATGCCAACGGGATGTGCTTTCAAATGAGGATCCTTTTTACCTTTTCTCATGTTACTTCTCACACTCCCAATAAACACTGATAAGTGCTAATCATTTCAAAACTTCTGTGCTGCAATACCAATCTTTTATAGGTAAGATACCAGCACACTAAGAGCTTGCATGTATAATTGAACTTGTTTTCCTCTCCCAGCTATGTTGTATTAGTATATTTTATATTTTAATCATAATTCCATTAGGGCAAGGACTATCTTTTTGTTATCTATTCAGACCATGCTTAATGCCCAGTAAAATTAAAAATATAAAAGAAATTTGAATTTACTAAATCAAGCATTCAAGGGCCAGGAAATGTTTGACCTAAGATTGTCCCTGGAATCTTACTGTAGCCACTTCAGTGTATGAGTTATAATATAGTCTTACATAACTAGGCTTTGAATTTCCAACATTGCAACTTAACCCCTTCTGATTTAGCTTTATGTCACTCTGCCTTGTGTGGGAGAGAAACACAATTACATAAACCAAACAGTATCCTCAAGAAACTAAATCATCCGTCCTGCATATTAAATAAAACCAACAGCACCGATAATAAACATCTTGCCTTGAATTTTACAGAAATAAATATTTGAAATAACATATAATTAAACTTAAAAATTTGCTGGAGTGATATTATATGAGGAAAAACAAGTCTAATAATTTATAATCATAATTGAAAGGAGTAGAAGAAATTCTAAAACAAGAACACTTAGGAAGAATATTGTCATCAGGACAAATGTAGGAAGCAACATCCTTCTTTCCTTGTAGCACAGTAGGATGCCTGACAAACAGTAGTCACCACCCTGCTCACTGGAAAGAAGGGGTCAAAACAACTTCATTATAGAAGAGTATGGCAGGGCTCTGTGTCCATGAGGTGGGCAGAACTAGGGATTAAAAAAAATCCTACTCTGTCAGCTCAGGGCACAAAAAGAGTAGCTGGAAACACAGATCCCCTGGGCTGGACCATGCAAAACCAGCTATTATTTTCTTCAGGGGACTTTGAAGCTTGAATGCAAAACAAGTACATCTCAAGAGCATGCCAGCTTATCTTTGTTGCTCTGGTTTTTAGATCTTTTTATCTTCAAGTTTTCAGTACTTGCTGTTCATGGCCAAGCCTGTTACTTCACACATGACTGAGAGTATAATCCTGAGTATCTTTCCTGGCCTTCTGAGCTAGATGAGGGACCTGCCCGCTCTCTCACTAGGCCCTTGCAATTAGTATGTTTCTCCCTATTGGAAAATGGCCACGGACCTGTTTAGGCTCAGGTGTCATGCCCTACTTTAACTCTCCAGAACACACTGAAGTGCAAATACCCAGTACATTGAGCAAGAGAAAATGTTAGCAAAGCTCTACTCCAAAGGGTGGGTGAACACCTTCTCCTTTCTTTCCCTTTTATTGGGGGAAAAAAAAAAAAAAGGCAGTCTTGCTGGATGGGTTCACTCTGCAAGTGCTCATAAAGAACCAGGATTTAAGCTGTTCTTGAGTTTCATCTTGGTTATTAAGCATGGTTTGAATAGGTCCAGCTGCCTCCCAGGGTCAATCTGTGGGCAGCAGTGGATCATACTACCTTGTGTGAATGATAAGAGGGGAAAAGCTTGCTTTAGCATTCTGCTCCTCACTTTCTGGCAGGAGAACCTTGTCCACACAACCTACTTTGTCCATGCCATTGGCACGAATACAATAACTGTCTTGTGACATCAAGCAATGGTTGTGGGGGGGGTTGTAATATGACATGACTCAGCAAAAAGGGATCAATTAATTTGAAACTTCCTACCTTTAAAAGCACATATGTGGCTGGTTGCAGTGCATTCTACAGGAAAATGTCTTAGGAAGTAATTGCTCAAGAAAAACCTCTTCTGACATCCTAATCTTGTACACTGTAGGTTTGTTCCAGCAAAATCTTCACTGTTTGCTAGTGATACTTTACTTCAGCAGCTGATGCATATTCTCCATCATCACTCTAATCTACAGCTACAGCTGGGAGGGATGTTCTCCTCTGGGAAGTAATTCACACACAGAAAAGTTCACATTTGGTTTCATGCGTTGCTATTCATCTATTTCAACTCATGCACAGCAAATTCCCAGCCACACATTAGGGATGAAACCAGTCACTACCATTTCCCACAGGAAGAGATGGAATAAGTCTCACATCCATCACACAAGATTAAACTCAACAGATACACAGCAAGATCCAAACCTGGAAAAACTTTTCAGATTGTCCCAGTACCTTTTTAACATACAGACAAATGTACGTATCAGGTAGCTGTGGAGTGAGAAATGCTCATTGTTCTGTACTGAGAGGAGGATAAGTAGATATATTTAATCTGTAGCCTCAAGTAGTCCATATCTGAGCAAGAGAGCTGTTCTATGAGTAGGTTAGAGGTCAAAACCTCACTTCATGTATAACACAATAAATTGTAATTAGTGGAGCTATACCTGCAAAAGGCTAGTCTTAAACAGAGACAGTGATTTTAAGTGCTTAACATTACACCGTTTTATAGTTACTATATTTTTTCAAAGTCAAAAGAATTGCATCAGTGTAAAGCTAGTATAATAAAAAAGAATCTCTGTCTCTTTTTTTTCCTGCTACACTTTTCAGCTATGAAGATGCTGCTGAAAATCTCTTTCACATGTCAGAACTGCTGGTGAGCACTGTGGTAGTAGTGGAGGTGATGGGAAATAACCCTTTTCCAGGACAAATCATGAAGAGACAGAACCTGTGGTCAGCCTCTAATGATAAAGTGAGATATTCACTAAGCTCAGTTTAGAAAAAGAGAGGTAAATTGCAAAAGCAAGCCAAGACTTGATACTAAGTCTAATAAATGGAAAAGCAGCTAAGACATTTCCTGAAAGAAGAAAACCAAGAAAATTTAAAGATCAGGCTGCCTATTCTGCAAAACTTCAATCACTCTTTCAAGAACCACAAGAAGCACTGAACTTCTAAATGAGGCCTCTTGCCAACACTGCTTAAGTCTTATCTGCTGATTGCATTCCAGCTTCCTGGCATCGATGCCAGTAATTCATAAGGCAAATCACACACAGCAAGAAAACAAAATCTCTCCGACGTGGCAAGTTGCAGTCAGACAATGGGTGACAATAAGTCTGATGGGAATTAACACCCTACAAATATCTTTATGTTTTAAGCATTATTGCAGAATAGTGATCTACAGGAGCAGCCAAAATTATTTGTGAGGTGTGGTGACTTTTAGCACAGCTTTGTCCCCTTCCTTCTTGCCTCAGGCACTTGGGTGTGAAGGGCTGCAAAATGCCATGGGACTGGCTAAGCACAGAGTTCTGCAACCGTAAGACGCCTGCTTTCTGTCGCATCATCAAATACATATCCAGGCAAACTTTCTTCATCCCAAGGTATGGAAGAAAAGGAGTGCTTTGTTTGGCAACTATTTCAGAGCTGTTAAATAACAACCTATCGCTATGAGGCTATCATGGAAAAGGTGATCATTGTCTTACTAACAGAAGAGGGAAGTAATGATGGTAGAAAATTAACGCAACAAACTGAATTGCAGATATATGGGAACATACACAGATTGTCATTTGTCAATGGTATCAAAATCAGTAAAGCCAACCTTGGAGTACTCTTCATAACTTGATAATAAAGAAGAGAGAAAAGTAAATTCAAGCTAATGGGAAAATACCTACCAGAAGCAAATTTCAGGGAAGTTCTTCTTTTATCAAAGGATTTTAGGTGTCCATAGTAATAAATGTTCACACATCCTAAACTTCAAGTCAATTCTTTGCTAAATTGTCACTGTACATCAAGAGTAACATTGAGGTGCTCAGTGGTGCATCAAAGACACACAATTTCCTTCTATGCTTGACCTTGTTCACACTATGACTTACTATCACTTCTTAGGCCTACCCAATGCATGCACTTCAATAGCCCAAGGCGGGAGGATAGTGGTCTAACTAACAATTGTACAAGCAGTATCTCAACTCCCCAAAACCACAGAGCACCAGATCTGATCCCAGATGTACCTACCCAGCCCTCCAGCTATCTGTAGCATCTGTATTAGCACTACTCAGCTGACCTTGAAGGCTCCCTTTCAGCGGTAACCTTGTGGCCAAAGCTATTCCAATAACTAAGGCACAAGTGTGGATTTTGGGAGGCAATTTCAGTTCTCACCTCTGCTATAGGCTTTGTCTTTCAGTCTTGGAGAAATCCTTCATTTCCGTAATTATTTCTAAAATAGCCTTGCTGAAGTGAACATCTGATTGCTCTGATTTCTAGAGGCTTCTCGGGAACCAGCACCTTTCAGGTGCCAACAATTCACCTTACCTGCTGAAGAAATGCCGCAGTCATGCTGCTTAGAAATCCCATTTACCCTGAGGCTCAGTAGTGTCAGGAGGTCTCCAATGAGCCTGCAAGAAACAACATCAGGCAGACAAGGGAGCTGAGCCCTTGCTGTGGGGGCAGATAGGGTAGCTTGATAGCTGAGGATCTATTTGCTGCCCTGTAGGCTGCTGTAAGCTCTATGTGCACCCTGGCTTTGCTAATAAAGGTGCCAAGAGTCACCCTAGGGATTATCCCTACATCAAACAGTACAGCCAAAAAAGTACTATTTTTGGAGGCTGCTGTGATCAGCCCTATGTATGGCAGGGCTGTTTCAGGTCACCATCAATGAAATGAGCCTTACAAATTTCAGAGGTGTCATGTGATTCCTAAGAATAAAATACAGCTATGGTATCCAGATATTATGATAACAGAGGTTATCAAGTACTTCATCAAGCCTGTAAAAGGCAAAACTCTGCCTATTGTCTACAGGCATATTGCACTTACTTTGTGTGGAGCTCTTGTCCAAAGCTTCCCCACAATACATGTCTTGCTGGTTATTGCATCCTCAGAGGTAGCTGCATTGCTATTGTTTTCCTTCCCATGTGCTGAACAGAGTATTTGTAGCTTTGTATTTATTAGTGAAATATTAGCCAAATAAAAGAAACATTCATGTTTTATTGTGAAAACAATCATTTACTTGGAATAGCAGGACAAAAATCTAGCTCTGTTAGAATTAATCATATCTCATCTTTCACACTATAGCAAAAATCCAAAATTCTTCAAGTAGGATGCACATTATCCAAATAATAAGTCCTCTAAACAGCACATGATGTTCCTGAGAAACTAAACAAAAGTGCCACTGACTGATCACTTTAAAAGTAGTCCATGAAGAAAGCATATAAACCAAGGGCATGGTTTCAGTAGAATAAAATTAGATGTGTGAGGTTAGACCTGCATTGTTCTTCCTGCCCTGTTCTGCTTCGCTTCCAGGCATTCTACACAACCCTTCCTGTTTATTCAATGAGCTATGAAGGGTCTGGAGGAGTTATTTTGGGATACTGTCACAGACTTTCAGGATATTGAGGTGAAACACAGGTCCCTTCATGCAATGGATTCTTTGCTCTTTTTTTTTTTCCAAATTCTATCTATTCAAATTAATACTAGTGGAATTAGCTTGTGCCTTGATTTTAGTGAAGCATTTCTTTTTCCAGTTCAATATATAGTGTGGACAATACCATGTCCAGTTCTGTTGTGGGAGGCATATCTGAAGTCCCTGCTTACTGGTGGAGATGGCCTGCAGTAGTAGATAACGGCAGGTGATGCCCTTCAGCAGGACTCCTCAATCCAGCTGTTACATCCCTAACATCTGCCCTGAGCATAGCCTTGGGGATTGAACAGGTTTCAAAATTCCTCCAGGATGAATTAAGGTGAAATGACACCAAATGGTCAACAAAATGGTGCAGATTTTATTCCTACAGCCAGGATTTGTAAAACACTAGTCTATATTGCAGTCTTGATCTTTCTATTTAAAATCTAAAAACATGAGTAAGTAGGATAAAGATGGAAATTAAAGATTTATCGGAAAGCGGTCACCAGCCCCGGATCCAGCATCGTTCAGAGAGACTTCAGTGATATCTTCTGTGATGTCCTCCATGAAGTCCAGTCCTAGGATGGTGGACATACACCCCAGTTCTTTATGCTGTGCCTTAAATACCATATTTCATTTGCATATAAGACAGGGAGAGGTGGCTTGTCTCCTCCTCTGTCTGCTTCTCCTGCTAATTTTGTTTTAATTAGCTGCACGTTTGAACTGTAGGATCTCAGAATCTTCAAGAAATGGGTTAGTGGGCTTTCTAGGGGGATCTTGTTCTTATTCTCACTCATACTCACAGTGGCTCACAGAAGAGGTTCCCTCTTCACCTCTTCTTCTGGCACAGGTGCATTACTTTATAGCTGAGCAACTTTTGTGATCTTATCACTAAGCCACATCACCATGGCAACCCAAATCTCAGTTGCAGTCCAATGATTGTGAACAAGGATCCATGTTTAAACAAATTGTTAAAGCAATTATATTTGCACATTGAGTCCTGTTTACAGTGTTTGTTCTATGCACCAGCCCCACAGCCTCTCTCCTACCTCAATATCAGGAGCAGCATGTACAGCCAGACACGTTTGGCACATGATGGTGTGGAGCAGGAGATACCCTGCAACTCTGCAGCAAGGTACACTAGTCTAATGGCACAGAACTGGGAGACAGATGCCGACAATACAAGACTATCATGACGGACTAGTCAAGCCATATTCCTCTTAGGAAACACCACCAGTATCTTTCTAGATGTCCAGAATATCTTCTTTTTGTCACACAAGCCAAGTGGGAAATATCTTTGTTTGCCCAAGGATATTATTATACGAAATAACACTTTCCACACATCTTTCAGGAGCAAACACAGCAAGGTGCACCCAGTTCTCTGAACTGAGATACACTTATCTTCTTGAACATTCTTCTATGGTATGAGGAGAAAAACTGAACAGTTCTGATGCTATTAGTCCAACTTAGAGTAAGGTTAATAAGGTTACTGAGCATTAGGAGTAAACTCATTCCATATCACTACCGTACAGGAAAAATATCATCTATTTTGAGAAATAGGAGTGTATGTTATCAGAAATGTCAGAAAAACCCTAGTTCCTCTTAGAAAAAGAGCAATAGAAATACAGGAATGTCTTAGTCACTTTAACTGAAGACAGTTTTGTACTCATGAAAGAATTCTGTTGTGACAATTTTAAAACATAAACACATAGAATCATAGAACAGTTACAGCTGGCACATGATTTCACAGAATCATTTTTACTGTCTTCTGCAGTGAGTAATTACTGAGTTACAGGCTATACTTTAATAAAGTGCACTTTAAAAAGTCAAATAATTGCTTTTCTTTTCCTAAACATTCTCTTATTTGTACAATGTTAAGTATTATTTATGTGAAGGTTATTTCTGAGAGACATTTTTTAGTACTCAGCTTATCCAAGTTCACTTCCATACTTCCTTAAGTGGCAGAAAAAAATAGGACATGAGAAACATTTCTCTGGCACAGCAAGGAAATGAGACAAGCAGCTACATCCAAAGATAAAACAACAGTAAAGACACAGAATATAATAATGAAATTCTCTGTCATATACTGCTAACATATATGTGACCCAAATATTGTACATCTTATAAGTAAAATGCTTAGAAATGTCCTTATAAGCAAAACACCTAGAAAGATTATATTGTGTAATCGCAACAAAAGACAGCAAAAAGTTCAAAGTTTGGGAAACAATGTGTGTATCATGGAAGGGAAATTTAAATGAGTCACCACATGGCTGTGACACCAGGGTCTGTTAGTGATTGGCAAATCACTCCTGTCAATATAGGCTGCTCCATCTGACACTGGCTCAATAACTGTGCCTCCTTGGTGATAGAAGCTAAAGAAGTAAATAACAAGAGTCAGAAAACTAGAGGAGTTGTCATCTCTGGTCAGTCTAAACACTGAGAGAGACAGCAGGAAAAAGACTGTGTGGCCATAATATATAGTTAAGTAATCTGAAATTATCCTCATAAACTCATTCAGGGAGGTGATGAAGTTGTTGCATTTACTTGCTTTCTGCCATCTGACTAGTCAGTGTTATTAGCATTATTTTGCTATAAATAATTTATGTAAATATGTACACATATTGAACTAAGACAACAATACCTTCTAGTGTTTAATAATCCATTTCTTCTTCTAAAGAAGAATGGAGAGATGCTACAGTGATCTTCAAGACAAATATTTTTTAATTCACAGGCTCTGAAAAATATTGAATTACTGTTGGCAATATTCTAGGGCATTAACTCTTCCTCCTTCCACACATACATTACAATAAATACACTAACTTTCTCTTCCAGGAAATTTGTTTGCAGTAGCTTGTAACATAACTGACTGCAATTACTGTCTGATACTGAGGTACAGCAAGATTGATTGGTTTGATTACAGTTGGTGAACTGTTTCTAGACAGGCATTTTACTTGAAAAAATACAGCTGGTTTCTTCCTCATAAAAATCCCCACAGAATGAATGTGCTTTGTATATTTTAAACATTCATTATTTGAAATTGTGCAGCAGATAATACATATTGAAGCATTCTAAAGAATCATGAACCCTTTAATTTTGCTGTGGCCATTTCAGCTGCTTATTTTCAGTGTGGACAACAACCCAAGGTGCCCATTTTCATTTATCCTACATCACCCAGCAAACTTTCAGAAGTGCTGAGAAGAGCCTCACACACTCTTTTGGCAGGAGCAGCCTCTCACAGGTGTATTCAGGCCACATCTTTCAAACTGGCTTTTGAACAATGTTTTGCTGCCAGGAATGTTGGCTGGGGAGGAATATGGGGAAGAAAAGGAGGATCCTTTGCTTTGCTGAAGACCTTGCTTTGCTGGATTAATAGCAGCCCCTGAAGCTGCTTTGCCTCTGTGGTTCAGCTGAACACTTTTTCTGGAGCTTGGCCATTTTTTTTCTGCTCAGCCTCATTAAAGGAACTTCTCTACCCCAACAGGGTTTACAGACATGGAAATTAATTCAGAGTTTAAGTCTGGTTTTGCAGCAGCACTTACCAAGCTGGAAGAGACCTTCCAAAAGACTAGTTAAACAAGTGGTAAGCTGCATATATAATCTCTTGGTGGTTTCCATGCTGAGACAGGCAGTGCTGGTGATGGTTTTGCTAGTTCATGTTTGCTGGGGACCTGGCTTGCCCTATGGCATTATCAACTAAGTTGTTTATCATAGAATCTTCATGTGGTTTATGCTTGAGCTATATTAAATGCTAGATAATTTAGAGTAGGTAGTTGTAAGAATCAAACAGTACAACATTGACACAAAGTATGTCATTGGGTTTGGCAGTTGGTGCAAGATAAAGCACAAATTCATCTTAGGGTTTTAAATTGAAATCTGTCTTATTTCTTTTTGTATCTGTTATGGACTTGAAAGAAATCTTGAAATAATTGTTCTAAATAGTAATTAATTTTTTTTTAAATGTTTTCAGGTGCAGATTCTGGACAAATACCTGAACAAACAGAATACAGATATTGATTAAGGGCTTTTGTTGAAATGCATCTCTCTTAATTCTCAAGTCCATGTCTCATACTCTGCTTGCTGCTGTGTGCAGCTTACAGTGCCCTTTGCCAAGTGTGTCTCAGAAAGACTAATGATGCTTACAGTGCTTCTTACATCTTGGACACAATATTCTCATGATAATCCCATCTAGAATTCAGACTACCATATTAGATGGCCTCATCTGAGCAGAAAAAGAAAGATCTGCTAGTGAAAATGACTGGTAAAGCAGTAGAGCTTCATGAATGTCTAATTTTTCCACCTTTTAAAATTTTGGTTGCAGTTTACACAATTGCAATTTATAATATGTACAACAGAAGTTCAAAATATATCACAGTAGGTCTCTTGTGATAGAGCCTGGACCATTGCTGCAGAACTCAGTGCAAGGAGCATTGACTCATATTAATTTTTGACCTATGTGAACTGACAAAGTAGAGATATATTATGTGTACCACCACTGCGTGCATGCTGTTACTGGGAAGGATGTGGGAGCTGCATCATCCCTCTCCCTCCTAAACACTTGCCCAACACCAATTCTTTGTACATCTTCTTATAAATTACAATACACACAAGCTGTCGCTGCAGACTTTGCCAGCTTCGCTTAGATGATGCTAGTGTAACACACAAAACATCACAGGGCAAGCCAAGTCCCCAGCAACATAGGTACTAGTGAAACCATCACCAGTGCTGCCTGTCTCAGCACAGAAACCACAAGAGATTATATATGGAACATAGTATTAGAGTTAATACATCTGAAAGAAAAATAAAGGGAAATTGCACTTAAACAGCAAAATGGAGGGACCAGAAATGAGATTCGGTAATGGCCGGATGAAGCTGAAACTCCTTGACTCATCCCAGCTGTTAAATTGCTGACCTGTATAAGGGAAAAACACTGAAGCATCAGTGGGCACCAGCATGATCTTCTTTGTTAGATGGTCCTTGTCAGAGAGGTCAACTCACCCATCTCTCATTTGGTTTGAAGGAGGATTAAAGGGCAAGACAAAGAAGTTTTCCTGAAAGGTAAAGTTTAAGTACAGAGGCAGTTGCTGGGGATGGGTATAAGCATATCAGGGAAGTATAGCGTTCATGTTTTTCTTTAAGAGTAGATGATAGCTCTTACTCCTCCTTTCAGTAAAGAAATTCCTCCTAATGTCCAGCCTGAACCTCCCCTGGCACAGTTGCCATCCATTTCCCCTCGTCCTATCACTCTCTACCAGGGAGAACAGACCAATTCCCATTTCTCTACAACCTCTGTTCAGGTAGTTATAGAGAGCAATGAGGTCTCCCCTCAGTCTCCTCTTTTCCAGACTAAACAGGCCCAGATCCCTCAGTCTTTCCTCATAAGGCTTATGCTCTAAGCCCTTTACCAGCATCTGAGGACTCAAGAGATGGGACAGAGAGAAGTAGAAAGACCGAGCGCATGCATGTACATGAAAGAGGAGCTGAGTGATTGAGAATTACTAGCTCACGTATTAACAGGAAAGGATTCAAAGATGCCATTGCTGAGAAAGGGCTGTAGGAAGGTCTGTCAACAGCTAAAGAAGCTCCTAAGGATGCTTATGCAGAATTTTGTGGTAACATAAACTGTTTGCATGACTTCTGCTATGTGCATATTTTGTATGAGGCAAATAGTTCATATTGTTTAGTTTAAATATTTTATCCCTGTTTTCAGACAGAAGAGGAAGAAGGCACACTGCCAAATGCAATATTAGTAATCTTCTGAGATCTCAACATCTTGCTTTCTAAATATTCTGTAACCATAGGCAGATTGCTTCCAAGCAGTGTGCACCTAGGACTAAAGTTCATATTTATGTCAGAAGGGACCTCCTGAGATCACCTAGTAAAACCCCCAAGCTCAAACAGAGTCAGCTACAGCAATTTGCCCAGGACTATGTAATCAGGTTTTTAGTATCTCCAGAGATGAAGCCTCTCTGAGAAATCTGTGTTTGACCACTCTCACAGTAAATAAATATTTTGTTACAATCAGATGGAATTTCATGTGTTTTAATTTTTGTTCATTGTCTCGTCCTGTCACAGGGCACCACTGAGAAGAGTCCAGATCTCTCTTCTTCAGTACCTCCTGTTATGCTCCTTGAGCCTTCTCTTCTCCAGGCTGAACAGTCCCAGCTGCCTCAGTCTTTCCTCATAGGAGAGATGCTCCAATCCCTTAATTGTCTTACCAAACTTGTGGTAGAGCATCTCCCTTAAGTCCATACTTTCTCATACTAAGGAGTCGAGAACAGGCTGCAGATCTCCACATGTGGCTTTGCCATTGCTGAGAAGAAAGATCACTTCCCTCAGCCTAAGAATTTAAACAGTCCTTCTACATGCATTAGGTTACAAATAGAGAAGAAAGAGTAAAAAAAAAACAAACAAAAAACCCCCAGTAAATGGACAGATACAGCAGTGTAATAGGGGAACAGAAAATCAGCACTATGCACACCCAAAAACTTACACCATGTACTTGAGGGTGTTGTACAAATGCTTCCTGAATTCTGTCAGGTTTGGGGCCATGACTGCTTCCCTAGGGAGACTGTTTCAGTGCTACACCACCCTCTGGGTCTAGAACATTTTCCTAATATTCAACCTAAATCTACCCTGGCAGAGCTTCATGCTGTTCCCTCAGGTTCTGTTGCTTGTCACCAGAGAGAAGAGATCAGCTCCTGTCCCTCCACCTCCCCTCGTGAAGAATTTATAGACCGCAGTGAAGTCTCCCCTCAGTCTCCTCATCATCAAGCTGAACAAATCAAGTGACTTCAGCTGTTCCCCATATGGCTCACTCTCTAGACCCTTCACCATCTTTGTGGTCCTCCACTGGATGGTCTCCAAAATCTTCATATCCCTCCTATATTGTGATGCCCAAAACTGCATGCAAGACTCAAGGTGACTATCACCTCCCTTGATGGGCTAGCAATGAAGTGCTTGATGCATCCTAGGCCATGGTTGGCCCTTTGGGCTGCCAGGGCACACTACTGACTCATGTTCTACTTGCTGCCAACCAGAATCCCCAGATCTATCTCTGAGGGGCTGCTCTCCAGCCTCTCATTCCCCCATATTTGTGGAAGAATTCTTGCTGCTTTGTTCCTTTTGTATGCATTTTTAAAACATATTACCTTTGTTGCTTGGTTACTCTCAAGCCTTCCAATGCAGCTTTTAAAAACACATTTATTGCCTTGGCCATGCAATCTCCACTCAAAAAGAAGTAATTAAGGAAGCAGTGCTTGACAACACAGAGCTGGGTGTAAGCTGTTGCAAACACCATGTGCAACTCACTGACCTGCTCATCACTCCCCAGGCCCTTAGATACCATATATACTATGTAAGAACAGTTTAATGGCAAAGCTGTCTCTGCCCTGTCTAAAGCTGCCCCAGAATTATTCCAAAGTGTGTCTAATGAGGAAAGTCCAATTATGCTTTCATAATTGGCATAGTTTACAAGAATAGATATATGAACTATTGAATAGGAGCTCTGGAATTAAAAAACATATGTTAGTGATGGTACAATACTAGCAACTGACTTCCCCTTCAATTTCTACTGTATGTTGCTAATAAGCCCCTCAAAGAGAAATATATATGCAAATACAGTCAAATTATTCCAAAGTAATTATATGTGCAAAACTCAGAGTTCCAAATTGGACACAAACCATTATTTTACTCAGTGTGAAATTGCTCTCAACAAGAAGTTGAGATGGAGGATAGTGGTAGCTATTAGACTGACCAGCTTTCATGAATGAAGTGTGCTCAGCAGATGCTCTGGACCAGCATCCTGGCTAATTTTCACATCCACATGGCATTGTATGGATTGCAAGCCCTGATCTGCATGCACACTGATTCAGTACTCTTAGATGACCAGAAGTTGAGTGCTGGATTCATGTTTTAAGAGAGTTAGAAGCTTTTACAAGTGACTTAGAGGTGAAAGTACCATTTGGCATTGGGAATGAAAGGTGTGTGTAAGCATAGCCATGACCTCATCTCTGAAGCTGAAGGGAAAGAAGAGATGTCTCTCAGGCTATTGAGGACACATCTTCAGCACTTTCACAAAGTGCAAGCTTGTGAACAAAAGGATTTTCTGTGAGAAACATTTGAGAATAAAAAAATTGAAGCTTAGGTTTCTGTATTGTGCTCTTAGTCTTGACTCAAGTGGGAGTGATCACGGAGAGCAGTAAAAAGTCTTACAAAGAGCAATTTGGCCTGGAAAGAAAAGGTCTATGAGTCAATAAATAGATAAAGAAATAATTACAACAGGGGCTGTAACTAAAAAAGCGGCTATGAAAGGATAAAAGCTACATAATTTTTCTATTAAGCTAGAGAGTGATGCACATTTTATGCTCAGGAGTTTTGGAACCAGCCAGACCCAGATCCCTGCTGGCACAAACAACATTTTTTTCACCAGTGTGTTCTTCTAGTTTGCATTCATTAAAGACAGAGAATGAACAGAACTGTCTCATTTATAACTCATGGCATGTGGACACCTAAGAATCCTCTACCTTGTATGCTTTGTCAGTGTAAATCAAAATCACCTCCTCTCAAGAGTATGTTCATAATTTTAATACCTTGAGCAGTCAACTCTTTCCTTCTCTGTATGGATGAACAGCAAACACTAAACCTTCACATACTCAGAGTTTGGGGTTGTTACGACTATATTTTCTGTTTTAGCGCCTCTTGACTCAGGCAAGCAGGATCCAATTCCCTGCTTAGATGCAAATCTTGTCTGTGGCCTTGGCAAGACAATCATTCTCAAAAGCAGCTGTCACCAACCCCCTGCACCAGCCCACTCACAGCAGGATGAGTCCTGTGCTTCAAAGCCTGGGCACAGACACTCCCCATGGGTTCCTCTTGCTGCTACATGATGAAGAGCCTCCCTTAGTGAGAGCTATGGCCCCAGCACAGATCCAGAGCCCTGTGAGTCATACAAGGATGCTGCAGCAACTTGTGTTGGCAACAGGGTAGGATATTAACTGGAGAGCTACAGCTCTGCTCTGAGCCCACCATCTCTCTCTTCTGTTTGCCCAGTCTTTGAGCAAAAACCAGAGTCCTATGTCCTACCCAAGGACCAGCTTTCCTGGTCTCCATTAGCCCCTCAGAAGCTGTGTCCTACCCTAGTTGACCAGACACCTCAAAGGGAGCCATGTCTTGCTGCCTGAGACCATAAAACAAAGAGAATCTAGGAGACACCATCCAAGACAAAACACAATAGTGCAAGAACTGCAAAATTATTCTGCCTGTGAAAAGCACAGCCAGAAACCCTTTGTAAAAGTTGTTCAAGCATAAAGATGCTGCTTAACTCCACCCATGCGCTAGGGAATCTGCTTCTCAGTGGTTGAGGAAGTGTGCCTACCTTGCTAGGAGCTGGCTGCAGTCATGTTCAGTAGCTTTGAAGAACGAGTGCCCATGCAGTGAGTTTGGCTGGTGTGGTCTGGCTGGTGTGGTCCAGGCTGTGCTGTGGCTGGCTGTCAAGGACAGTCTGGTTGCTTTGGAGACCAACCAGGGATGTCAGAGCAGAGGTTGTGACCAAACCTAAGAAACCCAAGAAGTCTGACAACATTTCAAAGACCACTGCTATGGTTGTTCAAGGCAGCTTTGCCTTCACTCTTTCATGAGTAAGGCAAGCCCTTGTGCTTGGGTAGGACTGTGCATGGAGAAAATGGCACAAGATTTTTCTGAAGGATTGCAATGCTTTAAATTCTCACACTCTCTTATTTGCCAAAACTGTAAGGCACTCATTAGCATAGTAAGAAGAGCCATAACGGTCTGAAAAGGTTATTACTATTATTTTATTTATTATAATAATAATACTTTAAAATATTAGTTTATTTAATTTAAGAGAAGCTGAGGCACAGAGACATGGAGAACTAAATCTTTCAAGCTCCTCAGGCCCATTGCCACTATTGAATGAAAGACTCTGCCCTATGACCAATGTTTCAGAGGGCTCTAAAAGGCTTGGTGATAAGTATGCACAAACCCACACATGCACAAGGGGAAGGAACCTTTCCAACAAGATGTCTGAAATCAGGGAGGGCACTTCTGACATAGGCAGAGCTGCAGCTCTGTTAAGTTTTCTTCCTTGGCAAGGCTGTCATGGCCAAGAAACAGTTGCTGAGCAGCCTCTCCTGGTAGAAATGAATTACTGCTTTACCAGAAGAATTAGGATTCAAAATGCTAATTCCAGCTACAATCACAGCAACAACATTTTTCTTTATCGCTTCACCAAGCTGCCAGTGAAAATCTGAATGGATTTACAAATACATTCTAGCAAATCATCTGCAAGTTGAATGACTGTTAAGATCCAAGAATATCTTTTCATAAGATCAGGTATTTGAGACAATAAAACATCCCATTGCTTTAAATAGTTCATGACCTACAATGTGCCACACTCCACAAACTTTTGTGTATAGAATCTGAAATCCCTTCTCAAGCAAACACTGAAGGAAATTCTCCGTTATTATGAAAAACACTTAAGCATGTGCATTACTTCTGTTTAATTGTTCTGCTGAATCTAATTGCTATCCACAATTACTCACAGTCAAGACTCGTGGACACTTAAAAGCCTGATTTTCTTTTTTTTTTTAACCATGTGGAAATAATTATACCATATAAAATGCACTTTATAAGTTACATGTGGCATAGGTAAAGCAAGTTAAGGCCAGCTTTGTATATGTTTTAATGTTATTGAGTCTTTACCAGTCTCAATGCTGTCCTTGGAGCTACTGACAGAATTTAACTTTTAGACCAATTAAACTAGTATCATAAGTGGCACAAAAACTGCATCCCAGCACAAATGGAGATGCAGGCAGAATAGAAAGCTTTGTTGCAAGATGCTGACTATCACAACTTTCTACTAAATTAATGTTGAAAAAAAAACCCAAACAAACAAACAAAGAAATTAAATCTCTCAACTTTTTTGTCAAGGCCAATACACATACTGTAGCACACGGTAAATTAATTCGTTATGCATATCAGTGTTGACTTTGAGTTTGATAAGTAAATATCAAACTGTATTTCCAAAAGCAGTAACGAGTCATATCTTACTATGACTGTTGTACTTGATAATCTTAGAGGTCTTTTCCAACCTTAATGATTCTATGACAGAGAACAACAGTTACAAGTGCCCATATGCAGTCTGTTTACTAGTTGGTGAATTCTCTCTCATTTTTCCCAGAGGGCAAACAAAGAGGTAAAGGTAACTGATCTTTGCTGAGAGCACAGTTTCCCATATACTTCTTTCAAGTTTGTCCTGCCCCAGGTAGACTTCTCCTTTGTTCACTTGTTCTTTCTCCCTTAGCTGAGTCAGGACACCTGGATCTGTAGGTGTTTGATGCACTGAATTAGGATATGCAGATTGTAAACCAGCATATCATTAATTGTCCAGTTTCTGTTCTAACTCACTACATATGCACAAAACCAGGTATCCTGGCACAGTTTAGGAGTAGCTACTGGAAAGTGGGGCGAAGGACAGCTTGAGCCAGTCTGTGACCAAAATATAAATGCATATTAAGAAAAAGATGGTATATCATGGCTAGGCTTTGTGAATGAAGATCCAGGGAGGGTTGTTTGTTAGAGATTATATTTTTCTGGAGACACCCACTGTCTCATCATTTCCAGGTATCTCAATATCTCATTAAGATTTTTAAAAGATTTTTGCAAATTATAGACATAGAGAACATGTCTGTAATTGAGTCTAGCATAAGAGCACACCAACAAAACCATCATATTTGTTAAAAAACCCTCCACCATTTGTTCAATTGCTGTGAAAAAATGAAATACGACATTTTCCAAATTAAGAATTGAAAAATGTCCAGAGAAAGCACAAACTTGCAATAATACTGTCTTTTTAGGATAGACATTTAATTGCAGGACTCAACTTTGACAGCAAGGCCACATCAGGTGGTTCTTTGGCTAAACTGAAAGCTGGTAAGCATCAGAAATATTTCCTCATCCCATTTCCACCACATTCCCTTCCTGACTGAGTCTCCTCTGCAGTGAACTGAATTCATTAAGGGAAACCACATCCTGAACTGTCCAAATGTTACACAAGCTTTTTAGCAGCATCACGCTGTACAAGTAGGAGTCATGGAGCTAAAATGCATTGTACATTCTATTAAAGGACAGAATAATGTCTGCTAAAGTTAACATGGCACTACACAGTCATGGTTCAAGTTATTTGACTGTAATACAATTTCTCAATTTTCAAATACTCTTAAAGCAGTTTTCAGAGTGTCTTTATTCTATCAATGCATGTAACTATTTTTAACATTGTAATACAAAGCAATTATCACTATTATTTGAGAGGATACATAGATATAAAAGTATTTTCTAAATAGCCATTTTATCATTTTCTCTGTTGAAAGATGAGCTGATGTATGGTCGATGATAATGTGGCCTTGGTTATATTAAGATGTATCACTTCACTTGTGGATAGCTTGGAAAACAGCACTACTTAATTTGCTGTGACTTTCCCTGGTCTCTGTGAATGACTATGGCTAACACTTAAGAGAATTTTCTTCTGTGGCAGCCACTTTCTTATTAGTACTTCCTACCAGTATCTTATTAGTATTTCCTACCAGTAAAATTGGTTTCTTCTGAAGGCTTAATCATAGCATTTCACTATGAGCAACTAGAAACTTCTCCTCTGAAAATGAGAACATTTGAGGAAATAATTCCTAGACCTTATAAAACATTTTCTTTAATTGTTGCAGAACGTGCAATGTCTATTGCTTTTTGACTTCCTGGAACACTACTGTCATAGTCACAATTATAATCCATATAAGGATGTAAATTTGCCCAGCTAGAATTACATATTCTAACAACTAAAATTTCCCCTAGCATCAACTGTTGATCTTGACTGGAGAGGGCCTGTTTGCAAAGGCCTGGAGTGAAAGGACAAGGGGCAATGGTTTTAAACTGGAGAGGAGTAGATTTAAACTGGACATTAGAAAGAAGTTCCTCACCACAAGGGTGGTGGAATACTGGAACAGGTTGCCCAGGGAGGTGGTTGAGGCCCCATCCCTGGAGGCATTCAAGGAGAGGCTTGCCAGGGCTCTGGGCAACCTGATCTAGTTGGGGATTTCCCTGCCCACTGCAGGGGGGTTGGACTAGAAGACCTCCAGAGGTCCCTTCCAACCCAAACCATTCTATGATTCTATGATTGTGATTACTCAGCACGTTCTGTATCCTGGGCCAGTAGACCTTATGTGCCATCCTCTACATAGTTTCTATCCCACAATTGATACATAGGAGGAAGTTTGATTTATAGAAGACAATAATAGTTGCCATTTTTTAGGTAAATGAGCTATTTTGATAACACATTTCACACACATTTGCATTACAGTGACAGCTGATATTTCTGGGAACACTTTGTAGAGAAAGTCAGGATTTTGAAACTTCTGAGGAATGTAAATTCTTGCTGCATGGAACTTAACACAGTGGACTTGATCTTAAAGATAAAAGCAGTCTGAAGAAGGACACAGCTTTCAGCAAAGCAAACAGATTCAGTCATGTGGAAGTTCCCCTGGAGACTAACAAAACTCTGTCAAAACACTCCCAGTTCTGTGCCTTACTCTAAGCAGGTCCTTCAATGTTCAAATACTAAAGAATTTGAAGGACTCTTCTCTTTCACTTCTCCTCAAACTCTCACTTGACCCTTGCTATAAATAGGCAGAGACAGTTTCATTTTTTTCAGGTCTTCTATATGCTTCTAGAGGTTTTTTCAGCAGCTAAGAACACAGGAGAAAGTAGGAGTAGTAAAACATACTAGGGCCAACAATTGGCTGTCCTGCCAAGCTCCCTCCCATGGACAGCTGTGCAAAATCAGAGTCCCAGCATCACAGCATGTTGCAGCAGGTTCACCTCGAGGTGTTTATTTTCATATGCCACACAGCAGTCATACACAATGCAGGAAGAGAACAAATTTTATATTTTTTTTAAACAGGAACAGAACAAAACCAGGAGAAAAACTTTTTCATCTGCGATTTTGCAGTAAAAATCAAGGTGTACTGTTCTGGTCTTTTGCTTTGCTTTCTCTGGCAGTTTAGACCTTCCCTGACTCACAACACAAATTGGCTGAAACAACATCTTCTTAGAAAAGGAAAGAGGATGATACTGGTATGTTAGAGATAAGAAGGAAGCCATGTACTCATCACTCCCTGCACCTGATGGCCCTGGCCTGGAACACACTGAGGGGAGTGGCCAGGGCTGGTTCCCCAAAACACAGGGGAAGCTCAGAAAGGCCCTGTTTTCCTACCAACACAGAAAAACACTGTCTGTGTTTTGGAAATAAACATTGTCTTTCCTTAGGAGGGCTGTATGCTTACACCCATACCTTCCTCCTCAGTTCTCCAGTCTCTGTTCAGGCAGATAAACTCACTTTACTATCCTTTCCCTATATTAAATTCACTGCAGAGGTGAGTTTTGTAAAAGCAATGAGAGCTATTGCTCAGAAACACAAAGAGGGCTTTGGTTTGGATAGCTACTTCTAAAACGTGAAGCGAAAAACAAACAAACAAACAACAACAAAAAAAAGACCCAAACCAGTCTTCAATGTTAATCTGAAATTTTTTTTCCTGTTTTCATGGCAAGTTTAAATTCAAGTAATTGCCCCTGGGGCAGAGGTGTTGATCAAGAAATTCAGACACAAGGGCACTTACAAGCCAAGCTCAAGAGGTGTCTCATCTTTATTCACCATCCTTACTGGCCTTTTCTACATCTTCACAAATATCTGTTAAAAACTATTCTTGGGGCTTCATGCTTAATAGGAAGCAGCATCAGTAAAAATTCAGGCTGAGGACAACAAAGAAAAATGCTCATGATGAAAATTGCATTTGAAAACCTTCTCTATTAACGTCAGTGTGGGTCTTTGCATTAAATGATATGAGAGGCTTAGGGCAACGATGTAGAAGCATTAATGGTTAATGCAGTGGGACATGCTGCTTTGTAATTGCATACTGTCATTTCTGCAGAGTCTGTGGGATATTGCAAAGACAGGGCCTAGTTTACAACCACATGTCAATGGATCTCTTCAAACTTGGAGGTCATTTTTCTTTTTGAACAAATTGTCAATCTCCATTGTATGAACAGATTTACTTGGAGGCATATCACCTCCAAATGGCTGGGAAAAGTAAAAATAGGGCTACGTGGTATTAAATAACAGTTTTTAGAAGAAAAGAACAGTAAAAATAGAAAGCCATGCTGTGGGACAATACTTTTGGCTGGTGTGAATGAAAATGAGTGGATTTGCCTCTAATGGAATTGGTATAATCACTCCTCCCTTATTTACATTTTCCAAGTTTGGACTGTTGACTGTTCTGAGGAAAGTAAGTACACAAGGGCAGAAGTGGCATGAAAAAAGTACAAAAAGAGCAAATACCATTACGATAAGGTAGTAAACAGCTTGAAAAGGCCAAGAGAAAACTGAACTCAAGACCATAAATGAATGCTTCATGCTTAAAATAAACACTTCTAGGGCTCTAAAAGACACTTTTGGCACTGAGCACACCGGGGCAGGTCATGACAGTGAAACATTTTATTTTATTGAATAATTCCAGGAAGTATTTTAGATCTGGTAAACAGTACTACAGAGATAAACATCATCAGGAACTGTATTTCCTAAAAACTTGTATCTCCATAAAGAACTTTGTTTATACAATTAAGCCCTACTATTTCCATCCTCTCATATCATACTTTGCTTTTCTATTACTTTTCCACCCACAGTACCTCGTGTTTGTGCATGTCTGTCACACACTCATACGCTCACATGTATGTATGCATCTACTTCTGCCAGGCCCATGTGCTCTCTGGCTTTCCATCAGCTGCAATGGACCCAGATCTGTGTCACAGCAAAACATGCACCTAGTAATAACCATGGTATAGTCTTATAAACTCCCTCTCAGCACACCATGCAGTGTTTCTTCTTTTATACTTCAGCACATGATGCCAGCATCTTTTCCAGTCTCTTGACCTGACATCTGACCGAGAACTGCCAGTGTATTCTGATTACAGCTACAATAAAGTTAATTTTCTTCCTAGTTGCTGGTAAAGTGCTGTGTTTTGGACTTAGGATGAGAATAATGTTGATAACACTCTGATGTTTTACTTGTTGCTAAGCAGTGTTTACAGTAAGTCAAGGACTCTCAGCTTCTCTTACTGACCTGCCAGCAAAGGATGGGAGCACACAAGAAGGTGTGAGGGGGAACAGCCAGGACACGACCCAAACCTGCCAAAGGGATAGTTGGCCAGGGAAAACTGTGCCTTGGTGATTACTTGGTGATACTGTGATTAGCTGGGCATCAGTAAGCAGGTGGTGGGCAATTGCATAGTGCATTATTTGTTTTGTATGTTTTACTTAGTATTATTATCCCCTCCTGTNAGTGATTGGCATCCCTGCTCAGTGCAGGGAGGTTGGAACTAGATGATCTTTAGGGTCCTTTCCAACCTGGCCATTCTATGAATGAATCTATTAAACTGTCTTTATCTCAATCCATAAGTTTTAGTACTTTTTTCGTAATTCTCTCCCAATCCCACTGCGGGAGGGCAGCAAGCTAGGGGTTGTGTAATGCTTAGTTGCTGGCTGAGGTTAAGCCAAGACAATCCTTTTTGGCGTTCAGTCTAGAGTATGAGATATGTTTCCAGCCATCCAGTGGTTGCCTCCACCACTGTATAGATGTGATGCTTACCTTAGCAGATAGCTTGCGATAGCATCCATGGTCAAGCCCCATACCTTGATTATGAGCCCATCTTCCCTGATGATCAAGAGCATCTCTTCCCTGATGGCCTGAGGTGCCATGGGCCCACCGAGCTCCAAGTATTTTAATATGTTGCCAGTCCAAATCCACCAGAGCCACTCATCCAACTCATGGGCTGAGTTTAATAGGACAAATAATAATTAATAATAATAATAAAATATACTAAACAAGTGAGGCACAATATAATTGCCAACCAACTGCTGACTGATGGGCACTTAGTCCACGAACTGCAGTGTCCCCTGGCTATCTCTCTCCAGTTTATATACTGACCATGATGTCATATGGTACGGAATATCCCTTTGGCCAGGTTGGCTCAGCTGTCCTGGCTATGTCACAGTATCACAGTACGTCAGGGGTTGGAAGGGACCTAGAAAGATCATTTAGTCAACCCCTCTGCCAGAACAGGATCACCTAGACAAGCTCACACAGGAATATGTCCAGGTGGCTCCTGAATGTCTCCAGAGAAGGAGACTCCACAGCCCTCCTGGGCAGCCTGTTCCAGTGCTCCGTCACCCTTACTGTAAAGAAGTTCCTCCTCCTGTTAATACTAAACCTCCTGTTGTCCAACTTGCTCCCATTCCCTCTTGTCCTAACATTGGATGACATTGAGAAGAGCCTGGCTCTCTCCTCCCGACACTTGCCCTTAACATATTTATAAACATTAATGAGGTCTCCTCTCAGTCTCCTCCAGGCTGAAGAGACCCAGCACTCTCAGCCTGTCCTCCTAGGGCAGATGCTCCACTCCTTTAATGATCTTGGTGGCCCTGTGCTGGACTCTCTCCAGCAGCTCCCTATCCTTCTTGAACTGGGGGGCCCAGAACTGGACACAAATAGCTTCACAAATGTCCCCTCATAGCTTCTCAAGCCTTCCCAGCCTCTGTTGAGAAGTCTTTGACTTAAAACACTGCTTAGCAACAACTAAAACATCAGGGTGTTATCAACATTATTCTCATCCTAAATCCAAAACTCAGCACTATACCAGCTATTAGAAGAAAATTAACTTTACTCCAGCTGAAACCAGGACATAGTGCTACAATGAACAGCATGGTATTGTCAAACGTCCTCAAACTCACAAATCCTTTCACCTACAAATAGCCATAAGCCTCCTTCAGACTGTGTTGTACACACAGTAGGAAGCATTTTCAAACAGAATAGACAGAAGAGGTGAAAGAAAGGAAAAGAGTGCTGTGAGATTCACAGAACTGTTGGAGCCACCAGCCAATCTTCAGTACCAAACAACTGCCAAGTGCTAAAGTCTAAAGGTGAAAATTAAAGCTTTCTGAGACAGCTGTTACTTATTTTACCTTTGTGCCCATGAGCTACAAGGGACCAAATCTCATTTTATTGAGTTCTGCACTGAAGCACAGGTAGTTCATATCCCCCAAACTAAAGCAACTTTCCTCCTGCTTATATAGGTACACATCTCTTCTCCCTGGAGGCTTCCTCCAGTTCTTGGTCTGCAAGATCTAAATTTAGCACTCATGCTTCTAGTACAGAATTAAATCAACAACAGAGCAAATAATCTGATACACCAATTAGAGCCTGAGAACATAATTACACTGCATATAACTATCTCACAAATCCTCATGACAAACATCTAAGGAGCCTGATGTCTCCTTGCCTGTGGGACCATAAATACTTCATGGTTGCCCTTCAGTAAATTCTGTTTTCGTCTAATCACTCTGCTTGAGAACAAAACTGCTTTGAAACCTCAGTTTATCTGCCACTACAAGGCAGCTTTATAAAGCCTTTTATAATCTATGGTAATACCAGTTGACTATTTGCTATAAACACGGATTGGCGGGGGGGTTGAGGGGAGGGGCAGAAATCACAAAACTACCACTTAGTATTACACCTGAAAGGTTGTTAACAAAAATTAGTAACAGGGAGGGAAAAAAAATAGGAACAGTTAAACCTGGGTCATCCTCAGCTAGGAATGCAGTTCACAGATACCAGCTAGTGTTGCTCTGGTTGGTATGATAATACTGGTGACTTTCCGTAAATTCACATTAGCTCTGGAGTCAGTCTCCTCTGTTTCTGGGACTAACCTGGAGACATCAAGAGTATCCTTGGTATACCTTAGTACTGTGAAGAGAAAGAGAACTTCTACAACTCTTTCCCTGGGTTGCAATTCCAGCTTCTGCCATCCTGTATCATCTCCCTGGGGCTCATGTGAGCAAAATGAAGCCTGGTATTCTGGCCGTGTGGATTACAGCTTGAACTACAGTACATTTAAGTTCAGAGAACCACAAACATTTATTAGAAGTTTTTATATAATTGTTTTCTTACAAGTGATGGATGACTCTCAAAAATCCAGGGAAGCACAGACTGCAAATCAGAGGAGATGCAACTTTAGCACTTTTAATCTACAAAAGCAAGCATTAGAAACAAGCGAAATAAATTCCTCTAGTTTTTCATGTCCTGGTATAATCAATGACTAATTCCAAGATTTTCCCTATTTATCCTGTGTGATCCACATTTCCCCTCAGCAGAGCATTTGTTCAAATATCCTTTACCATTTTTACAAGCAATGTTTAGAAAAGCTGAAAAGTAAGTTGTTTGCAAAGAAAAAACTCTGCTCATACAGAACTTCCTTATATAAGTAAGAGCTGTTAAATAAAAATACTGAAATTGGAAGTGAATCCACATGAGGTTTTGCTCATTATTCAGGGATCTGGCACTGCCACCAGTATTTAATACTACCCAGTACACAGCCTTTTAAGATCTCTTTTCAGATGCTTGTAACTAAAGGCCTGTGAAGTGGGCATCTTATAAGTATCCTGAAAGGAATTACTTCACATTCTTCAAAGGGTTTGGAATATACTATAGGCTTAAAATTTCCACTGAATGTCAAGGTAAGAAATACACAGTAACTAAATGTGGCAAACAGGCCTATGTGAGACATAGTATGTGACCACACAGTTAAAGAGTACTGCTCTGATGCTCTACAGAGGTGAGTTAGTTATATGAGCAAGGTTAATTTATTTTCTAGTTTTTGACCTCTGTGCAATTTTAAAACCTTTTTTTTTTTTGTAGTATAGAATTTTTTCAAACTGTTTGATGTTCAACTGTAAAGCCAGCCAGGTAAGTAAAAAGCTTTGAAGAGTTAACTGGTATTTTGAGAGGCCATTTTCTATACTTTTTCTATTCATAGGTAGAGAAAAACAATTCAAGGAACAAATTTAGATGTTTATTTATGTATTATTACAAACATGTGGGGTTTTTTCCATTAAACATATTTAAAAGGACAACCTATCTGCACTCAGGCCTTCAGCATTTTAATAAACTAAAATATACACTTTTGGTGCCATATATATTATGGTCAAAAATAATTCTCAAAGACATACTGAGGGGACAAGAACTTTAAGCAAAATAACTCAAGTTGAAATAGTCAATTTCCTTCGACAGTGGTTTCTATTTAATGAGATTATATTCTTTACCCTTTACAAACATACAATACTAGAAATGCAAAAATGTAAAAAATATACACAAGCATATACACAAATTGCTGTGTTTCTGTCTGAGCTCCCTACTATGAAATCCAAAACAAATGCAAGATTTGTATTTACATACTTAATTTGCAGTATCTAATTTTTTAATTGTAAACAAGAGTCAGCATAGAGAGCAATTTAAAACAGCTGTCAGAAGCTCAAATCATGAGGCCTGGAGGCAGAGAACTATGCACACTAGGGATCCAAACTGACAGAAATAGCCACACCTTTTCTGACAATGTTTATATTGCTGTGAGATTTAGGATATTTAAAAGAGTTGAAGTATTTCACTACTAGAAACAATTTGTTGGATTTCACTGTTTTACAAAATGCATACATTTCAACATTTAAAAGTAAAATCAGTATCATATTTGCAGGTACATGGATTAACATTCAGTAAGAACATCTTGTTCATATCCCTTTTAACAGCTTTTTGGTTTATTAAGAAGCCTTTCTTGGCAACACGATTAAGCAACTGTTAATGAAAACGTGCAATGGATGTTCACCACTTAATGCAGAAACAAAACCAAACATATCCTTTAAGTTCATACAAACTCACTGGTGACTGACCTAATGCTTATCAGTACACATAGGGCACACTGCGCTGCTAAAAAGCTGCAGTAGTTAGGAACTTTCAACAGATAGTGGAAAGAAAATGGAAGCTGCCTTTGCAGGTATATGATGTTTTTGCTCTCAGTCACTGCTAAGATTCTTATGAAGCACGGGGTTTTTTTGTTTGTTTGTTTTTCCCACCCCTCACCACCCAAAAGATGGCTGTCTTTTTTCAGGTACTTCCCAGGCACTCACCAGGATGCTCAGGAAAAAACAGGATGACATTTCTGTCTATCAGGACACTATTGAACTAAGAAGAGTAGCAGCAATAGTAGCGTTCATCAGTTCAACATTAGAGAATTCCAGCATTAAACATGGACTGTGCCAGTTTACACCCACTACAAATATGAGAAGTGCTACTATCTATAGCAAGTGATTTCAGTGGAATAGTCAAGTGCAATGATAATTTTGCAGATCTCCTTGTTCTAACAGGGAATACAGTAATGTATCCATAGGCTTCCATTTCCAGGAAGTATGTCCAGAGTCAAATCTCATTCTGTCTGGGGTTTTTAAGTGCTTTAAAACTCTTACAGTATTGGGGAGAGCACTGATGAATCCCTTCTCATACATGATACCTACTTTTTGTTTTAAAACAAGGAACTCCATACAAGACACATTTTGAAAACAGTTTTCTAATGTAAAGACTAGTTTTGCAGGTTTTGTGGGGGTTTTGTTGCTCCCTTCCTTCTTCCTTTAAACATTTTGAACACTGTAAGATCATGCTAGAACTGAAAAACAGTGCAGAATACACATTACAAAAAATTCAGAAGTTGCTTGTAAAAATAAAATGTTGGAAAAATATCAAATCAATTTCACTGAAAAGGCTCAATAAAGTGCAAGCAGTGAATGCAAGGGTTTAAATACTGAAAAGTGAAGTTTAATAAATTTGTACAATCTGCATTGCTGACAATGAGACACTATAAAAATGTTTTACCTTGAAAGCACGTCCTCATATAAAAATATATTCTAATTGCATTGCAGTACAATCAGATCATGACAGAATTGAAAATTAAATGAACGCTGAAATGCCAGCTTCTCCTTTTCAGCAATGTCAAGAAAGAAGAAGAAAAAAAAGTAGACTTATACTATTACAGTACACTCCAATTAACTGGATGAACTGGACCAGCCAAAATTATACAGTATGGTAACTGCAAAGGAAAATGATGCATTCTACTTACTTGCATTGATTCATTGCCACTTCTTGAGAAATGGTTCAGGAGGTGTCAAATTGCAAACATGAAACTCATTCCTGTGCAACGTGCTCAAGGTTTGAGCTCTCACTAGAGCAGAGCTCTCCAATTACTGGACAGAACTATGAACTGCAGCAAGTATTTTTATATCGGAAAATATTTCCTGTCATTAAACCTGCAGGTTTTTTGTCCTCTCAAAAGTGTTTCTTCTGCTTACAGCAAGTAATTTAACTGAAATAAACAGGTCTTCAAAGTGTACCACAACTTAGATGATGCCAGTGAATGAAAAGAAAACCTTGTAATATCACCCAATGCCAGAATTTGTTTGCAACTGGAGTTTTGTTTTATGAAACATAAAGTGAACTGCAGAAGTCTTCCCAGCAGAGGTGACGTTTTCAAATCATTTTCCCTCCAGCCAGATTCTTTGGTGTTCAGGAATAACTAGAATAGTATCAAGACAAAGAAGCAGTAACCATTTTCCTTCTCACACTCCTGTAAGGCCCATCAGTGAAATTTTTGCTAGTGACAGGTACTAAATAAAAGAGAATAAGCCAGTTTCCTCATCACCCTTACATACTGAATTCTGATGAAGAGCATCTGAAGTCCCTCTTTCAGCGGAGGTTTTCCATGTAACGTATTTGCAGGATTTCCACTTGTGATAATGACAGGACTATGATAAACTTACATTCTGGCTCTCTGTCCAACACTTTAAGTTATTGAAATTCAAAGTAAGCATTTTTCTGTTCAGAATAGTCTTTAATTTTTATCCTGTTTTTGCTAATACAAGAAAAAAAAAGTTTGTTCTTGCACAGCTAGTGCCAAGCCTTACAACTGCCTAGAAACTGTGCAATGTCCATTGCTTAATAAAGCACTATGGAGACCGTGGTCACCTATTAAACTGTAAGTAATGTCAGTATCAACATTAATTTTTAAAGTTTTGTTGTCTTTTTTTTTTTTTTAAATCCTCCCACTCATCCCCAGTTCAAATTAAACAATGACTACAAACACTCATCAAATAACAGGCGACGCATAATTTAAATCAAAAATATTTTTTGAGCAGCAGCTTTGCAACAAGATGAACTTTAAATAGGGTTATTAAAATACAGTTTGTATAGATTTTAACTATGAAATTATGAAATAATTGGCTTTGACTTTACTTAGAATTTCTCATTCTTACAAAGAGCTGTTGGCCACAATAATATTTAACTGCTCTTTTCCTGAAGAATAGTTATTTTAGCATTGTTATTAGTGTAACAGAAGACAGAAGTGTTTTTATATATAATGAGTAGTTTAAACAAATTTAAGACACTTTTCTGTAGGATCATCATCAAATGATGCTCTTCTCAATAATTTGTGTAAGCTTCTAAACCACATAAAAGATAATGCACATTACATTTTATTCACACTATAAAAAAAGCACAATATACAGGCCATATCCTTTAAAGTGCAACACAACAGAACATTTCTGCAACATTCAGGTTCTTCAAAGACCCACAAAAGCAGGTATTTAATATTTAGGAACAAATCCTATTCATAGGTGTATCAACGCTGAACCTAAAGTTAGAATGGTTATCAAGCTTCCCCTTGCTGTAAGTGCCATGTTAAAAGCAATGCTGTGACCACTAAAGGGTGTTATTTTACCTGCTTCCGTATTACACAGCCTTCATGTCTAATGTTCAGAATGAAAACTTTTATCCTTTAGTCAATGAAGACCATCTGCTGAGCCCTTTATTGAAGGCAGTTCTTTGACTACGCTCAGAAAACCTTTTAAAGTGTATTTGTTTCACCATTCAGGCTACTCCTTCAGATGTCAAATCTACCAAGAAAAATATGGTAAACAGAGTAGAGCAAGCATGTCTCTCAGTTGGCAGCGCATGCTTTGCTGTGTTTGGCACTAGCTACCAAATATATTGGTAACACACAGTATAAGCAAGTACCAATTTTCTTTTCACTTCATAAATATTTTTGGTTGGATGTTCTGCTAATAATAGTTGAAACCCTCATTTGTTCCTGAGATGAGCACCACAAAGGGAGCTCCATCTAAAGCTGCCAACGGGACAGTGTTCTGCATTTCCAGCCTTGCTACCTGCCTGCTGAGCCAGATTTATAACCTCAATCCTCCCCAAGCCGCCACTTCTGAGACTCTTCTTGACGCACATCTGGCCTGATCTGGTTTCTCATTCCACCTAGAACATTTGAGGTTGCCTCTGTTGCAACAATGAAAGGTTTCACCACAGTTGGTGGAATTTGGCGGAGGACTCCTCCTACTGCTCCAGTTACTCCTCTGTTTTCATGCTCACGAGCAGCAGTCTCATAGATGGTTTGGGCTGTGTCCGTAATCCCCTTCAAGAAATTAACAGAAATTAGTTACACTGAAGAAGGGAAATTTAAACTGTTCAGCATTTGTTGTCTCTGTGATTTGTATTATAACTGTTGTACAACTATAATAATATAAATATGATTTAATTCTTCTAATGATGCTTAAAATAACACTACTATGACCTTCTAGATGGAAGTATTTCACGTGATTTCTTGTGGCACTTTTTCTGCATAAGGAAAGAAGCTGTGAGATACTGTGAGCCATTACAAAAATGGCAGAATTCACTGAAACTCTCCAGCTGAGACCTAACTTCCTAGACCCAGTATCAGCTGCAACTAACTAAATGTACAATATAAAAAGTACAATACGAACATATCAGCATACTAATTTTTAATATACTGCCATAGTAAAGAGGTTTCACTTTCTTTAAATCAACCATTATGCTTAAACTCCAACAATCTCAGCACTAATAGTAACTGGGGGGTGAAGGGGGAGGACAGAAGGGAAGGACAGATGACGCAGCAGGAAATCAAGTTTACATCTTTCAGAATAACTGTAAACCCTCACGACTGCAGAACACTGAAGTTCCACTGACACTAAACATCTTAGTTTATTTCTGCTTCTTTGATTTTTCCATGCAAAGTTTCTGTTGGTTTAAGATTACCAATTAAGAAAGTCTTCTTTAAAACTTCAATCTCCATCTTCATTTGGTCAGCTTAAACTAACATCTGATATTTTATTTGCTGTCTTAGGAAATAATTCTCAAGTTTGGTTAAGGACAAATACTTTTGCACTCACCTCTTTTACTACACTGTAAGCTTTGGCTACACCTTCCCGTAGGTCTACTGGCTGGGGAGCTAAACGATGGCGAGGGAATCGTTTGATCTTTTTTGCCTCAATAAAAGTAGGCCCCGGTGATACCATGTCATACGCGGTTTCTGCAGCTGCCTGGAGATCAAGAGTGAATGCAAAGTATATAAGAAGTTTTTATAGCATCTGGTCACAAATTTAAACTAATTAAAAGAATTCTAATTCTACAAATAATACTCATTTACATCAGATTAAGGTTTTGTAAGAATTTATGGAATGGGTGCAGGTGTAACTATACATTAAGTTCCATAATGAAAGAACAAATATTGTAGTTTTCAGTAGGGTATTTTCCCCCCCTAAATGCCATTCCTTCAAAAGTATCCTCTAATATGTACAAAATGCTCAAGGTAGAAACTGAAACATTTGATCAATGGCATGTTTCTTATATGCACAAAAGAATACTCTTAATTGCACTTGTGCATACCAGTGTTTTTTTTACTACAGACATTCACACACAGGCACATACACTTTTGCCACCTAATTTTGCAAAAATTGTATATTTTCATAATTTATTTTACATTAAGGAACATAAATTTATTAACACTTTAATTCAAGATTGCTTTATGGTTAAATCCAGAAAGCTTTATATGCTTTGTGTACATCAACAGAACTTCTATCAGTTTGGAGACTTTTTTTTTTTTGGCTGGTTGGTTTTGTGTTTGTTTTGGTTGGGGGTTTTTGGTGGGGAGGAAGTGGGGTGTTTCTGTGGTTTTTGTTTTTTAAAAAAGCACAGATAAGCTGGTTTTTAGAAAAGTTAATAATCTATTACTGTAAGATACATGTGTGAAGAACTCATTTCTCTGAACGTCAGTGATTTTTTTGTACAGCTGAATATTTTAGTATTAAAATGTACATTGTAATATATTAAAGGCATTAAGAAACATGTAACAGCTTGGGCATTCAGCAATATTTTAACATCATTTTCTAACCATTGCATTTGATGCCATAGCTGTCGCTTCACAGACTGCTGCAAACTATGCCCAGTTTCTGCTTTTCTATTCATAGAGTTGCTTTTATTTTAATACACGTTCCCAATCTTAAATACGGAATTAAGATAATAACTTAATTTAGAGTAGTTACTAGCAACACTTCTCATTTTATGCCTAACTCCAGAAATAATACGCTATACCTGTATAGTCTGAACCATTCTGTTTGTTAGCTCAAGTGCTGCCATGGCAGTGGAAGTACCAAAAGAAGCTGCTCCTCTTTGAAAGCCTCTTACAATACGGCCATCCTTTCGGTACTGCTCTATTGGTAACCACACCAAGTCTTTCAAACCTTGAACTGAAAATGAAGACAAAACACCATTGTCAAAAAATTTTCTTAGATTAGCAGAATGTCTTAGGAAAAAGTGAAAACAATTGTCAACAGTGTCTGGGGTGGTGGGAGGGTTGTAGGGTTTTTTGTGTTTGTTTTTTAAAAAACATCTGCCACATGCATCNTTTTTCAGACTGTGCCTGCATCTGAATGGAAATAAGAATTAACTTACCTAACTGTACTAGTGAATGCATAGGCCCTACACCTCCCAAAATTCCTGGTAGCTGGTTTTTCTTTATATCATTAAGCCACTCACTGATGGCATAAGAGAACAATTTATCCACACCTAATAAACTAAAGAAAATAAAATTATTAATATATTTTTAACACATGCAATTCCTGATAAGACAAATGCATTATTTATTGAAGTAAAGAAGATGTCATTTAAACAAAATGAAAGCTGTTTTCAAGTGACATCTTTTGTTGCTGTTGGATAACCAAAGCATTCACATGTATATGCTTCACAAAAGAGAAGTTCAAGACTGCATAATCACATCCAGTTCAATATGAAGTAAACATACAACTAAAATTAAGAGTTTAGCACCAAGTCTAGTACATATATTACTGTCCTGAAAATAGATTTTCTTCTTGAATTATACATATTTGACAGAAAATAGAATCAAGAAATACTTGTAAAGTCAGAAAGTGTCCTAGATCTTAGAAGCATCTTATCAGAGAATTTGCTTTTCGCTTGCTACACTCAGTTATTCACCACAAACTTGTTCAATTTGCAATAATAATCTACAATTTGATAAACTTACCCATGTCTGTAACAAAGTCTCTTCAGTTTTAACTCTGAGCAGTTTAACTGAGCAAGCCCAATAAGAATCCCAGCTAGTGTTCCCTGTAAGTGAAATACTTTTGTTATCACATGAATTTACTCATCCTATACAATCTGTAGGCAAGAAATAACTTCATCATCTCAACTCCAACTGCAGGTATTTCCGTCTAAACCAGTTATTCCCCCCATTTCCCAAAAGCTACTTGTTAAAGTGTTATGAATTATGTTACATGAAAACTTGCAAAAGATGGAATCTGCCATAACTGGCTACTCTAAGAAAAACATCTGGATACAAGTGGGCTACTTCAGAAATATTAAGATATAAAAACATATGTACACATAACTCTAGCATTAGTGTGTTCCAGGCACTCTACAGCTACTATTTCATTTTTTATTTCTTTGGCAGCAGTGCCAATTCAAGAAATTGCTGTTTTTACTTGTCCATATTTTCTTATTGATTTGCCATGACAAAGTACATATATGGCTGTGTAAACAGGAATCTTTTGAGGTTTGCTCTGTGAACTCAGTAGGACAACCAGTATATATTTTTAAAACTATGAGCATTTTTTTAATATTAGATGATGCCATTGTCATTGAAGCCTATACATTACTGCAAGGGAATGAACAAGCAGAAAGACAAAAGGCAATACTTTACTCTGGCATCAATGAGGAAAAAAATAAAATGCACAATTCTGACATTGAATAGTGGTATCATCCTTTGTGGGGAACCACTACCATGCAGAAAGATTTCCAATCAGTCACTGAGTTGATAAATGTGGCTTTTAAGTATCATTCTGATACCCGGATGATCCACCCTCTCTTTTCAATTTAACAGTGGAACAAGGTTAAGCTGTATTGAAACTAAGGAAAAGAAAAAAGGTTCTTTTTTTAAGATCACATCAATAATGAGTAGAGAGCATAACAGGGGAAAACACCAAAACAAACAACATCAAATTTTTGTTCTGCAGCATCAGCACTATACACAAACCTGATCCATTGATACATGTTTGCCGTGGTAATCAAGTCGTATTGGAACTTCTGATGTAAAACGAAATTCTCTGGAATATATAAAGCAAATTTTAGAGTGAGAAACATGAAAAGGAAATAAAATCATCTTTCCAAAAAGAATCCCATAATTTCCTATCTTACTGGAACAGGATGACACACCCTTTTCTGTAAACTAGTTATTGTATTAGCACTTCAGAATAGGTGTACAAAATAGAGCGGCAAACTCAGCTTTTCTTGATTTACTAACATCTCATTGAGGTTAGCATTTATAAAAAATTTAACATTACTGCAAAAGTGCTACTAATCCTGTAGGTGAATATCTGCCCTCAATTTTCACAGCATGTATTTCAGTTACCAAAAAACCCCTAAAAAACTGCATAGCTAACAACAGTTCCATGTGCAAAATCTAGCCTGCAGCTAGAACTTACAAAAAATTCTGTTTATGGTATATGCAATGAAACAGAACCACAGTCATTTTCTCATAATTTGGCTCTGCACTGCTTACCAAAGCACACATCTGTTGTTACAAGCACTTATGATATGAAATACGCAAGAAAACAAGCTTGCATAATAACAAATTGCAATTTTTATAATCCCTTTCCAGTCAGGATGCTACTAGAGTTTCTGTTGTGACATTTTAATCTCATACCTCTCCCGTGATATCCTTTTCCTTTATATACTGTCATCTCTGGTTATATTAGATTTGATTTACATTGGTAGACATAAGAGTACAAAGACTGCTCTTTTTTTGCTTGTTTGTAAAACACCTCATTACTGGTTCTGTACATGGCAAAATTTTATTTTCTTGTGCACAGTAGTGTGCAAAAGTTAATACAAAAAAAAAAATTAGTTACCTTCCAGTGATAGAAGCAAATAAATTTTCACATGAGTGAATATGACAAGGTGCATTAGTTTCTTTGTTTAAGGTCTGAACAGTTTATCATCACGTTTTCTTAAAGCATTCAGCAGAACAGCTGTGCATCGCTGGAAATTTTGTAACAAAAGTTTACCTGAAAAATACTGGTTGATCACTGTATGACGTCACTTCTTCTGAGAAATTATCATCTCCATTAATCACATCCATAGAATCAATGCTACCATTTTCATTTGCTTGCTTGTGTGATGAGAAAGATATTACTGGACTTGGGTCCTTAAGGCTGCTGACATGCCGAGGCAAACTACACGTAACTTCAGCACCAGGAGACTTTTTAACTAAGATAAGAAGTTATACACAGTAAACACTCAATATTCATAGTGATTACAAAACGAATGTTTATACAACTACTATGTCCTTAGTAAGCTCTAATGCTTATTGAATAGGAATGACTAATAGGACAATATTTAGATTATCTTCGTAAGATATCTTAATTATCAATAGAAATCATTACAAGAATCTTAAAGTTGAAGTTTATACACAAGCATTAATAATCCATCTACTTTAAATGGCAGTATTGCAGAGTACTTCGTTACCTATGCATTTCAGTATAATGTCTCAACAGAGAAAGGTAAAGTATAGCTGCTAACAAACTCACAAATATAGTTAACAGAGGAATCTTTGTGTTATTAGACTGACATATTCTTTTGTGCAAGAGTTATTAAATAATTTATTTGCTTTATCTGCTGGTAACTCCTAATATATACACTCCTCAAATTTTTGGAAGGTCTTATTAAATATGCTCCAACTTTGCTGAAGCCTTTTATACAATGGACATCTCAGGTGTTGGAGACCTTTGTTGGTATTTATAAAATATATACCATACAACAAACACAACTAAAATATCTAAAGTCTCTGTGTTCTAACAAAGTAGCTACTAATTTTAGGATCTGGTCACTAAGATAAAGAATTCTGGTTTGGTTTTTTTGCCTTTTTTTGGTTGGTTGGGTTTTTTGTTTGTTTGGTTTGGTTTTGGTTTTTTAACACACAATATTTAAATGTCAATTTATAAACATGTACACATATTAAAGAAGCAGCACTTTCATATTAAATTTTTGAAAAGTTTACCTTCAGGATCTGGAGTGACTAACAGTTCTACTTCTGTAGAGAGGCTAGTGAAAAAATCCTTCAGGAAAAACAAGGCATCCTAATGTCAAAAATAAAATACAATCAGGTTAAAAATAAAAAATACACAATTCTCTAAAAAATATTATCTACCAGCTCTTTATCTATATATAGATGAATCTTTTTGATCCTTTAACATGTGCAAAAGACACACAGAAATCCAGGACAGAAACCAGAAAGACCCTCTTGGTCACGGACCCCTGCTACATGTAATACGACTTAGTAATCTATCTAGCTCTGTCTTAGAAGTTTAGGGTTGTTTTAATCATCTCTAGTCTCATTTTGGAGACTGCTTCAGAACTCAAGTGTTTTAATGGCTATAAACTTTTCCCTGATTTCCAATAAAAGGATATTAAAGTACGTTTAAATTCACCTCTACTACTACCAACATCAGACAAATTACTCCAGATCAGATCTTGCCAGTGCTTCATTAAAAACCTTTAATATCTCTGCTTTTAATGTCTGAAAGTTAATATATCTTATTTTCTTTTTTTGATAGATGCATCGCACTGGTGCCTTGTTGTTCATCCTATCTTTAACAACAGCTAGACTCTTTGTTTTGTTGTTTCCAGCTGTTAAGCAGACAGCTTAAGTAGCAGAAACAAGAATTTCTGATATGACTGCATGCAGTTTTGTGCTTCCAATAGAGTTGTGGTTAATTTTGCAGAGGTTTTAAAGGTGAATTTTGTTTACAGTACAAAAGATAAAAGACGTAGAAAAGTAATCAAGAGGGAACATATTTCCCCACTAGAGGGCAGTATTTCCACACTACTTTTCTTTATGAAATTTACTATTAGAGTTCAATTTTTCTAACACAACCTGGTCTTGTTGAGGAAAATAAACAGAAGGTAGGTATGGAACTTCTAATTTTGCTTTTGAAGGAAAAAAACACAACCTAAACAACCTACATATCTCTGCAGGTGACCAAATAAGCAAGAAATGTCTCAAAAGAGTAATAACCACACTTTAAATTTGAATGCACAAACTTATGAAGTTTCCTTACTGGCACAGAAAACAAAAACCTGTTCTTTGAGTATCTGAAAAACACTTTGCACAAAGGCTTTCTGAAGAAGTAAATCTACTAGTGACCTTCCAGTACCTAAAGGGAACTTACAAGAAGGCTGGAGAGGGCCTGTTTGCAAAGGCCTGGAGTGAAAGGACAAGGGGCAATGGTTTTAAATTGGAGAGGAGTAGATTTAAACTGGACATTAGGAAGAAGTTCCTCACCACAAGGGTGGTGGAATACTGGAACAGGTTGCCCAGGGAGGTGGTTGAGGCCCCATCCCTAGAGGCATTCAAGGTGAGGCTTGACAGGGCTCTGGGCAACCTGATCTAGTTGGGGATGTCCCTGCCCACTGCAGGGGGGTTGGACTAGATGACCTCCAGAGGTCCCTTCCAACCCAAACCCTTCTATGATTCTATAAAACAATTTAATCAATTTCTGCTCTTCATGCCACTGCAGTTGATAGGGATACTAAAGCCTTCAGACTACAGAAGCAGCCCTCAAGTGTTGAGTGTCCTTGACTAAAACCCTATGAACAGCTTCTGGATTAATGATTAATTTTTTTCAATGAAAAAGAACAAAGCCACTTCATGAACAAACAAAGCAAGATCATTCAAGAATAAGTATATGCTTTTTAAAAGCCATAATTTCAAAACATTTGAGACACTCAAAACACTGAGCTTCTGATCTAAACTGGTATTACCTAATAAACAGCTAGGTCTATACATATTCTTAATTAAAAATAGGCTAGTCTCTGTAATAGCTGTAGCTGAAAGCAAGTTCCAATATGGATATAAACAGAGCAGCAGAGATTCAAAGATATGTGTGACTGATCATAAGTAAAAAAAGGTAAGTAACCCAAGAAAACAAACCCATAAAACATGTATGATGGTGTCACACAGCAAACTTGGCCATAATGCCACAGATGGTTATAAGTATCTGGTAAAAAACCCCAGTATCATTAAATAAATTAAAAAAAAAAAATGTTCCATTTGTTTTTTTGCACTGGCACAACCAACCTGGTCAATATTGAGGCGAAGTGGCATTAGTGAAACACGTAAACAACATTCTTGTGGGGATCTGCCAGACTCTGGACGGACATGTAATGCTTTAACTGTTAACTAGAAAAAAGCAAGAAGATAAAAATAGTAGCATTCACAATTACTGAATCTCAGAACACTAGCTAGGATAAACATTTACTGCAAAAACCTTTGTACTAATCTGATTCCTCTTTCCACTTACAAGGCTAGTACTGAATAAATAACTTACTATGGATGTGATAAAGAAGAAAATTAAAATAAAAATTCACAAATCCTTTATAGAACCAGTAAAAATACAGTATACCATAAAACTACAACTCTGCACATATAGTAAAAAGTCTAATCATACCTATACAAGCATATGTTTATTCAAAATCAAAATGTGAAAGCTACCAAAGTAGTATTGCATATCTAGTTTTTTCAAACTGACAGAATCTCAGAAAAATTCATAGAGGACATATTGATATTCAAACTAACTTTTTAATTAGTTTTAATATCCATAAGTCAAGCAAATAACAAATCAGCAAGTTATATTACTTCAATGTTCCATGATGTCACATTCCTCCCTGCTAGATAAAGGAATGTATACAAGACACAATGATAGTTCAACCAATGTAATTATAATCAATTAACATATTCCATAACTGTACCATGTTTGAATGTGCTTTTCTGGGCATCTCCTTACTGCAGTAGAGATAGAGAAATTTATTCATTTGTGATGTAGCTAAGCGATCTCTTATCTCCAGATCTTGAACAATAAAAACCTGCCGTGACACTGGCTGCTCCAGCAGACTGGATTCACCTTCTGCTCCACCTGGAGGGTACACCTCATGCTGGAATTTCACCTTTTAAAAAGGAAAGAAAACTGTTATAACCTGCTTCAGTGTAAAGCAACCTGTAGCAATAGAAGATTATTTTAATAAACAGTAAAACCACAACAAACAAACAAAAAGAAATCACATCACACATAAGAACCTTAAAAAGGCTCTACTATTTAAAATTTACAGGAATAATATTAGGATTTCTGAAAACTATTCAGATTTTTGCCCATGTAGTAATAGAAATCTTCCAATTTCTAGTTGTGCACATGTTCATATTTTGCAAATTAGAGCCAAAACAGAGTCAGTGTAAGACAAGGAACAAGCTGTACTTCTTGTTTTAATATTAACTCTGCTTTTTCTTCTCAGTCGTGACATCTTTCTTACATCATGTTGAAGCCTGTGCCAGGCAATCTTGCAGTTCCTGAATCCTGCATCTTCTACACTTAGAAAGTAAGGGTTCTTCCCTACTAACAGACTTCTCAAGTACCTTCTTCTAGTCTCAGTTTCCGTTTTCTTTATTCCTTTTAGTCCATACAAATTCTAATCCATTACCTTTCTTAAATTCTAAAGGCTTCTGAATTCTCTCCTTTTTCTCATCTCTTGATGTAGTTCTCATTTTCAATCCAAGACCTGTGGTTACCTACCATTCATTCCCTGTTTCAATAATGGCCATAGCCTCCTTGCCTGCAATGTAATGAAGCAGAGCACACATAGCAAGCAGAACAGCGGCCTCCTCTGACCAGATACTGTGATGTTAAGAAACACTGTTATTTACATGCCCTGTACTCAAGATACACGTGGTAACAAACATTTTAAGTACTGAGAAGAAAAATAGATGCTTATCATAAACACTGCTGAGAAACTTTGTATTTTTGACATTTCCTTTCTCCTTAATTTCTTGTTTAAACATCATTGTTGTTATTATTATTATTATTAAGCAAATTAAGAGAAACTGCATACTTCTACATACGGAGTTTTCTACATCAATATTAAATGCTTCCTAAAGGCTAAAATATTTCTGGCAAGCTTGAAGTGCTAATGGGATGCATTTTAAGCTCTAGAAATGCATGCAGACAATAAAACCATGACCATGAGTCAGCAATGTGCCCTTGTGACCAAGAGGACAATGGCATCCTAGGATGCATTAAGAGGAGCATGGCCAGCAGATCCAGAGCGGTTATTCTCCCACTCTACTCTGCCCTGGTGAGGCCCCACCTGGAATACTGTGTCCACTTCTGGGCCCCCCAGCTCAAGAAGGATAGGGAGCTGCTGGAGAGAGTCCAGCACAGGGCCAGCAAGATTATTAAAGGAGTGGTCATCTGCCTTATGAGGACAGGCTGAGAGAGCTGGGTCTCTTCAGCCTGGAGAAGAGGAGACTGAGAGGGGAACCTCATTAATGTTTACAAATATGTTAAGGGTGAGTGTCTGGAGGAGGGAGCCAGGCTCTTCTCAATGGCATCCAGTGTTAGGACAAGAGGGAATGGGAGCAAGTTGGACCACAGGAGGTTTAGTATTAACACAAGGAGGAACGTTTTTACAGTAAGGGTGACGGAGCACTGGAACAGGCTGCCCAGGAGGGCTGTGGAGTCTCCTTCTCTGGAGGCATTCAGGAGCCGCCTGGACATATTCCTGTGTGAGCTCGTCTAGTTGATCCTGCTCTGGCAGAGGGGTTGGACTAGATGATCTTTCTAGGTCCCTTCCAACCCCTGACATACTGTGATACTGTGAAACACATTTGGTTTTATACATGTTTACATGTTTATACATTATTTGGTTTTATATCATGTTTATGAAAAAATTTTCATTTAAAAAAGTTTTGTTATTGATGCATTTGGCATGAAATTTCATTAAATACTTGTCAACATTCTTCAGCAGTATCAAGCATCGAGTTGCTATGTTAGAGTTAAGAACAGGTTTAAAACCGACAGTAACATACGTATGCCTGAAGGGTGCTAAATATGTTAGGGAAACACAGAAATGACATTGTGATATAACTTCCAGTTAATATCCAGTTATCATCAACTGATACACTCAGTGTCTCAATAGATCTAATTTCCAGTTATTTTGCTAGAACATTTGATTTCATAATAGGTGTATCAATTCAGAGTAGAACTGAAGACAGAAAACAGAACAGCAGTTGTAAAATGTGGTTATAATAAACAGAAAAATAAGAAAACCGTAATAAATATCCTTTAGCTTTAGGAACATGTTTGTTCAGCAAGTAAACAATACTATGCTAGAAAAACAAATACATTTTTTGTTAAGCAAATTTGAATTCGTCACCTTCAAAGTGATTGTTTAGATCTAGATACTAATGGGAGAAATCCTACAGAATTCTACTGGAAAGCTGCTATCAAACGGCTATAACGTGTAAAGATATTCACACACAAACAGTCTCATGGCTGAAGCTGTTTCTGTCATTCACCTTGCTTAACTGTATCTCCATTAGGAAGTCTGGGTTTCTTCCTCTTCCCCCATAAGTTGTACTCCGTCCGTGCCTTGTGGGTGTATGAGAAGGAGAACTATGGGGACTTCTGGGGAAATATAAAAGAAAAAAACACTTTGACAGGTTAAACTGTCAATACTCTAATTCTAATACTAAAATTGGGTTTCATTAGATGTAACATATTAGTATTTTGATGGTTATAGGAGAAAAATTCTAGAAGATACAAAAAAATACTGGAAGTTGTGTTACTGTTAACCAAATATTTCCTTCAATACTTCAATTACTCTTCAGCTTACATGATATCCCGAAAACTAGACTCCAGCAACCATAGCAATAGTCCCTTATGCTCCTTAAGCATCAAATCTTTAGGAAAAATTAACTTCTAATACAACCCTTAAAAGTAAAACAAAAAACCACCAAAACCAAACCCTGCACATCCAGATTAAGACAAAGGAAAAAATACACTCTGTTGTGTGGAGCTAAACCAAATAAAAAGATTCCAGATGATATTTAAGGTCCCTCCCAATCCAAACCATTCTAGGATTCATTCATTGCAAGGAAGGAGCAAGCAGCAAGTAAGGGAGACTTGAATAGCAAGATAAACCTCAAATCAAAGGAAAATGAAGCACCTTTAAATAGTCTAATCTACAGAATTACATTAAATACTTACATAAAGCTTTTAGCTGGAGATGTTGGTGGTGCAGTCCCAAAATCCCTTCCACCATAAAGATGCCAAATAAGGGAGATTTCCTTTACAACATACCGTACCAGAGGAACAGGAAAATTAAGGGGAGTTTTGCTTGTATCTGTTTTTTTAATAGGTTGGCTGAAATGATTTTCCTTTATGATAATTGGATCATCAACCATTATTTTTATTACTGGCTCCTCCTCTTTTTCCTAAATAAAAACACACAAGTATATAGCATTAAGAAGGTGAAATCATCTTTCCTTATTGAGATGTCTAATTCTTTCCTATGAAAAGAAAAGAAACTATTCTGTACTGTCTTTTAAGCTTATTCAACACAATCTTGGTCTAGGAATGATTCTTATACAGTAACTTAGAGACAAAGGCACATAAAAATAAACTGGAAGCTGAGAAATCATTAAAAAAAACAAACAAACAAAACAACAACAAAAAAACCCAACACCAAAACACCTCATCCAAATTGTAAACAAAACAAAGTAAGAGTTGAAAATGAACAGAGATCATGGAGTAGCCCAGGCTACCTATATTAGCACTTCTGGAAAAAAACGCAAAGGTAACTGGGCAAATACAACTTCTGATCAGGGATCCAGAACTACTTCCGTCTATTAAGAAAAATATAATCAGAGNAAGCACCTCAGCCTTATCCTCGTCTTTTGTTACTACATTTCCTTCTGGGTCTAGTAGGGGATGTAGGCTCTCTTTGTTCTTTCTTTTGTTATTATTATAATTATTTATTATTATTATTATTTTATTATTTCAGATGCTCTGAAAAGCATGAACACAAGCTGTTTTCAAAGACTCTGAGTACATATTCCTAAATCTTTTACTAGAGTGGATAGACAGTGTTGTAAAGCAACACAAGCTTGGCTCTCAGGTTTGGCAAGAAACTTAGTCCCATAAAAGCACTGAAAGCTTAGACTACGAGAGAAATGAATAAAAGATCAGAAGATGTGCAAACACGCTATTTTGATAAATACTACATTTTCCTTAAAACACTTTTTGCCTAATTATGCCACTATTATAAGTCAAAATGGCAATCACAAAACATGACTAAAAGGTAGGAAAACTGTCAATACTGTTTCATGTAATATTCAGATTAGAGAACAACTACATAGTGCTGAGATATAGAAAAAAAATATATATATGAAAATGCCTGCATTCATTCCTAACAGTACCAACGCATGAAGTCCTTTCAAAGGGAAAGCTTATTTTTCTGCTACTCTGACCACTAATAAAAATATCAGTAAGCTGTGATATTTTCACAGCTTCACAAAAAGCTGTGAAGTCTAATTTGTCCAGGTCTCACATAAGCTTTTCCCTAATTCAGTTTATATATGGGTTTTTTAGTAATTCTCAAAGCTTCTTACAGCAACAGCAACTTTGGGTGCAAAAAGAATGCAGAAATCATCACTTTCTGCAGGAACATCTCCCATGGTCTCACTTATCAGGTGATGAGTGAATGAAGCATAAGTGGGACTCGGATCTTGTGAGACATTTCCACTTTCATCTGGAAACAGGAAGAGATCTGAGCAAGATGGTTCCTGAGTTTGAGATCTGTCATCCAAAACTCCTGGGATTTAAAGGAGGGTGGAGAAAGACAGGCTTCAGTGGAAAAAAATCTTTACAAAGTATGAAAAATACAAACAAAATAAACTATCAGTGAATTAAAATATATTACTTCAATTACATCAAGGAAATTTACTTATTTTATCTTGAATCGAATCCTACGTTAAGTAAAATACAATTTTCAAAAACTGATCTACTGTACAATTAGAAGTTGTTACAAGACAACCACAAATAGTAGCAGATACAAACTGACAAAATACAGAAAAACTATTTGTGAAAAACCTTACAGATGAAAAACCCTGGTTTTGTGTCCAGGTTTCTCATTCTGGTAGTAAGACCACAGACAGCATCAGTAGCTTTCAGTACTACACTGACTGCTCACCTTCCACCATCAAGAAGAGAACCAGACATCATGAAAATAATGAAATTCTCTATTTGCAGTACAAGATCCTTAGCCAATTTAAACCTCAGTTAACCCTAGCCATGATGCAGAAGCCATAATCCTGTGAATAAATCAATTATCTTATTCTATTGGCTAACCTAAAAATTTCTCATAGCTAAAGGTTCTTTCTATGACTCAGACTGTACCACCCTCCCAGACTGCCTTCATACACAGAAGTCTCCAACTCCTCCACACTGCAGTATGCCACATAAATTTACACTTATACTCCTAGAGAATTTGGGGTCTTGACAGAGTCCCACAAAGTCAGATTCCTTCCTTGCTGTTTTCAGTATCTCAATAATGTATTTCAGTATCTCAGTATTTACCCAGATTTTTAAATTACTTTTGCATTACTGTTATTAGATAGCAACAATACATTTGACAGTTTAAAGACTTCAGACAACAAAGGTATATTTCCTTTCATGTTG
Organism: Bucco capensis; assembly: GCA_013396975.1. NCBI lineage: Eukaryota > Metazoa > Chordata > Aves > Piciformes > Bucconidae > Bucco > Bucco capensis. The sequence goes on along the minus strand of VWZO01000263.1, from coordinate 49,871 downwards.
CAGCATCTCTACATACACAAACCTTCCAATCCCACTTTCCTTCCTGAAAGGTTGTATTTCATGTGTACTTACACCTCCAGAGGATTCTTACCATTAGATTCTGGCTTCATGGCAGAACCAGTTTGTTGACTCTCAATTTCCTCCATTGCATCACTCATCAAATCTCGTAAAATCTGCTGCTCTGATTCAGCGAGGACAGATCCATGGGAAGATGGTTGGCTAAAGGTCTCTACCTATAGGAGAGGAACTATACACAGTTACATCTTAAAGACAACTGCAATATTATGCTGAATAAGATTTTGCTAGAATGGCTTGATACACAGCTCTTAAACTGTAAGAAAGTGACATCTTAACTTTATAGAGAATCAAGTGAGCTGAAACTCTGAGCTAGGTGATTCATAAAGTAGGTTAGAACACTATGGTTCAGGGTATTTAGATCAGAGTACTTGGAGAGCTTGTATGTGTCCTGGAATTTCCTTCTTCAGATAAGAATAAAGTGCAATAGATAAACAGCACAGAATATTTTAAAATATTAAGTAGAGACAAAAGCAATAAATAAAGGCATTGTTTTACTTAAAATATATTTTAAAGTAGATGTAATCTGTTAATTTCTTTGCAGGAAATCTCATATTCTTTGGAAATAGAATAGGGATATAAAAAATTTATTACCAGGAAGTGTAAAGTTATGGTGATATTACTTTGCCGTTTTATACCTTCATTTTTGGCTTGCTAACTCCACGTTTAACCTCTGTCTTAGTGGGTGGATGTAAGTCACCATAACTTGCAATATACTGAATGAGATTCATTAGTGCAGCACACGAATCGGAGCAGGTACGAATATGGATTACATCACTGGAACAGTGTAGTTCAAAACGTGGTTTAGTCTAGACAGCAACAATAAAAAGATATAGATATACTTCAAATCAATCTAAGGTTCCACAAAAATAGCATCTATACACAGTGGTTTTCAAATTAATTTACTTAACTAGTCAAAAAGACTTTAAAAAAACCCAAAAAACCAGTACAAGAAAAATGAAAAACCTTCCTTGATTCCAAGTATAATAATTTTCAAATCACAATCTACCATGAAAATTTTACATTTTATTTGAGATTAAATACTTACTCTTTCTGCATCAGAATCAGATTTTCCTGCTGTAATTGTTAGTTCTAACAGTCCCATATCCATAACACGAACATAATCTGAAAAACAATGAGTAATTTAAGAAATACACAACAAAGAGTAATACTTAATAACAAACATCACCCACACTATATATTTTTGGTTATTAAACCATTAGAAACAGCATAAGGATTAAAAGGGATCTTTTCTATCAAAACCTTTCATATGTCTACATTTCCTTCTTTCACAAGGATTACTCTGAGTCCAAGCTTCAGCTACTCAAATCAAGAACTCAAATATTTTCAATCCAATATAACACTCCCACTGCCACCATCTGTGTGCAGCATAATCTTGTAAGTTATTTATTCTCATTCCATCTGTGTCAGAGAAATAGAGGCACGTAGAAGTTGTGTGACTAAGTATCCTACCAGCTTTTTAGTTGAAGTGAGAGAGAACTTTTTCACACTGTACTAATCTTCCAGTACTATGAGTAAATTATTTTCCCTCTTTCTTGTTTAAATACACTAAGAATAGGCACATTGTTACCCTGTCCCTCACTAGAGATCTCTTACCTAAGCTAGGTACATAAATTTGTGGGCACAGGATTTCACTATTTCTCCAATTCATTTGTAAATATTGATTCTAGTTCCTCAGTCCTTAAAGCTTGTTACTATATGACTGAAAGGAAACCAGTGGGTATCAATCTTTTCAGAATCTAGAATTCTGTGTCGTGTAGTATCTTTCAAATTCAACTACTTAGACTATATATCTAATAAAATGAGCTCTCTCTTCTATAAAGATTTCTTTCTGTGCCATCTCCAGATTTTTAAAAATTTTCTTCTTTCAAATACCCATTATAGACCCGTAACAAGAAAATAAAGGATTTGCACTCAGATTTTCATCAACACTGCATTACCCATTCATATTCAACTTGCTGCTCCTTATTCTCCTCAGGCATCTTCTTCAATAACCTTTACATATTCCTGCAATTTTGATTTGTTAGGCTCTGTAATTTATTAGTCACATCTAAAACATCCTTACCTCTTTGGAGGTTCACTGTAACGGTATTGCACTTGTCAGACAGATGCAAAGCAGCTTCATCTAAAATTATCCTAAAAGATAAAAAAAAGAAACAAAATACGCTAGAGAAATGCTGTGTAATTCACTAGATAAAAGAAATTAGTCAAGAAAGTGATATTTAAAACCCACAAATATTAACTCACATATCTTAAATCCAAACTCTTTAACCTTTCATAATTTCCAAATCCACTGGTCATTAACCGCTGCANTGCGGTTGGCCTTCTGGGCTGCAAATATACACTGCTAGCTCATATCCAGCTTTTCATCAGTTATGACCCCCAAGTCCTTCTCTGCACTGCTGCTTACAATGAGCTCTTCACCCAGTCTGTACTCATATCTAGGGTTACTCCTACCCAAATGCAAGACCTTCTATTTTGACTTATTAAACTTTTCATCATCACTAGTTATATTTAACTTGCATTTCAATTTACATATTTGATCTTCCACCCTAGAATAAAAAGTAATGCTTTGGGTATACAGAATTAACACTTCTTATTTCCCTTTTGAGTTTTTTTCTTTTATCAGAGTAACAGACACAGTTGTTTTGAAGGTCATTTATCAATGCTTTTATCAAAGCTTTTATCAATAGAAACAAGCAACTCTTGGTAGATGTTTCACATCAGGCATAACAGAATGAATATTCAACTAAAGTTGCAAGAAAAATAATGAAAAATTCACAGAAATGTAGTATTTCCTTAACTAACATATTGTCTCCAAATAATAAATCTTTAAGAAATCTTAATGTTCTACTAATTAATGAAATATACACAATTTCATTTCAGGAGCTCTTTCAACTATCAAAAATTGTAGAATCATCATTGTTAAAGAACGCAATCCAACTAAAAAAAAGTATTTAACCTAATAAAACAGGATTATACATGAGCCAAGTGTGTTTCAGAAGATACAAACCAGCGTGATCAATTATACAACAAATTCTTCCAAGGTCAAAAAAGCAGACAGGCATTTCATGTTTTACAGGAGCTTCCTTGTTTCACAATCACTGAAATTATACCTGAGAGTAGAAGAGGATTTATCTACTGCAACACTGCTGGAAATGCTGAAAGTTTCAACAGTAAGTAGAGATCTGACTGGCAAAAATAAGGGCCTAACAACAAATAGGAGAAAAAAAAAACAAAACAAAACATTAATACTCTGTTTCTATTCAGAAGTGCAATCAAAGTCTTATAGGTTACCTAACTAGATCTTCACAGGCCTAGACAGGTGCTTATCCTACTTTAAATAGCTTACAGTTTAAGGGATTTCTGTTCAGTACTTTTTCCAAACAAGTATTTTTTCCCAAATAAGTAGTCTTTACAACAGGCAAACTCAAATGTTCCTAAAGAGTAAATATATAGCTGCAGTGCCACCAAGTGGCATACACTTGCATTTTATTTACCTGTAATCAAGAGCACAACTCCACAGATGCACATGAAAAGTTGTAATTGTAGCTGGAGGATTATATCCCAGAACAGGCTCATCAGAAATATTCAAAAAATATAAAATCTAAAAATCACAAACATATTATAATACTTCGTTATCTGTAAAATTAATAAACAATTATGCATGATTAAAAATAAAAAAATCTGTTAACATGTATGACAATAGAAAGTTTGATCAGTAGAAGGTAAAGGGAGCGAATAATCTCATATTTAAAGCTGCTTACCCAGTATCTGAATATAGAAAAGCATGGAATGAAGACAGGGCAAAAAAGAAAACATCCAAACTACAGCCTCAAAGGCATGGAAAAGACCAATCCACAGACATCTAAGCGGCTTCTTGTACAATGTCTCACAACCCATTTTTAAAGGAGTTCCCAAATACACTCTCATTTATCTTTGCAGTTGTTATTTATAGTGTATTTTCTTTGTTCTCTGTATCTGAAAAGCCATCTTTTCTTGTATTACTGTACATTCTTAAAGTAATTTTCAAGTTACCTTTCTTTTTCCTTTGCGGGGGGAACAGGAAATATGTTCACAATCAGAAGTATGTGCACTTGCATTGTATATTCTATTTTTTTATCTATTACTGCATAAAATAAACCCTATCCTCCTTTTTAAATTCTGTCATAGGCCCCTCTCAAATCTGTTACACTATAGAAGTTGTTCTTTAATTATTCTAAGCCTGAGATACACCAATGCTGTTTTCCCTACCATCTTCTTTGGTCCGTTTTTTTATTTCCCTCTTCTCCCTTGAAAAAGGATTCCCAAGTGCATTACAGGCAATATTAAATCAGCAGAAATTCAAAGCAAATATGCAACACAGTGTAAAGTACACTACAGGAATACCATGCTGAGAATAAAGTAGTGACACAGCAGAGTTCAAAGCACTAAGTACAGCTCCATGTAGTTATACAATAAAAATGCATATATAAATGAGCATATTATACATCCTGGAGGATAACCATGATAAACTGGAATATCAGGGTTTACTATTGGTAATCCAGCATGGTTTAAGTCCATGCAACTATTCTGCTTACATGCTAATGGCATGTTCTAGCTCATGCACATTTACTAGCCCTGTCTGCTCTATCTCTGAATCCACACATATCAGTACAACCCTCCTAAATCAGAAGTTTGCATTACAAGTTCTTATGTAAACTACTGCTTATTACCTCCCCAAAGTCATCTTCTCTGTTACTGCTATTTAAACAATGTAAAGCAGGAAATAGACAAAGGAGAAACAGGACTTGGGGCATGAAGAGAGCAGAAGTGAAAAAAAAACATAGAAATGCCTTCAGTACTGCAAGTAGCCATGTTTGAGGGTGGTGTTTTTTTTTTACATTAAGGATTATCTAGGCACTTAGACAGCACTGGACTACTGAGATTTTCCATCTGAACTTTTTTTTTTTTTAAGGGACAAAAAAAAAATTCCTGTACTTCTCTAACATGTGGGCAGAGATTTAGGTTGAGAGGAACTGCAGCAAATGAATATACCAAGGAGTAATTTAAGAGCAAGTTTAGTCTGTCAACGGTCTCAAAGACAGACAAGAAAGATAGTAAAGAGTAATAGTTTCAAGAGCAAAAAGAGCAAGACACAGCCTAACACAAAGACTTTCTATCAAGATTTACTTTGATACTTAAAGTAATGAGACTGAAGCTGTAATTGAGAAAACTGTAGCAAGCTGACCTGTTCGTGCCAGCTTAAACCTGAAGGCAGTACTCTGTGCTGAAGGGTGGCTCCTCTTAGTCCAATAGCAACTAGAAATTCCTGCATAAGAAAGTTGAATGAGTTAGTTTACATTAAATGTCAATGTGTTTGTCATCTAGATTATTCACCTGCTCCCAGAATCTCTAAGTATCTAGGAATGAAGAAAGGACTGGGCCAGGATTAAACATTCAAAAAATGTTGCTTCCTAATACAGAAATCCTAACTAATACAGTCTACTGCTTTTTGCCACAAGATAGTTTAAAAATGAGCATTTTGGGGAGGCAATAGGAAGGAAGACTGCTTGTTTATCTATTCTGGGATTCACCAGAAATCACCAGGAGTATCAACCCAATGTAGGTCTTTCTTATGCTGTTCAAACCTAAGTGCATTGTGCTGGTCTAAAGATTATTTCTTCTCTAGGTAGATCTACCAACCTGTTTGTCACCAGTATGCCAGCAAAGAGGCCATCTTTTAGCCACATGAATGAATGCTACTGTCAAAGCCAAACGTACCACTCATCAACCAGTGCAACTCCAAGTAGGTACGCAAAGGCTATTAGATGACACTGCAAGTAAGCTGAGTAGAAAGCTTTTAACTCTGTATTTGGTTTTTGCCTGGTTTGGTGCCAGATTAAAACTCAACCAAAGAAAAACAAGAATAAAGGTCAACTGGTGAAAAAATGCATTCAGTAAAAAATCTGGTGTGATGAAGAAAGTGAATATTGGAAGAATTAGGTACATGGTTTAGTAGGCATTGTGACAGGTAGATGGTTGGGCATGATGATCTAGAGGTCTCTTCCAACCATAATGATTCTGTCATTAGTAAATTATGCTGGTACTTAAGTTTTACAATCCAGCCAGAAGATTCTAACAGAAAACTGTCGTTTGAGGATGAATGGCTCAGAATTACATGGTTTCTTCACCTACAACCTTTATAACACCACATCTAGATGCTTCCATATAAACTGAGATAAATAATTTAGAAAAGCACAAATTTAGTAACACTTACCTTTGTATTGCTCTCTATTTTATCTGATTGGATTTTGACTGCAACAGTCAGCATACTTGGACAATCCACTCCTACACCATCTGAAGTGGTCCTACTAAGACCATCTTCTTCAGAAAAACAAATAGTAGGTTCTAACCAATGGGGACGTATTGTGCTGGGCAGTCGTACTTCAGAGGAAGGGACGACCCCATCAACCAGACCTGCAAAGAGACTTTAGAATTAATTACCTTGTGCTTCAAATCTACTATTGTTGAAGAGTTAAGGAAAATGCTTTATACGCTTAATGCCTTTAAAACTATTTTCACTGCCATAGTTAGTCATCTACACTGACAACCAAAAATTGTGAAGAGGAGATTACAAGTGATCCAATATTTAAAATGACAGTTCTAGCTACACTCTTCAATGTGACTATAAGATTTGGGTTTTTATCTGCCCAGCAAAACAGGTAAGTTGAAATAAAGGGCAGAAGTCTTCTATGTGTTACATGGAGAGATAGGAATACATCTCTCTTTTTCATCTTATGAGATGGTGTCACGTTAACTGCTAAGCACATAATAATTAAGTCTTGCACTGAAAACCCATTAACTTCACCACCACTGATTCAGAGAGATTTAAGAGGAAAACCTTAAAAGATTTAACTACATGGAGGTTCCCAGCCATACAAACTACACTGTCAACTTAAAATTGACAAATTCTTCACCTACTAACTACAGAGCAGCCACTTCTGTATCTTTTTTAATGAAATAACCAGTAACATGTAGGTAGTGTGTATTCACATAATAAATAAGAGCCACAATATTTTTCAAGGCCAGCAGCTGCAAAGGAAAGTTTGAGCTAAACTGTAATTGAGTAAATAGGGTTACCGTGAAGTTGTATTACTGTAGCATTTAGGAGCATTAGCCGTGAACTAAATCTATTGTGCCAAATGATGCACCACAGGGAAAAAAGGGAAAAAAAAGTTTCAATCTCATTTCAAATTTAGTCCCAAATTCAGCTCAATCCCATCCCTACCTTGATGATATAAATTGAGGCTGCTAGAATGGAGACAAACATAGTGTCTGTCCTCAAAGCCCTCATATTTAGTCACGCTGAAAAGTGAGCCACCATTGAACTCAAACCAGAATTCACCGTATTTTCCTTCAAGTGTATTTCCATCATCCTGCTGAAAGAAGAATAAAAATGATAGAATGATTGCTTGCTGACATTGCTTCAGTTAGACAATCTAACATAATGCTTGCTACCAATACACATTTTCCTGCTTGCATTTAGGTATCCTAATGTAAAGCAAACAGAATTGCTAAAATATTGTGTTGCATTACTCTCTGGTTATAGTACAATAGCATGAAAATTACAGAATTATTATTTTAAACACTTGCTCCTTCCACTACATAGAGCATAGTTAAAACAGAACAACTCTTTCCAGCTGCAGTGTCTCACCTTTACATCTGTGAATATTGATACTAATCCATGTGCTACATTTAGCTGAACAGATAGAAAGCTTTGTGAGTTCTTATTCTGAGAGTCAAGCTTTTTCCTTCTGCGTGAACGATAGTTTGGATCAACAGTAGAATAATACTGTAGTGTTTCTTCCTCAGATCCACTCTCATCATCTAGTAGATAAAATAAAAAACAATTAACTCTCTAGCTAGTACACATATTATGCCAATAACTCACTGTTTTTCCATCGTTAATACAATTTAATTTCACACTTATTTTACTTAATTAAACAGTAATCTATCTTTTTTCTGCTTAGTTTAAGTAAATCCTTTGTTATAAGTTTACAAACTCTTTCCACCATCAGTTTAATCACTTGAGCAAATTATACTTTTGAATCACTATAATGCTAGATGATTTATTAAATGTATTACCATAATGAACTGCAGATTTAAATTGACTAAAGCTGTCTTTACTGAAAGTGTTGATGAGCTGGCTGGCCACAGATAGTCCAACACCGTAAGAAAGGTTTTCAAATGTTTCTACAGGAGATGGAGCTGTGGGTTCCCATAACAATAAATCATTGCTGATCCTAGAGAGAAATACATTGTCATTATACAAAATATATGACTATATTCCAACTTAATATAAGGTCAGATTTCATTTAATAGACTTCATAAACAAGGAAGAGAAAAATGTTCAAGAGCACAAAAACTAATGTATTCATGAGTAAAAGCAATAAAGTAACTTTTTTTCTTTAATGATAGTATACATATATAAAAGTCTAACATTTTGCAGTGACACAAAAGTCTCTATTAGTAGGTGTATATTAGCTCAGTAGGTTGGAGAGGAGGTGACAAAATCCTAGTTTTATCACATCAATTTTCAAGTGAAGTTGCAGGAAACATGAGCTCTTGATTTCAAGTGACTCTGTGTCTGCCAGGGCAAAGATATATGCGACATTCAGTACAGAAGTACATCAACTGAATATTTAATTAAAGGTTCAGTGTTGCCACTTTGGAAGTGAAAAAAGGCTTCACAAGTAAAGTACTACCTAACATAGGCTAAAACAGATCAGCACCTGTCTTTACGTAGCTAATGTCCAGTAAAATATTTAATTTTTAGTTGATTTAATGTAGTTTTATTTCTTTGTTTTTTTCACACAGAAAACTAACAGAAATAAATGCTGAACACCTATCTGTAGATAGAGTTCACTTTCTCTGCATTTTCATAAGCCTTGGTAAGGCTTAGAAAACTGGATTGTTATGTTTTTTTTCCTCTGCCTGCCTTGTGAACTCTTACTTTTTAGATGGAGAATCACCAGGTAAAGAGAAAAAAATAAAATAAAATGCAACAGTTCGTGAAATACAATGATCTACTTATAAAGGAGAATTCAGTAAAATTAGAGAAAAATTAAACATTGCAAACAGACATCCAAACAAAGTACTCACTGAAAGCAAAAGACTATTTAACTTTACCCTTTGTTCACAAGATCTGCCAAATGTTTTTTAGTAGCTGGCTGCTATGGCATCAATCAGATATACGACACAGTGGCCTCTCTGATGTTAATTTTGAAGAATATTTATATAGCATTTTATGGTCTTAGAAAACTAAACAAATGAATTTGTGCTATAGCTGCTCATTCAACTGTTTTATCAACAATGAAAACAGAACTAAAAGCAAAGGTCATGATAACCAAGCAAAACAATTATGATACTTGCCTATTGTAAAGCTTTTCATAAAAGCTTTTGTTTGGTAATGTTAAGTGTATGTTTGGTAACATGAGCTCCAGTACATAATGAGAATTGCTAATTGTTTTATCCTGAAACTCAGTCATTTCAACTACATCTCCTGGCATCACCATCTGAAAGAAAAAAAGAAAGAATCACAACCTCTCAAGTTACAAAAAAACCAAAACAACAAAAAAAACCTCCACAAAACCCAAAACAGGAAGCCAGAAGACACATATAAAGTAATGAGAATACATTCATTTTGTCTACCATAAGCACAAAGCAATAACAAAATTTTGTGGTACCTCTTCATTTTCAAACATGACCCTACGAGAAGAAAAAGGAGAAGGCTCTGGTCTTCTAATATCACAGACATCCTTCAACGAATGAGACCCTCCTTCTTCTTCCTCTTGGAAGTTATTATCACCTTCTTCCTCCTCAGCTGCTATCCTTTCCAGAATAGAGTGCACAGCCAGAGGGTTTATTTTCAATACAATCCTGACATTGGAGAAGTTATGCAGAATAAGCCATTAGAAGTTTTATTTTAGATTTTTTTTATATGTTTACAAGTTTTATACTGATGCACAGTCACATGTCTCCTAGCTCTACTAGCTAATCATTACATACGCAAACAGCTCAAAGATGAGGTACATTTTTTTATTAGACAACAATGGATTTTATTAGACAAAGTTATATCATTAAGAAAAACAAACTTGTAGGCACAAAGGGACATGGAAAAAGAACCATCAGATGAAAGGATTAGTATCTGCTTTTTTTCAACTCCATCAGGCCACCATTAGGTGACCTAAGAAAAACCCAGCACTGTCCCAAAATAATCCCTGTATCACTAGACCATCAACAGGTATTAAAAAATGCTCTTCTACATGATGTAGTGTACTACACATACACACTGTTATAGAAACCAATTGTGTCCTTATAAAAGAAATCCATGCTGAGAAAATGTCCATACAAACATGCTGTCAGAAAGCCACTGAATTTTGCAGTAAAAAAAAAAAAATTTGAAAATTATCCATGTGGAATATTCTATGGCAAATGTAAAATTGCCTCTTTAAACATCTTATTACATGCTACAGCTGTTATGTCCTTCTGCTCAGTAACTCTGAAGTACTGCGTTGCCTTACATGTGATATAAGCTGCAATAATTCACTCACAATATAATTATCACTATTGTTCGGCCAGGATCCAGGATCTTCGTTCGCGAAGCCTAGCCAGGATTATGATTGTTGTTACAGCTTTATACCAGCCTTATTAATAATTTGAGGCAAAATTCAACTGAGATTTTTGTTTAGTATTAAGTCTTGACTGTAAAAGTAGGAAAAAAGGTTAAATGACAAAAAGCAACAATGGGACAGTTTCAAGACCAATTATTCACCTAACTTTCACTGAAATGTACTGAAATCTATGCTGAAACCATTAAAACTATAATGCATTTATTATGCAAGATAAATTAAAAGTCATCTACATTATAAATGTAGATGTTTGGATTTTTTTTAAAATAAATTCTTGGGTTCTTTTCAATAGCTACATGGTCTCTTTTCTGCAAATTATTTTAAAGTATTTACCATATAGGCAATCTGCATTGAAATCAGGAAAATAACAGCACTGTATAAAATTCCAAACAGGCCACATAAAAAAATAAAACATTGCTTTACCTAGGCCAGTCAAAGTTGTCTGATGATGATGCTATATCTCCATCCATGCCACTAGATACTTGAAAAAAATTTACTGGTGCTTCTGCATTATCTTCTTCAAATGAACCTGAACAGAAAAAGTTTTGAAAAATTAACACAGGAATGAGAACTGCTAGCTTCAGGTTACTCACTCCTCCAGTTGGAGTTCAACAGGCTAACTTGCCAATGCTCTTAATATTTAAGCAAATTCTGTAATTTTTTCCTCCAAAAATTAAATATCAATTACTAGAAACAAAAATTATTTCACATTATTTTCTAAATTCTGCTAGCTAGATGATGTTTCTAATGCATAAATACCTGCATTTACATTTATAAGATCACTATATTATGTCACAACCATGAAAAGCACATGGAATGACAAATCAGCAGAGAAGACAGCAAATATAAACCAGTCTCACAGATCGATTACTTTGAAAGATACCAGAAGCACAAAAGCATTCATTTTCTCAATGATTATTTAGGACATCATTCACATCACTCCAGATTAGACCTGACAGTCCTAATTTGCATAGCTGTAGTATCCCCCTACAAACCTACAACACTTACACTAGCATCATGATAGAGATCCCAAAGATATACTAGCTTCTTTCAGTCTAGGGTAACAATATAACAGAAAATAACAGAAAATACTAGTTTAAATCTTAAAAATAAAAATACAGGCACTACATCTACATACATTAGCCTCCCCTCTTCATAGTAGTATTTTGACTTATACTGGTATTTAGTACAGAAAACCATAATGCAGCAGTTATATCCTCAAATGTCAGGTGGAAAGACAATACCTGTGTTAATTTATGAGAGGACCTTTGTCTCAACTATGTAGTATCTTGGAAAATAGAAAAGAATATTTGAATATAATGTTAAAATTCTTACCAGTTAGTTCTTTAAAGGTAAGTTCTAATTTAACTTGTTCTGGAGTTGACCCTCCTATAAACTCTGTTTTAAATTCCGTATCCGTAAATTCAAGGTGAAGAATCTCCTTCTGAAGTGATTTCTTAAACCATGGTCCTCTTTCCTGATCTGACCGTAGGTCAGGTATTGGGAAGCGAACAGAGAGATTTAATGCTGGGGCAGTGACTTGAACTGAAACTCTACAGTTTGCAGGAGTATGTGAATCATCCAGAAAAACTTCAGTAAATGCTTTATGCTAAAAAACAACGTAAAAGAAAAAAAAATCTACATTAGAGAAAATAGCACTAAAAATGATTGATAATGCAAGATGTAGAAATGTAAAAGATACATGAAAAATTTATCACATAAACCACACGTATTAGGACCAATTGCTATTGCTGTTAGGATATTCTATTGCTGGTGCTGTTAAGATTCTAGTTAGAAATCAGGTATTTGCATAGGTTAGTAGTCTTTANAAACCACACGTATTAGGACCAATTGCTATTGCATAGGTTAGTAGTCTTTAAAAAAATTGGCTAGCTTTACATTTTTTATCTTAAATAGATAAAATTTGGTCTTAAAGACCAAACAATACTCAGCTGCAGTTAGGAAATACCGTGTCTCATATTATTTTTTAAAAAATGCTACTGTTGAGAAGCCAGGAACTACTTTCAGTAAGTCATGGTTTCCAACTGTGTAGAAAATCAGTTAATTGCATTAATCCTTCCTTATGGTTACCGTTCTCTGTTAGAAATAAAACTAAAAAAAAAAAACCCTTGAAAAACAAAATCGAACAGAAAACTCAACCACCACAAATCAATCAGAATTAGCAGTCTCAGGCTAGTGTCATCCCACCCTCCTCCTACAAGAAATCTGCAAGTTTATTAATTGATTTCACTTTCAACTTACCAGATTTATGTGCTTGTTGTAAGAAGCATACATGTGAGATGCCATCATCTCCACTGTAGTTAGTTTCTGTGGTTGAAGTAAGGAATTTAATCTGTCTACAATACTAATATCCAGCTCACAAAACACTGGACATAACTTTATTTGTAATTCTGCTTTCTGGGGAACAGAACTGAGTCTCCCTTGACTACCCTGAAAAGAAAGAGAAAAAGCACTAAAATCCTTAAAAACAATATAGAGACACAAATCATAATAACTGAGAGTTGAGGACTCTGTTTTTATAAGATACCTTTCTGTTAAAATGAACAAAATTAGACAAAAACTATTACACAGAAACTTGGTGTTTTCAATTTCCCACCTTACCTGAGGTCCTCTATTATCAGAATGCTTATAATGAAGCTGAAGGCATGGCATAGCATGGCAATCATTTCCTTCTTCAGAATGAAATGTCAGCAGCTTTAGCATAAAAGAGAGTTAAAAATATTTAAGAAAGAAAGAGCTGTCACAGGAAAATATATTTATGACATTTTACCTAGAACAGAAAGTAGGTGACTAGATGATCTTTGACCTAGATGATCTTTGGTGTCCCTTCGAACCTAACCCACTGTAACCCTACGTGCAAGCCAGCAAAGAGCCCTAGCTTATTCAATTCACTTATTCAGCCACTCTATTTGATGTGTCTGACAAGTAAAAGACCTAAAAGAATAACTATCACCCAAAGAAACCTCTTTGTTACTCAAATACATTATTTAGTTTCTGCAAAATGTTTAGTCTAATTCTCAAACTTTGTTAAGCATATTTAAAAGAGGAGTAAAGTGGGGAAGTTTGGCCATTTAATGCTACTCCTGTCAGGTATGAAAGTAGTCTGATTCACTATTTGAGCTTGTATCCTAAAACCATATCATATTAAAAAAAGAAAAAAATACAACCATTTTAAAAATCTAGCATTTTCAGTTATATAATCAACATTTCTTTTCTGTGAAACTTCCTGGATTGTTTGTTTTTTTTACATACCTCAGTATAGTGAGGCTGCGTGGAATGAGAGTCAGTAGAAAAAAGGCATTCCAGGAACTCCATATCCCCAATGGATAAATCAGTACTAAAACTTCGAGAGGCAGTCCGCTGTCTCTGTTCATAAGACACTTTAATGCCAGTACCTAAAAATCTGAATCATGAAAATTATTAATTACAAAAAGTCAAGAGTCAAGTATGTAAAAAAGGATCACTACAATCCTTAAGAAAAAACCCAAAACAAAAAAAACCACAGTAAAATTGGCATAATTTCTCCAAAAATAACAAAAACCTCTTTCTAATTATAACAGATTATAGCCTTAGCAAACAAAGACAACAGAACTCACTTAAGTTACATGTTCAGCAATGGTCAGTGTAGAGAAATTTGTAAACTTTAGACATCTAACCTAAAGTGGAATCATATATAGCTGGGAATCAAACATCCTTAAATAAACAATGAGAAAAGTCAAACACCTCTGTAAGATTAAATTACATGCATAAGGTAAGAAAAGATATACGCACCCTTAAATATTTTTTAAACACACTGTACTGGGACAGTAAAAGCTTTGGGGGAAAAAAAAGACTATTGACTAACTTAATGATTTTGCTCACACTTTCTTTATATCTCTACCAATACACTATTTTGCACTAAATATAACCTTAAGCCCCTTTAACCAGAAATCCCTATACTGGAATAAAGATGGTCCTGTAAAATACAGCTGTTTCTATAGAAATAATTTACTTAATGATTCTTGACTCTTTAGATTTTCATGATAGAAACTGTACCTAGTTTACATTGAAAAGAGTTAGGTTGATTCTCACATTTATGCTCTTTTTTATTTAAAAAATGGTCCTGGACAACAGATGTGAAAATTCAAGGCTATTTTGAAATTAACAAAGAAGTCTAATGCAATTCAAATACTCAAGTGACACTTTCTATGGAAATAAACTTACTTTATTCAAATTTACTTAAAAGCTATTTTTCTTACTTATATTAATTAATAAGCAAAGTTATACCTAAGGTGATCATGAGAACAAGCTTCTGCAAATACTTCTCGGAAGGACAGAAAATCTTCTTTTGAAAACTTAATTGGCTCAATCTTTTCTATTCGGGTAAAGAAATCCCGAGCCATTGGAGTCAATGGGTTAAGGTTCAGTGAACTTTCAGGTGGGGGTAAAGGGTCAATATGAAGTACAGACACTGAGAAAGTTCCAACTGCCAGTCTAAAAAGAAGCTCAGGTCTGGATTCATCCACAGAAACAGATCTGGATGGAATAGCTGAAATACAAAATTAAGTTAACATAATTTTTCAGCAATAACATAGCAATGGTTTATAAAGTCATCTTACTTTTGATTTTCATTTCTTTTACCAAGCTGCTGCATAATAATTCATTTCCAGAATTATCTAGCAAGCAAAATGCAAAATAATATTTTTACTTACATGTCTTTCTTAAGGAAGTCTGGTGAACTATATTGGCTGTAAGCGAAGAACCTCTTGGAGGTTGTAGTTCTTGTTTGTTACGATCAAGAAAATCACCCCAAGTTGGTTGAAGCTAAAACAAGAATGTGTATGATCTTAAATTTGACAAATATAGGCTAAATGTTAGACCAAACATAAATAATAAGGTAAAGGAACAAAAAGAAAATAAATGCATGAACATACCAACAGCATGCCATTTCATAGCATATTAGAGCTCAACTGAACAATGTAGAAATGCTTTACTTTGGGCTACACTTTCCAATTCTACAATCATCTACACCCACCTATTTTTAAAGCTCAAGTTGTTTCCTCTGTGAGTATGTATTTTCCTGTTTCTCTATGAAAAGCACAACTATTCTGTATGGCTTTCATTAGGCAAATAAAAAATTTTGGAAAGATGGCAATATCAACAGAATAATTTTTATGTTGTTTGAGGAACAATGTAATACAGTAATTTTGTACATTTAATTGTCATTGTCTGTGTACTCCACATAAAAGAAAGCCTAGAGGGCAAACATGCAGTTGCTAGAAAGAAAATAAATCCTGAAGTGTCCTATATAAGCGTCAAGGCATTTTAAAACAAATACATTCCATATCCTGTCTTTATAGCCAAACAAGAAACTTTCCAACACAATTTTCCATAGCAGGAAAGGACTACTATCAGCTATAAACATTTTCAACTGTCCTAGAATTTTGCCATAGTTCTTGATATTGTAAAGAGTATTTATGCCACAGTTTCAGAAACAAGTGTTAATTTCAAAAAGAGACATGTAATCAATACCATACCACTGTAGTGCTCAGTGGAGATCCTGCTGGTGTAGTTGTATATGTACTGGTTAAAGACAAGTCTAGATCCATGGTTGGAGGGTCACCAAGAGGTGGAAGGGAGGAAAGGCTGTGAGACATGTCCATTTCAGCCATTGAGAAGAAAACTTCTTCTTCTAATAAGAACCATAGACAGTAAAGACTTATTTTCTAATGAAAATAAAAAAAACTTTAAACAGAAATGTTTTCTAAGTTCAGATACTATTAAAAAAGACAAAAAAATCTAATAAATACTAAAACAGTTAAATGTTCCATTTTCATATTCAATTTGATGTGATTTCTATAAATTCATACACTCTCCATTTGACAAATCAAAGTTCATAATTTCACATCATACATAATCAGTAAAAACTATTAAAATAAAAATATAAATATCAGGGCAATGTAATTATTATTCTATATTGAATTTACTCAACCACGTATTTGAGAAGATGCTATGCTGCATGTGTATATACCGTGTGGCACAGTTACATAAAGGTTAGTGAACAGACAGTGTTAATGAAATATTGAATCATGTCTAGCCTTATACCTAAACTAAGTGTTAATTTTTTATTCAAGAGTACAGCTAATAGCATGCAATTATTCTACGTCGAAGTTCTTTTTATACTTAGGTTAGTACATTTAAAAATTATCAGTCCATTTATATAATCTTAACAACAGGTTATTTGCTATGCTGCATCATCTTTTACACTTGCCACGACTAGAAGGCGTTCGGGTACTCTCCGTCTCATAGAAGCTTTGTTCAGATGATGCTCCTGCAGATAAAGACTCTTTTCTTAAATAACGTTTCAACTCCATCTGAATCCGATACTCATCTTCCTGTTGCATTGGACGGTTCTTCCTATCTTTATTTGACAATTCTATCCTGCTTAGGCTCTCTGGATTCAAAAAAAGGACAGAAAGCCCACTGTAATTTCCTTAACAGTATCACAAAGAANCTCCAGCAGCTCCCTATCCTTCTGGAGCTGGGGGGGTCCAGAACTGGACACAGTATTCCAGGTGGGGCCTCACCAGGGCAGAGTAGACCAGGAGAACCAGACCACCAGAACACCCTCATCATGCTACCATAGTAGCTGAAAACAGTTTTTGATTGCTTAGCAAATATGGACAAATGAACTCAATTACTGTTTGTTCTATGTTTTCTGTGCCTGTCACTAAAGCATAGAACAGAGAAGGGAATAGACTGCTACACCTCTCATGAAACAGAAGCTAAAAAAAAACAAAATTGTTCTGCCCTCCTCATTTTCTCCATTTACCAGTTCCCCATCTCTTGTCCTATTACATAGTCTATTGTCAAGCCTTGTTTATTACCTAGATTTTCATTACCAGCATTTAAAACTTGCAACTGAAGTCAATAAAGTGATCATATATGGTCCTACTCATAGCAGCTACAAAACATTTTGCTAGTATCAGATAGAAATTAATAATAAAACTACCACCACAAATATTTTCCACTACAGAAACTTGTTTATCTTGCAAAGTTTAGTCTTCATCCACCATAATACATATTTAGCATTTACAGAATGTTCACTTGCCTGGTCCAGCAATAGCTGCTACCATGTCCAATAGAAGATGCACTTGCCTTGGTGACAGAAATAGATGTATAGAGTCTATTTGTCCATCTACATCCAACTAAAAGAAAGGGAGAAAACTTAAGGAACTTTTGTTTAAAAGTCTTGAATCAACTATTTTATAAGATTTTGACACTGTAAAGGATATAGCCATTTCAGCAGTATCTTCATATTCTACACAACAGCCAGAAATGTAATTATGTATTGCTTCCAACCTGTAGGTTGGCATGACAAACACCAACTGTGTCACTGACAATTTTTTATCTTAAAATGAAAATACAATTGCCTAATAGGAAACATCAAGAATACCATTAACCTGCTTGTTGTTTTGTTTCTTTAATAATTCCAAAAGTAATCAACAATATAAAGTTAGTGTTATGTACTAATTATAAAACACTGAAGCCAGCACATTCTGAAGGAGACCATAAAAAAAAACCTGTAGTTCTCTTCAGTATACAGATAAATAAATTCACATAATTTCTTCATAAAAAGCAGAAAGTTTTTAGAAGTCTAACTGGTTTGAGATGGTGTACAACAAAACAAATCACTAATCATTTGAGAGCAGCTCAAGCTAAAATTATTTTAAGGACTTGCATAGTTTTATTGTTCAATTCGAGAATCCTGTACTCCTGGATATTGGTCCATTCATGATTATTACTCATTGTATTAGGTGTAGGTGAGAAGGTGTTGGCAGCAGGGTATGCTGCAGGTCTGCCCCATACTGAGCAGAACTCATTCCAGCCAGCCCTGTAAAGGACCCACTGGAGGATACAGCTGAGCCCATCAGCTAAGATGGTGATGCCTCCGTGAAAAAAAAAATAAAATTAAGAAAGGGCAAAGTGCTGCATGGCAGCGAAGGAAAAAACAGAAGAAAAACAGTCCTGCAAACACCAGGTTAAGTGAAGGAGAGGGAGAATGTGCTCCAGGTTCCAGAGCAGATATTCCCCTACAGACTGTAGAAGAGATTGCATCAGAGTGGAAACCCATAATGTAGCTCATGGAAGACCCCACTCTGCAGCGGGCACATGTGCCCTGAAGGAAGCTGTAGCAACAGTAGAGCCCATACAGGAGCAAGCTCCTGGCAGATGCTTCAGCCACGCTGATGCTCCATGTAAAGGAGCCCACAAAGCAGCAGGTTCTCCTAGGAACTGCTGTTCATTAAAGACCCATGCAGTAGCAGGTTTATCCTGCTAGACTGTAACCCGTGGAAATGACACTTAAGCAGTTTGTGAAGGACAGCAACCCAAGAGATGCACACTGGAGTAGGGAAAAAGCACAAAAAGGAGCAGCAGAGAGGAACTGTTCTGAACTACCTGCAATTCCCCATCCCCCTTTCACTGCTCAAAGTAATGAGGAGGTAGAGGAGTTGGGAAAGACAAAGTAAAGTTGAGCCAGGGAAGAAAAACTGATGAGGGTAAGGTGTATTAGTTTCTCATCACCCAACTCCGTTCTAAATGGCAATAAATTACATTATTTTTCCCCAAGTTGATGCTTGCAACTGCTAAGTGGTCTCCCTATCTTTATCACAATCTGTGAGCTTTTTCACCACATTCTCTCCCTCTGTCCTGATGGTAGTGTGAGTGTAGCTGGATGTGTGTATGACAGCCAGCCAAGTGCAAAAATAGGCATGCAGTGGAATGCATTTATATGAAAACACACTTTCGCTTATAAAGACCTTAAGGGAATATTCACTTAAGTAGGGAAAATAAATGATCAATTACTTTTGTATATTGTTTCCTAATATTTTTTTCTATCCTTTGGAAAGAAAATGTAATTACTAAAGTGTGTCATACCTCCTATTAACTTATACAGTGTATTTTGTAGTTTACATGCTTGAAGCACCTCTTCTAATCAAAGGTTTTCTAACGTAACTCAGTTTAAAAAAATCAGAGTATAAAAAATAGTTTAACCTAGACTAAGTAATATACTGTGTACGTTCTTTCCAAACTGCATGAACCTCATCTGATAAGACAAAAAAACCCAGGCCTTTCTTTAATTTTGTCATGTAATATTACATCCATTCAACTAGGTCAGATGTTGGTGTATTTAATACACCAACTACGTACTAAAGCCCAACTTGCAGAGACTACTGCTTTGCATTCTATTGAACATCTCCTATAAAACATTTTTTATGGCTACCTTAAAATGCATCTAATGACTTAAGAGTGGAAAAAATTCAATCTTTAGAAACATCTGGACATCAGTTAAAGGGTTAACTACATTAACTACTTGTACTTTTGAAATAGCCAGCATTTTTCTACTTCACACCAAATAAAATGTGTTATTTCACTTTCCAAGGACTCCACTGAATAAACAAGGAAAGTTAAAGATTGACTAGAAATTGCTGGACATAAACTTTTCTACTGTAGTAGAAGCTTTACGATTTCTGTAGAATATAGAACTACACACAAAAGTTAAATAGCCAATTTTAAAACCAGAGACAAAAGGAATATATTTACACAAATTTATATACCCACACTTTTTTTTTAAAGTGTTACTTTCAACCGCTTTACTTCTGTATCTTTATGTAAAAGTAAAATAAAATATTATTTTAATGGGTAGCATTTAAATATGACATTATTATTTGCTTTATTATAAATTTCAATAAAAAATTCTGAAGTAGAAATGTTCATGTTAGTTTTGCAATGCTGCAAACTAATTAATCATTTAAAGTTTACTTGTAATTGTTGAAGTAAATTATACCCTTTTAAAACCCAAGTGATATAATCAATTAGTTAAACATTCCACACATATGTAGGCAGTCAGTCACAATGCACCAAGAAAAAAGGATAAATGAACAGCCACAGGATTTTCATTAAAAGAAAACTACTTTCTCAGGAATTACTCCAGTATATAAATTCAGTCCTTCCAACACACAGGACAGCTCTCCTTTAACAGATTTCAGGGTACCACTGACTTTTCATGCCACTGTAAAGATGCCTTATAAGATACAAAGATCGGTTTTGAATGCAGAGAATCTACAACAAAACTAATGGGATTCTGTCCCCTTGAGAATCTCACCAGTAGAAAAAATTCCACATAACTGTTTAGTTGAAGACCAGGAAAGCATGACTAACCTTAGCTCCAGGAAGTACTTCATTTTGCTTTAATGTTAGGCTCAACTCCATTCTACCAATCAGCTTACTGATCTGTACAGGATCAGAAGGAGTAACTTCTGGCAGGTTTCTTGTTAATTGAGGATGCGGTTCATAAGTGATTTTTGGATTCCAGCTGGGTGAAAGCTTTGGTTCGGTTGCCTTAAAACATTACAAAGAAAGGAGTAAGAATGTATCCTATTTCTTACCAAAAAAACCCTAACCAAAACAAATACAAAAAAAAACCCTGCAGACATTTCAAACATGGTGATCATACAAATCACCATTTTACACAAATATCTGTCTCACAATGGCATTAAAAAAATGTACTGATAACTGTGAAAGAAACAAGGCATGTAAGATGTGAAACATTAGGCGTTTGCAAAAAAAGTGGAGCAAGTTTCCTCAGAACATTGAATTGCAGAGGACTTTTACATGTTACAGCTGCAACCAGATGCCAGTATAACATACCTTAAATTTTACTCAGTTCTAATATCTGTTTCCTTCTCCCTCCTCAAAAGTAACAGGAAGTGATTATGAAACTTATCAAACAGTAAAATTTCAACTACTATATCCTTCAGAATAGATCTAATATATTAGTGTAACAATGTATTCTATCCTTCATCAATTTACATTCTTATATAACTTATTTAATTTTACCAGCTGTGTAGATGAACACACTGGGGAGGACTTTGCTGATGCAGGAAACTCATCCCAGAAGAAAGAGACACCTGAGAGCTGCAGTAACTTGTGAGCAAAAGCTGTGGGCTGATGTACATTAATTCCAGAGCACTCATCTGCAGTTTCATCACAGTACATAGTTCTGGGAGAAACAAGGAAGGAAATAAAGGCAGTAGGTGCATGCAAATTGTTACCTTTATTGTGCCATTTAGACTCTAAGTTTGTACATGTTCTCGCTCTTCATTCTATTTACCGTGCCAT
Source organism: Bucco capensis (assembly GCA_013396975.1). NCBI lineage: Eukaryota > Metazoa > Chordata > Aves > Piciformes > Bucconidae > Bucco > Bucco capensis. The sequence goes on along the minus strand of VWZO01000263.1, from coordinate 27,918 downwards.
TGACTGCCATGAAAGAAGAAACCATCCTTTTCCAAATCTTCCATTTTCACTCATTTCTTAAATTTTCTACAGGGCACCATATGACAATCATGACACGCTTCCAGTCTGAACATATCCTAGTGTACTATCCTAGTACTTACGTCTTATGTGACCACAAAGTGAAGGAGTCCGCCTAACACTTCTATACAAACATATCCATTAGGACACACATAATTCTTGCTTCAGAACCTGAATTTTCTAAAAAGCTGCCATGTAGTATTCGTCTGTTGTCTAAAAGTTCTACTTGAAAGCAACATTCTTTCAAAATGAAAGTTGAAAATAGAGAACAGGCTCCAGTTCTGTAAAATTTCTGTGCAATTAAATTCCTACATTGTAATACTGAGTGACAGAATAAATAGGAAACTCTTAAAAAGATACGTCTCCACATAATAGAATTTACAGTGGAAAAATACATCTACCTTTCCATAAATAAAATGTGAAATAGCATGTTGTTTTGATGTTTGATACAGTCTGTTTCAACCTAGTTTTTGAAGTACAGAAAAGGAGGTTTTTTCTGTGTATGTACTTCCACAAGAAAAATAATCACAGTTTTACTGACATCTCTTCTCTACAGAACAACCTGAAGTTTATAAATGTTTAAAACCAAATATATTTCATTAGCATTTCTCAATAAGAATTAGTTTTATTTGGTAATGACTTCAATACTTTGCAAGAAAGTATGATTACACTATCCCACAGGTTAAAAACAAAAAAAAATTAGGAACATGTACAGTTTTCAAGATCAAAGAAATTACAGAATATATGTGACTTCTGACAGCTCACAAAGGACCTGAAATAATCCAGCTGTGGTTTGTTTTTGGTTGTTTTTTTTTGAGAACTGTAGCTTTCTTCCTGAAAATATTTGAAGTGTCTTAATCAAAAGGGTAAGTTCCTTTTATATATTGAAGAGATGGCCTGATTTGTCAACAATATGCATTGATGAACATCTGACAAATGGTAAACATTAAGTTAATGACCACTTCCACAATTATCTTTGGAAAATCCAGAACTCCTCTAATTTTATGGTTAAACATCTTTATCTTAAATACTTTAAGTAGAAGCTGAAGTAGGAAAAAAACCATATTTTTAAAAAAATCTTTACCTTTCAATTCTGATTTCAAGTGCAGTTCCACTTTTAGAATTTTCCGGCACATGTTCTATTCGCAATACAGTATCTAAAAAAGTAACTTTCACTCTTCTTAGAACTTAAAACGAGAAAACAAAAAGATACCATGCAAGCATTTAAGTTACTAAAAATTACTTTTATAACCAATTCTAAATGGTCTTTCACTTTAAGTTCTTAATATTTATTTCAGTAAAAATAATAGAGTTTCATAACATAACAAGACATCAAGTAACAATGTAAACTCCTAGTAAATGCCCAGTATGTACATCGATACTGTGTAATGGACCTTCAATGAACAGATATTTCAGCAAGTGACAACTCAAACCAAGTTGCTCTATGGCTCAGCATGGGTGATTCTCAAAGAGAGTACTTGCTTCACTGTGCACCATGTCTGATCTCCTAAACAGTCTACTTTGGCCAAACACTTCTATTTCTAGATTTGATTTTAAATATTTCCCCTAGGTCAAACACTTCAGTGCTAGGTTCTCCACTACATAACGTGGTCATAATCTCTTAGTTTCTTCCACTTAAAAACGAACACCAGAGTTTCTAAAGCACTTCTAACAACATGTATCATTACAGGTTGGCTTTCTGTAAAAGTATCTGAATAACCATTCTCTTTCTCCCTTGACAGCATCACTACTAATAGCTTGAGTTTGTGTGATGAATTAAACCAGCACCTCCAAAATAAAGGCATCTCACAAATCACAATTTAGCTGGGTTTGGTCTGGTGTTAAACACATACCAGTCTGTCCTGAAGTAGGGTTCACTCTGCCCACTGAGGGAAGGTCAGGGTGAGTGTTCCCTCTCTGCTAGGTATAGAAGGTAGCCTAGTCAACGGGGATAAGGACAAGGCAGAGCTGCTCAATGAGTTCTTTGCTTCGGTCTTTACTGGTAGCCAAACTTCCCAACATGACCGAGACTTAGTAGCCCTGGATGACAGATGGGTGAATGAGGAGCCTCCCGCTGTATTTGAAGAACAGGTTCGGGACTACCTATTGAACCTTGACCAGAATAAATCTATGGGCCCTGATAACATACATCCTAGGGTCCTGAAGGAATTGGCTGAGGTTGTAGCGAGACCGCTCTCTATCATATTTGACAAGTCGTGGAGGTCAGGAGAAGTTCCGGGAGACTGGAGAAAGGCTAATATTACACCTATTTTTAAAAAGGGTAGGAAGGATGACCCGGGGAACTACAGGCCGGTGAGCCTCACCTCTGTGCCTGGGAAGATCATGGAGCGAATAGTCATGGATGTGATGCTCAGGCACATGCAAAATAAAGAGGTGATACTGAGTAGTCAGCATGGATTCACCAAGGGCAAATCGTGCCTGACCAATTTGGTGGCCTTCTATGATGGAGTGATTGGAGCGGTGGATGAGGGGAAACCGACTGATGTAGTCTATTTGGATTTTTGTAAGGCCTTTGATATGGTCCCTCATGACATCCTCATCTCAAAACTGCAGAGGTATGGGTTTGATGGGTGGACCGTTCGGTGGATAAGGAATTGGCTGGAGGGACGCAACCAGAGAGTTGTGGTTAATGGCTCTATGTCTGGGTGGAGAGCGGTGACTAGTGGTGTCCCTCAGGGCTCGGTTTTGGGACCGGTGCTCTTTAATATTTTCATTAATGACCTGGACGTGGGTATGGAGTGCATCCTCAGCAAATTTGCAGATGACACCAAGCTGATGGGTGTGGTTGACACGCCAGGAGGCCGAGATGCCATTCAGAGGGACCTGGACAGGCTTGAAAAGTGGGCCCAAGAAAACAAAATGAAGTTTAACAAGTCTAAATGTAAGGTCCTGCATCTGGGCAGGAGAAATCCCAGGTACCAGTATAGATTGGGTGAGGAACTCATTGATCATAGCCAGGAAGAGAAGGACTTGGGGGTCATGGTGGATGAAAAGATGGATATGAGTCGGCAATGTGTACTTGCGGCTCAGAGAGCCAATCGCATCCTGGGCTGCATTAGGAGAGGTGTGGCCAGCAGATCTAGGGAGGTAATTCTGCCTCTCTACTCTGCCCTGGTGAGGCCCCACCTGGAGTATTGTGTCCAGTTTTGGGGTCCTCAGCATAGAAAGGATGTGGAGCTGCTGGAGAGAGTCCAGAGGAGGGCCACAAAAATGATTACGGGATTGGAAAACCTCCCCTATGAGGATAGGCTGAGAGAATTGGGGTTGTTCAGCCTAGAGAAGAGAAGGCTTCGAGGGGATCTGATAGCAGTCTTTCAGTACCTAAAGGGAGATTATAGGACAGAGGGACAGAGAATCTTTAGGAGATCAGAGTGTGATAGGACCAGGGGGAATGGTTTTAAGTTGAAGGAGGGGAGGTTTAGACTGGAGATTGGGAGGTGGTTTTTTACCAGAGAGTGATTAAGCACTGGAACAGGTTGCCCAGAAAGGTTGTGGCTGCCCCATCCCTGGCAGTGTTCAAGGCCAGGCTGGATGTGGCACTGGGCAACATGGTCTAGTGTTTTGGCATCCCTGCTTGTGGCGGGGGGGTTGGAACTAGATGATCTTTGAGGTCCCTTCCAACCTGGCCATTCTATGATTCTATGATTAAATGGACTTCTTTCGCCCCTGCTTCTAAATCAAGATTAATTGTCCTTTCTTCCTGTTTAAATTGTACAAGTAATGCTAACTAGTGAAAATTTGTGAGACAAGTTATGGCAAATGAGATACATTTTGTAAAACTGAAATGCAACATAAAATTTAATCTCAGATGTTCACTCAGATCTCAGTCATTAATTCATACCTGTTTCAATAGTTTCTGCAAATTTCTCAAGTCCTTCAAAAGGCTGGGACCCTTCTCCTTGTTCATCTGTCAATTTTTGGCTAAGACACTCTTTTGCAAGCTGCATACTACTGGTCATAAAACTTGACCAATACATAGGCTCAGACCCAGATGCTGTGAAGTAGAAGAAGTCTTAATAAATTTGACTAAGCATTTTGAAACAATAAAGACAAAATGAAACACCACATTTGGTACATCCAGAAGAGAGTTTCAACAGCTTACTAAGAAGTCATACTTAAAAACAAATTAGCTGTCTTTATACACTTTACTACTTTAAAAATACTTGTATCTACTTAGATTGCATTGGTAAGAATCTTGTATTTGAAACTTCAATACAAATAAGATGAAACCAGGACTTAATGTAACCAATCTCCAGCACTAGTTTAAGCAAATAATTTCTGAAGTAATTTGATTATAATGGTATGATTTGGTATACCAACTAAAATTATATCAAGATAATAACTCTTTTTCCTTAAGAACTATTTTAAGGTTTCTTATTCTATTTGAAACATGTTCTTGATGGAGAAAGACTAAACAAGGTTTAAGATGCTACCTTAGCATAACAGAACACATTTTAAATGTCTAACACAGACCTGATACAATAAATAGAAGATAATAAAATCTGAGAGCACAGCACATATTAAGTTGAACAAGTTTTTTAGCAGCCTGATTAACTTGTCAGTGCATTCCTATCAGCTATTAACAGGCCCATTGTGAACAAATACTAATAAACTAGACCAGAAAGGTTGATCAAAATCAACTATAACTCCACAGTATCGGCAAACAAAAGTAAAACTAGCACAAATGCAAACATGTTAAGTAGGGAAAACATTCTAGTTTAGCATTCAGGTCTGGAAGCATCCATGTGGCTATAGAAGTGTGATAAAACAAGCACTGTGGGTTGTTTCTATTGTACTATAAAGCACTGTGTATCAAATAGAACTAAATGGATGCAAGTGAATAAAGTTCCCTCCTAATATGACCATTCTTTCAAAGCAGTAACTTAACACTAGAAAGTAAGACAGCAAGATTAGAACAAAATACAGAGCACATATAAGCAAGTTAGTTAAGGTAACTTGCAAAAGATGGAAAACAGAGTTTATGCATCTTTTTCTCTTCTTCATGAGGCATATAAAGAAGTATTTTCCTCCATATTCTCTACACTATAAAAATGAAAAATTACCTTCAGACACTCAATCAAAATTTACCACACACTGAAAATGCACTAGATGTCCCACGCACACTATAACAACATGCCTTAACAAAATTTATGGAGGTTTGGTAGTCAGTAAAAAGTTTATCACCAGGGCAGTGTCAACTAGATCAGTTAGATTCACATGGACACAAGAGTCAAGCTAGGAAAACTCAGACAAGCCTCTCAATATTATAATCAAAAGTAGTATTTAGAGTAATTATAAGTCATTATTTCAGACTGTGATAGCAATTCATTTTATTAGTTCTTCTACAAATATAAATGAAGATGCATTCTTTTTACCCTAAGGTTGACAAAGAAAGCCAGAACCTCACTGTAACCTCCCCTCATGGTCTTACACTATTATGTTATCCCACTGACACCTAATAATGTTGGTTAACAACATTTAGCATAAAACATCCAAAAAACCTAGCTAACAAAAACTCCCTTCCACAAAGTATTATTTTCATTTAAATGTCTGAAACAGTCTGGGAGACACAACAGTAAGAACTTCATAAACATTTTAAGTTATTTAACAGAACAATAATCAATTGTAAAACATTTAGCAACCAACTGACATCTGACAGTTTCATATCCTATTACAACTTCTAACATTACTGTATGCAAATTAAATGGCACTTCAAATAAGTCTAAGAACTAACTAAAGCAAATGTAGCCTTTTGCCTCTGAAAAAGTCTCCTTTTTGAAAATCAAAAAATAAGCCTACCAAGCCTTGGTCTTGGCCTGAAGACCATCTCTAATCCTTTTACTTCTAAAGCACAGTTATCCTGTAGCAATGACCCCCATGGAACGGATAAAGAGATTGATTGAATAAACCCATCTGTGACTTCCAGAGGTGCATCTGCAGACTCCAAGATCTCATTAAGACACTAGAAGAGGAGAAAAAAATACAAATAGTAATAATTAAAAAAAAAAAAAATCACATCCGTAATTTTGCGTTTAACAAATTAAACATATTGAGGCTACCAGAAAATGAATTATACTCAGAAAGAAAATAAACCGGTCATTTTCAAGTATTCTCATTCCACTGTAATTTTTTTCATATTAATCAAACAATTTTCAGTGTAATACAGATTTCTCTGTGGTAGCTGTATAAGCTGTACTTTTGCACTACACCCGAAAAAAAAAAAATCTGCTATCTTATTGCTATAAACACTATAGTACTGACACACAGTAATCTATTTTCACAGGCAGTACTTGAAGCTGAAAACAAGCTGACAAAAAAAATTCAGTAAGTACTTGGGTTCTGTGACAGAAGTATTTCGTTAAAATGTAATATTCATTTTATGTTTCTCTGTGACACCTGAAAAACAGAATCAATCATTTCTTGCTGTGTAACACACTTGTCATTTCTAATTAATATTTTAACATGTTCAGTGTTCAACAGAACAATATTCCACGGAAACTGTTCCATAAATCCAGTCCTTTATAGTGACATTATAAACAAAGCTACAATCAAGTTGCCCTCAGTATCATAGAGAGTAAGTGAAACTAATGAGAAAAACGGAACACCAGTTCTGAAGAAGTAACTTAGGATTTAAGTAAAAAATCTCACTGGTTGCACTATATAGTGTTCATTACATCCATACACAGGAAGCACATTCTTTGTATTTATGATTATAAACTCTACATCCCTGTTTGTACCTCAAATCAAAAAATGGTTAAAACTGAAATTATTGAACAAGAATTATATAGGCTGCTTTAATATGAGAAAAAAAACAATCCAAATCATAGATCAAATTCAATGAGAGCAACTTTCTAACAAGACCTACTAATGACTGTGGTTGTAATATTAGGATATAATCTTCAATTGGCAAAAAAGTGTGGTTTTGACCTTCCTGAATTAAACAGGGTCACCAATTATACCTGAGAAAATGCATCAATTCAAAGGTGGTTTTTTTTAATAAGAATTTAAAATTTGCTTTCCATTTTAGTTATGAAGTGTTATTCTAACTGTATAGAATAATTTAAAAATATCAATGTAGAAAAAGTTTTCATAAAATGACTTCATTATCCTGTCTCCAGTTGTAACTTTTCCATCATGTTAACTGGTTGCTGTGTTTATGCTGTTAGTAGTTTTGGTTTTAGAATTCCATTTGCTTGTGTGTTCGGCTTTTCTAGTCTCTGTTCCAAAGTTCACAAGCAGCATAAAAAGACACCAACCTTAAATACACAGAATCCAAGATAGTTCTATTGGGAAGTTATTTAAAAATCAAATAATCAACTAAGATTCAGTGACTTTAAAACTTTATTTTGAAATAAATGTAAGAAGTAGATATGTGGTAGTAGCATAAGATAAGGCAAAAAATTATTTGGCATGTAAGCTATATGTGAAAATATCACAGATTCATTTAAAGTACTTTAATCATTACAAAACAATTTGTTATAGCAGGAAGTTATTTACCGTATTTTTAATAAATCTGACTCAGATTTCTTTTTCCTACCAACATATATGGCAGTAAAAATGAGTGCATTTTACTACATTCCTTACTGTTTTGAAATAGAAATTTACTACCCAAAATTAAAAAAAAGTCTTATAGCTACATTACTTCATAAACAAGAGAAGGCACAGTCTGAAAATCACTTGGGGTCTGCTGTGGCCCCTGGTGCAATATTTGTGCCAACAGCAGCGGGAGCATTAAACTCATTGCCCACAGTAAAGTGTGGGGAGTGATACCCATGTTCCTATAATCCTTGTATGGGTAGGATGAGCTCATTAGCCTTCTGGCAGTCATCCTAGGAGAAGGACAACTCTGATTCCAAACCTGGGCAGATGGAGCTCGTTTAGCCCTGTGAGGCTTTCCATCTAAGAGAAGGACACTCTAATAAAACCTCCGTCCTAAGGATTTTGCTGCCAGCAAAATTTTTCTGAAGAGAAAATTTCTGAAGAGCCCAGGTCCCAGGAGGCAAAGGGGTTACACTAATAACCCCAGGTATTCCCATAAACATGTAGAATGTTGGCTAAAATACCTACAATGTTAAGATGAACAGAAGTATCAAAAAAAAAAAAATGGGTAAGATAACATGCAAAAATACAGTCATCCTGATGATTCATAGGGAACCACCTTACACTGACTAGGGAGTAAAAAAGAGCTGTAAGGACTTCTTAGACACCTGTTTTTGCGATCTGCCAAACACAAGAAAGTCATGTGCAGAGAACCTCAAAAATGTCACTGTTTACAAGTGGAAAAAGAAAAACGCTGATCTACAAATGAGGAAGATAATGTATGCATTATTGTATATGCATTTAATCACTGCGTATACGTAATTAACTGCTCCTTTGTTACTGATCTATAACCACTGCAGTTTCAAAGTATTTACATTTTAAATAGCCACTTTGAGTAGTGAAGAGTGCTGCGACACCCACTAGAGGGCATAATACTTCAAGTAAAGCGAGCCAGCCTTACCGCCTGACACGAAACAAGCTGCCGACATAGCCAGAAAAGAGAACATAAACAAGCAAACCACCATACACTAAACCATTGACAATATTGAGCATTTCTGCAAACGGCTGACTCCTGCCACTTTCAAACATATTTTCACACAAACAACTTGAAAAGCATTATTTGAAAACATCATATAATCACAAGTATTTCAAAGGTACCCAGCATGGTCTAATACCAGAACATACTACAATAAAAATATGTTTTGAAAGTACTTTGTAAAGCAATAAGCCTAGGTACCTACTTCATCATCTGTGCTACCCAGGAAGTCAATGACTGTGGCACAGCAGTGCTTAAGACTCCTCATGACAGTTGCTTGAGTGGCAGGTAGAATATAGTGACATTGGTAATTAACGCAAGAAACTTCATGAAATACTACAAATACAGACACAGACCTTTGGATTACTACACTATGCTGGAAGTATAGATACGTATGTGTATAGACACATACACACACATAAATATATATATATAAAAAATCATACATGCCAGGACTGAAAAAAGCTTCAGCTGGTTCAATGCGTGACAATCTACCCGCTAAGCAAACTCTAGCTAAAACAGCTTTCCGTTTTGTCACAGCTTTCCATTTTGTCAACACATACCCTCGCTGTTGCAAGACTAGGAGACCATTTTTAGAGATCTACATGGAATAAGCTCAGCATAACACTGTCAAGAAGAACCAAGATGCCACCAAGATTAAGACAAAGTATAGAATAGGGATCACTTCATGTTTTTATCATCTCTAGCAGTATTTAGTAAACATGTTCCTCAGTAACTATAGCAGCAATTTCTAGTAGTTTGGCCTACACTTTGCTCCTTCTCCCTGAAATACCAGCAGTTATTGCCTTTTTATTTCCTTTCTCATAATTAAAAAATAACTAAACCAAAGTGTAGCTAGAAAAACATACCCATAATAATGACTAGATTTTGTCTGGGTTTTTTTTAAGTGCTAATATACCAGAGAAGAGTTCCCTGGATGAAATGCTAATTATGCCTGTAACTTTCTACATAAAGGAGGCCGGGTACTGAAAATAAAGTGGGTGGCTGCGGGGGGCAGGAAATCAGCTGGTCCCTCAGACACAGCAGGAGTTGAGGGGGTGAAGCATCGGCATCTCTTACCCACTTATCCAGAGGGACCTGCGTCAAGGAGCCGGTGCCCTGGTAGAGATCCAGGCTGAGCTGCTCCAGGCTGAGCTTCTCCTGTAAGAAGTGGCCCAAGTACCTCTGTAGCAGGTACCTGCAGGCCCTCTTCTTGATGGACTCCGAGAAAGGCCACGGCATGGCGACTGCGCGCCGAGGGCCAGGAGGCCAGGCAGCGGGTCAGGGTCGGGGGTACGGGCGGCGGGTTAGGGTCGGGGACGTGGTTGGTCCCTCCAGCTGGCCGAGAGGAGGTGAGCGGGAGCCGCCGGGCCCAGTCTCACTTCTCGGTGCGGGCTACTGCTGGGGCTTGCCGCTACCAAGCAGCCCTCAGCTCCCCTCACACCGCCGCTCGGGCGGCGCTGCCTCCCCTCAGGGCAAAGAGGCGCTGACAGGTAGCTCCATCCTCACTCTGACAGCGTCGCCGCCATCTTCTCGGTGGCCCAGGAACGCGGAGAGGGTCGCCGCAACCACGCTACGCAGCAGAACAGTGCGGGGGAGGTAGCCGGAGGCCGTCAGATCCTCCCCCACATTAGGTCTCCGCTGCCGGTAAGGGCAGCCAGGCCGATCCGCGCTGTTTGTCTTCCTTCTCAAGCGCCCCCCCCTCCTTCGCCGAACGCCGTCACCGGCACCGTGACGTACGTGCGGAAGTGGCGTCGCCGAGCGGAGGAGGCGGGGGCGGAAGAGGCGGCAGGAGGTGCTGAGGGGGTGGTGTCGCGCCGGAGGGGGCTTCGCTGCCAGGATCGCAGGTGCTAGGCGTCAGGTGCTGGGTGGCGTCGCGAAGGTGGTACCGGTTGGGGTTGGCTCTCCAGTGACCGGTCCTGGGAAAAGCAGTAGGGCGCATTACTCTCTACAGGCAAGAGAATTAAGAGCCTTTTGGGGTCGGGTGGTGGGGCCTCGGCTACGCGACGCCGGGGCTGGTAGGTGGGCTCCCGGGGCGCGGCGCTGCTGATGAAGGGGGCGGCTTGCTCCTGCCTGGCGAAGGAGCACAGGTGTGATCCGCGACTGTTCTGTTGTCGGGGTGATTCACTGGGAATGGCAGGCTGCGCAGCTCGGTAGCTAGCTCCCCTGTTGCCTTCAAATTCTTTGGAATTTGTTTGTTCCAAGGTGGGATTTGTTAGGAAGGGATGAGTTATGGAGTCAATGTCTTGTGTGTTGCAGATCGGTTATTGTCAGCCCCCATTCCCTCTTGGCAGCGGTGGTCAGCTACTAAAGTACATGGAGCAGCGAGCGTCCCAGGGGGCCTTTCCTGCTGGCTTTAGGCGGGTTTCCCAGTGGGTGTAAGTTAGCTGTGGCCTCCTGGTGACACTGGTACCTGAGAGGCAAATGCTGGAACCGCAGTGGTAACCCCCAGAGTCCGTCCCTTTTTGGTAACAGTTGTGTCTAAAAGCCAGCAGTATGTATCTCTGAAATGTATTCATAATTGTGCATTAAAGCTTAACAAGAGAATTGTTCTTTAGTGTCTGTAAACAAAAAGCTGCTGTTAGTATGTCTTCTTAAGTCTCTGATAACTCAGTTCACAGGTTTTTCTAGCTCTTTATTAAATTCATCTACAATAGGTGTTTATTTCCTACAGCTGTTGATTTCAGTTTTTCTAGGCATGCCAGGTCTTCCTACTGCATTCTGGATCAGCAAAGTGCAGAATTAGTTACTGCTGAATCATAACAGAGCCTTATACAACAGAATGCAAATTACTTGCATAAGGAGCAACTTCAGTGATACTGATTCTGCTTTTAAGTGCTAAAGGAACTTTCTTAAGCAGTTCTCAGCATCTTGGTTTTGACCTATCTGAGCAGTCATTTAATGAGGTAAAGAAGTTGCAGGGTCTCATTTTTATGGAAAATTTAAAATATGTCTGAAGTTATAACTCTTACTTTATGATGTTAATATACATTGAATGTAGTGGTATGATAAATGTAAAAGAAATGTTTCTATATGCAGAATGGAGACTGATTGCAATCCTATGGAGTTGCCCAATAGTATGGGTTTTGAAGAGGATTCTGATTATAGAGACTTCGAAGGAACAGATGTGAAAGACATGAGACTGGAAGCTGAAGCTGTTGTGAATGATGTTCTGTTTGCTGTCAGCAACATGTTTGTCTCAAAAACTCTTCCTTGTGCAGAGGATGTGGCATATATCAATGTGGAAACCAGGGAAAGGAATAGATACTGCCTGGAGCTCACTGAAGCAGGACTCAGGGTAAACTAATATGTTTATAATTTCCTAAGCCTCTTTGTTTTGAATAACAATCATGTTCAGAAGGTGCCTAGAAATATACTTCAGTGACACTAAAACAGGATGCAAATTCTTCATGTACTTTTATGAAAGCCTTTTCTACATGTTTACTCCTAGAAAACAGAGCTTTAGATAGTTAGTTCCAACAAAGCAAGAGGGGAAGTTGATGAAAAAACAGGTTTCTTGGGAACCTAGATAAGGCAGTAGCACAGCATGTATACAGCTACTTTGATGCACCATTTGTATCTTTTGTGCAAGCGTGGAGATGTAAGACTTATTTTTCAAAGGTCTTAATGGCAAATTTTACTTATATTCTGAGTTTTGGACAAAAGATGTTTGAAAATGTATAAATACTGTATTACTGCTAAGCCCTATAGTAGAAAATACAGATTGCCATTTAAATCCAGTATCTTGTTCTCACATTGCTGTACTACCCTGACTGGCAAAGTTAAATGTTGTGATATCTGTTTCCCATTCCAAGGTGATCCGTGACCACAGAAATTTAACTAGTGATTTCTTTGTTGCAGGTAGTAGCTTATGATTTTGATCAGACTGATGACAGACTGCAAACTCCATACCATGAAACTGTCTACTCCTTATTGGACTCTCTTAGCCCTGCGTATCGAGAAGTGTTTGGAAATGCATTACTACAAAGACTAGAAGCTTTGAAGAAAGAAAGTCAGTGATGATTTACCCAGATGTGAGGAAGATTTATGCTAGAAGGAATTCCTAGTATGAGGCACTGAGATCTTTCTTACAAACAGCTTAAGCTCATTTCTGCATTAATATCCAATTCATGCTAGTACTAGTCTATAACATTTTGCTACAGTGGATTTGTGTATATAACAATACTATTAAAAGCCTCTTTGGTAAATAACAAGTTTCTTAATTTTACTTCCTTTTTTTGCTGTAGGTGAGCAAGTAAGTTGCTTCTTACAATATTAAAATTTGGGCTGTTTTCAAAGTGTTATTCAAAACTAAAAATATATAGGAAGGATATGAATGTTATATATATAAGTAGTATTTTTTGTGTGTGCTTACTGATTTTTTCATATCTGCTTTTTAAAATAGAGGCTAACTACTTGCTCTACCCAATTAATGAAAAATAATTGGGAAAATTACTATTCTGTAAAGAACAGAATTTCAGCTCAATTTGCTCTACATAAATCTGAAAATTCTCAGCTTTGTTGACAAGAGAGATCATTCTTGAACAGTTGAGCATTGCTTTTATCATGACAGTATCTGAGAGAAAAGCAAAGCTCAGTATTATTTGATCCAGCTTTGTCTGTGGTAACCAACAAACTCCAAACAATAAATGAGATGTACTGCTAATATATGAATGTATTGTCTGAATTGCAAATGACTTAAGCACAGAATTAGGATGTAATGGGCTACATTTCCTAAAGATGATGTTATATATGCAATATATATGTATATGTATGCTACACTATAACTGATTTGGAGGCTTGGAAGACATTTTAGCCTGTTTACTCTGCTGAATGTGTGTTTACATGATGTACAGGATGAACCCAAGAGTATTTTTGCTTCAGCCTTTACTTCCTATAATACAGTACTTTGGTACTCCTGTTTTTCACATTTTCTCCCTCAACTGTACAGCATCCTTTTGTAATGAATATTAACACTGTAATGTTAATTGCATTGTATTGGTTTGAAACCAAAGGCTGTATGAAATTTGCTAGGACTAATACAAATTGCAAGATATAACTTTGTATTTTCTACTTAAAAACTGGTACAAATCTCTTTATAGATCTATTGTTCTGCTGTGACTTTTCAAGTATGTACTGAATGGTAGAATTTTTTAAAATTGCAGTTGGTTAGAAATACCAGTACTGTTGAACTAACATTCTGTGATGTTCATACTTTTGTATTCTTGTATGATTCTCAGTATTTGTGCATCTTTATTTAAATAATCCTGCCATTGTTTTGCCATGCTTTTGTTACAAATAGATGGAGTAGCATGTTTGTAGTCATACCGTAGGGGTGTGTCAGTTCTCATGAAGTCACAGATTCCATTGACTTTAGCAGAACTATATTGACTTCTACCTGTTGAGGATTAGTCATATTAATGAAGNCTCCCTCTGCTATCGGCAGTTATGGCACCAGGGGCCACAGGAGACCCCAAGTGATTTTCAGACTGTGCCTGAGAAGCCTAGTAGAGCTTTTGTAATAGCTTTGGGGTAGTGATGTATATTGACAGAATAACTGTAGTTAGTGTTTCTGTTTTCCAGAGCTTAATTTCATGGTTTTTTTATTGTCTTTTTAGGTTAAAACTTCTGATATTAATCCTCTGCCCTAGGGTATGCTTTCATGCTCTAAATGTTATTCATAGGCTCTCTTTTGCACACAGGTCTGTGGCACATGATTAGTCCTCTGTGAGGAGAATGTACTTTACCAAATTTATATTTGCATATTTTTCCTTGCAACTACTTTACTTGTTCAATTTCAATGACTAAAGCATTAAACAAATACACCAGTGTGTTCTAGTTTTCTTGGGGAAGGGGCTACTGAAAAGTAGTGAGTGAACAGTCCATCATGCCTGTAAAAAGAAATTAGTTAAGTGCTTTAAAACATTTAACTGCAAACTTCTATCTGCTGAAACTTTGCTGTGAAAAAACAGGGTGAATGATTGTAAAGGGGAATTTGAAAAGGGAGTGTTAGAAATACAAATGCAAAAATGCCAAACAATGTTACACTGCTTAGATTTTTTTCTAAGTGATCTTTAAAATGCTTTGTCATTTTGTGTGCTTATTATAAACCTAAGCTGAGAAATACTTTCAAAACAGGTGTTCTGTAGGTGCTACCAGAAGAAATTTCTATTGTTTCTTATACTTCAGCATTAACTCAAAAAAATTGAAAACTATGTCATTTCATGACATCTAGGGTATTGAGTATCAATAAAATGCTCTCCAGCCTTTGGCATGCTTGGCCATTGTTGCCTATGTAGAGGGAGCTTCTTTGAAGCGCTGACAACAGAAAATTTCAATAGGGTTCCTTCAACTATTGGTTGTTTTCACTATCCGAACCCCCGAATAAGTGTCACTTGGCTTAATATAGTCGTTAATCTATGAATTAGCTGAAAGCCCCTCAAAACCTGCCTGCTATCTGAAAGGGTGACTAGTAACCTAATTAAAGCTATTTTTGTCTCGGCAGTCTAGAACTCAGGAACAAAGTCCTTATTTTACTGACTGCCACTGTCCCTGTCCCTTTCTGCTGGCTATGGCCCTCACCGGCGGAGCCAGCGAGCCCCGCCCACCCTCGACAGACCGCAGCGCCCCGCGTCGGCTGCCGGGGGAAGGCCGCGCTGCCTGCCGCGCCCACTGCGCAGCCGCCGCTAGTCGCGCAGCAACGGGCCGCGTCCCCAGTGCAGGCTGTAGCGATGGCGGCGGGGCCAGCACGGAGCCGCCGGATCTTCCTCAACCATCTCGACTCTTACTGCGGCCGCAGCGTCGGCGAGGTGACTGCGGGGGTGGACTGCTGCTGCTTGCGGCCGCGAGTTCTCTTCTCAGCGGTCGGTGCCTGGGGCGCCGCTGCTGCCGCCCTCCCGCCTCTCCCAAGCCCGTCGCGGGGAGCGCTCGCCGGGCCCTTGACCGTGCGGCAGGGAGCTGTGGCTGGCCTCCAGCGAGCTCTCCCGGGCTGGAAGCCAGCCGGGTGGTTGGGGTCACCTAAAATCGCTGCTGGAGTAGAGGGATTCAGAGCAAAAAGGTGTTAAGCAGAGAAAAAATGAGAGTTAGGAGCAGGACGTGTCAATTGCATCCTGGGCTGCATCAAAAGAAGCGTGGCCAGAGATCAAGAGAGGTGATTCTGCCACTTTACTTTGCTCTAGTGAGACCTCAACTGGAATACTGTGTCCAGTTCTAGAGACCCCAACAGAGAAAGGACATGGACCTGATGGAGCAGGTGCAGAGGAGGGCCACGAAAATGATCAGGGGGCTGAAACACCTCTCCTATGAAGACAGGCTGAGGGAGCTGGGATTGTTCAGCCTAGAAAAGAGGCAGCTTCAGGGGGTCCTAACAGTGACCTTCCAGTAGCTAAAAGGAACTTAGAAGAAGAAGGCTGGAGAGGGCCTGTTTGCAAAGGCCTGGAGTGAAAGGACAAGGGGCAATGGTTTTAAATTAGAGATCAGTAGATTTAGACTTGATATTAGGAAAAAGTTCCTCACCACAAGGGTAGTGGAACACTGGAACAGGTTGCCCGGGGAGGTGGTTGGGACCCCATCCCTGGAGGCATTCAAGACAAGGCTTGACAGGGCTCTGGGCAAGCTGATCTAGTTGGGGATGTCCCTGCCCAGTGCAGGGGGGTTGGACTAGATGACCTCCAGAGGTCCTTTCCAACCCAAATGATTCTATGATTCTATCGGGCAACAGCTGCTCACTGTGGAGAGAGACTATTCCTCTGAGGTAACACCTTCCAGAGAGGAGCCATGCTGCAGAGAAGAGGAGTCTAGGGACTCACCAACTCTTTTGACTTTAAGGCATAGGGCAAAAGTGAAGACAACACATTACATCTGAGATTGAGAACTCCTAAAGTTTTCCTGTTCAGTGGAAAGCTGTGTTCTGAGCTACATTATCTATGACTGGATCAGGGCTAGTTGGTGTTGGTGTCTTCCCAAGACCATAAGAAGCTGTGTAGGGTTCAATAAATATTTGCATACAATATATGTCTTGTATATTGCAGTATTTATCCAGATGTGTTGTTGGGGCATCGCTTGAAAGCATAGGAGAAGAGGAGGAAGAGGAGGAAGAGGAAAATAATTCATCTGCTGAAGTTTCTAGTATGCCAAAGGAGGGAGTCTACCAAATAGTGGGTACCCTTTCTAAACCAGAGAGTGCTAAGCCATCTTTTGCAAAGGAAACCTATGCAGTAAGTGTCTTATTTCACATTGCCAGTAGACAATATTTACACAACTTGTAATATTTCTAAATGAGCTGCATTAATAAAATTTTGTTGCTGCCATAAGCTGTATAAATATATTTTATTCATTCTGCTTCCTGCACACTGTTTTCTCCTCCCTGCTAGGTCTGTTACAGGAAATAATAAAAGGAAGAAAATCAGACTCGAAATAGATTTTTTAAAAAATATGGGTATGGACAAGACACCATCTACCCTACTTTCTTTTTTGCCTCAAAATACACACCCAAAGTATCTCTCCTGTCTGTGTCTTTTAATACCATTTTAAAGGTAGTGGTGCTGGAATCAAAGTTAGTGTCTTCTTAACTGTTTACTGAAATCACAGCTTTCACTAGCTGTAAATTGTTTTTAATATCTACAGCTTTATATGAAGATATGTCCAGTGTTTACTTAGCTAAAGGAGGCTTACTTTTAAGAATGTGATTGCTTATTGCTTGACTTAGTTTTGGAAACTAAAATGGCCTCTGTCTCAAATTCAGTATCCAAAAGCTCTTCAAACATTAAAAAATTATTAAACATCTATACAGCTGAGCTTTTCAATCAGAAAATTATGACTGGCAGTATTGAATCTTAATCACTGCACTTGCTCAAGTGTTTATTGGTATTGGTGCAGTGATACAGACAGGCTGCATTTAATAAAAATGACTTGATGCTATTTTGCAAGGAAATAGTAATTTTTTAATGTATTCTCCATTCTGCCAACTGATCCTTGTTTTAAATACCTAGAGAAATCATAGATATTTTTTATACAATTGCAATGAAAATAGGAATCCTAAAACACCACGAAAAATTTTACGTCTTTTTGAATTACATTAATGTGTATGTTAAATTAGAAGTTTCGTCATTTGATTTACATTTCATCACCTTACTTTTATCTGACAGATAAAATTTGATCTCCATTTAAACAACTATTCTAACATTCTACTGTTAGTAAACTACGTTCTGTCAGTAAGTTAAACTAGAAAAGGAATTCTGGATGTGTTTTCTTTTTTTGTCTGTTTTTTTAAATGACAGAGTCTAAATATTTTTTTTTCCCCAGGTGTCTTCTCGAGAAGAGCTCTTAAGTCACCTGCTTGAGTGTGAGATTGTTTTATATAATATCACTGAGGATGCAAACCAAATTGAGGAAGCAACATGGGCTGCTTCTGGTTAGTGTAGCTATTAACTGAACAAAAGAATGATTATTGTACAGCCATAAACATTTACCATAAATGTATAGTGAAATTATCTGGGATTTATAATTTACTGTAACATAAAAGTAGGTTCCTTGATGGAGAAATGCTGCATAAATTGTTAAATTAGCAAGGAACCATAGAATGCACTTTAGCATTCATGAAGCAGAGAAACAGTCATGGAATGGTCCAACACTTAAATGACATATCTGTGTAGGCAGATATTTCCCTAAATAACTATCAACCATCATCTTTTGCATTGAAGGTGGGCAGAAAATTTGCTCCTGTGATATTCAAATAATGTTTTGTGTTTTATAGAATTGTTTTAAAAATATTTTGACTTAAAAGGCCAATAAAAATACTGCTAACAGATATTCTCAAACTTTCTACCAATTGTTTTATCCAAATTCTCATAGGCATCTGGAATCATTTTATGGTGACAATGTAATATTGTTCTTTATATGATAATTGAACTAAATTGTGCTTTCCTTTTTTACAGTATAAGTACTTGGATAACATAAGTTATATAATCCACACTTAATTATTTTGCTGTAAATTAAAATAAGGAAGCTTTACTTGAATTCTGTAGATTTTCTGTTTCAGTAATGAAAAAAGCCAACTTTTATTTCTGTATCTCAGCAGTCAATAAAAATCATTTCCTTGTATAGATTGTTTCTTCCCCTCCCCCCGATAGGTAGCTCTATGGAGATTATTTTGATTCCCAATAATTTGACTCTTCATTATAGTATTGTCTATTTATTTTCTTTCCTGATTTATCTTTATTTTATGCCAATCTAAATAAAGAGTATTTGCTTAAAAACACATACCACACAGAACATTATGGTATAAATATCTATACAGAACCTTGTACAAAACCAAAAATACAATTCGAGTAACACAGTTTACAATAAATTTAATCACTTGCTTTCATTTAACAGCCCTTCATAAGGAAATAGAACATTTTGCAACACCAAAGTTATTCATCCTCATTTCAACAATAATGAGCTGGGCGAAAAGCAAACCGCCTGATCCTGTAAGTAATATGGAAACATACACACATATATATATATATAGTTGAATTCATTCCACTGGGCAGAGAAGTTTAGGCACTGGGCTACAAAAATACAGGAAGACATTAGAGACTGCTTGGACAAGAGATAAGATGTATGCTAACCACAGTAATGAAAATTCCCATATGTACTACATATTTAATAAAATACATCTATAAATCAGCATATAGACCGATAAACAGATACTTCCTTGTATCTCTGTATGTCAGGAACCATGTGGGACACTGTAGTATGCTATTGCAATTCTCTAATTTAGTATATCAGAAACAGAGGTTTTCAAGCTTGTGTAAAGCTATGTATATAGTAAAAATTCATGGTTTTTAAAACGTAAAAAGTAATTTAAAATCTTTTACTGTGAAAATTGAAAAGGAATAATTGACATTTTCAAAATATTGAACCACAAGTATCAGAATCAGAATTTTTAAGAATTTCAAATAAAAACAAAACAGATTTTTAGGCTATTTTAAAGAGTTTATTTTAACCGTTTATATCTTTAAAACTTTTTCTATTGTAAGACATATGTAACAGTCACATATTTTCATTCATAGGAAGATCCTGAGATTCCTTTTACTGATGAAGATTATCGCAGAAGAAAATCTCATCCTAACTTTATGGATCATATAAATGCTGAAAAACTAGTTATCAAACTTGGGAAAACTGTATGTAACAAACTCTTATTAAAAAATAGGTTGTTTGATCTTCTTACTTAGAGTGTTATCTTAATAATGGAAACCAACAACAATTTGATTATTAATTAATTAATAATAAATTATTAATAAAATATTAAGTATAGAGAAGACTGTAATGTCTTTGGAAACTTAAGTGTCTACATAATGCAAATTCCAAATTCTGTCTTTTTTCCTTTGATAGTAAATCATAATTACCTAGTTTTAAAAATATGTTCTTTCATTGGTTACATCAGAGACAGCTGAGGCCTGTGTGGGGAAAGGCCTGAGGATTGAAGAATGTAAAGGAAAGTGATGTTAGTGTAGTTTTAAAGAAAAACAGCATCTTTAAATATGAGCAAGCAGTGTTACTATTATGTCTCATTTAAATGCTTAGAAAATGTTCTGGCCACACCTAGCATGTTCCTGGATAGTTTGTGTTCTTGTAGCAGAGTACTTGTTGACTTTAATTCCCCCCTATAATTAATTTAAAATTCATGGCCATAGAGCTGACCCAGAATAACTAGACTATATCTTACCTCTTTATATGTGTTTTAAAACCACTTCCTTCAGCTTTTTTTTTTTATCAGACTAGCTGTCATGCCTTGCTGAGAAAATAGCTCTAGACATTATATTCTATTCTAACAATATTTTAATAATACAGAGTAGCAGTAAACTTTGGTTTAAAGCTTGAAGTATCAGTGGTAAGTTGTTCTTACTTTTGCTCTGCTAACGTGCAGTTACAAGACTGTGGAATAACTTTCATACTTTTGATGTTAGAAACATGAAGATTGTAAATAGTGTCCACCAAACTTTACAGTAACTTCTATCACCAGTAAAACCCAGATGAACTACTGACCCATTTTTCTGACTATTCCAAAGCACTGAGTCATTATGTAGCAATGGCATTATCTAAACTCGTACATGTTTTCCAGACTGAAGGTTTGTTGAGAAGACAGTAGAACAATATGTAGCAGTACAAGATAAAGCAACTTGTATATTTTCAGTTCATACCTTTTGTAGGCATTTCAAAAGGAGACTTTTTCCACCAGAACTCCAGGGGAAGCTCCAATGAGTATCACTGCTTCTGGTTTAATCTCTGTCAGCACTTTGGAACTAGAAGGCTCCAAAGCACCATTCCTCCCAGCAGATCAACATTAGCTTCCTGTGTTGGCTGGAGACTTCTAGATTACTGTTCTTACTCATTTCTAAATTCAGTGGCATCTGGGGAATGTGCCTTGTGTGAAAGAAATTAGTTACCTGTTGCCTGCAGAGAGCTCATGAGGAGATGCTAGGATTCAGCAGCCATGTCAGTCATGTAGAGAAGATCTTGCACCTAAGAACAGAAGGTTTTCTTATCCTTCATGTCTGCTCAGAGTGTAATTTAATGGCTGTTGTTGCTTAAAACAAGGTTTAATCACTCTGCGTTAGTCTATCTCCCACCTGTATTTTGCTTAAAATTCAGCAAGGGTTGCAAGGTAGAAGTCTTTGCTTTTTACCACTAGCAATTTTTTAGTTTTACCTTCTGTTTCAGGACATTCGGGCTGTGTAGCTTTTGTCAGAAAGAAGTCGCTGGTTCTGGGGTTCTGCCAATTTGAGAATCCTTGGAGAAACATCTGCCTACGGCAGACAGAGGAGCTCTTCATCTCCCAGCTCTCTTCTCAATGGCATCCCAGTGCATGAATCCATTGATTTAGACCTTTTTTTTTTTTACTTCGAGCATTTTATTAGAATAAAATGAACAAACATAAAACAACCAAAGCTGAGAAGTTGTTATAATGGTTAAAATGTGACATCTAGTGGCTTCAATAAATATTACACAGGACCTTGAAGATCTTTACCCGTGACTAAACATGCCTGTGCAACTGGAACTTGCCTAATAATTGTCTTACTTTTTAAATGAAGTATATTCACACCATCTCAAGTAATACCTTCTCTCATGTGTGACTTGTGACACTAAACAGATATTTTGTAGCGCTTGAACCTGTTTCAGACGTTTATATTTCAGTGAACTGTAGCACTCTGTGCCAAACAGTGGTTTGTCTCCACAAGTAGCTACTGCAAGCTAAAGAGGAGAAAATCCTATGTCTTGCATTCTTCTTAAGGAAGATGAGAAATAGCACCTCCTGTGCTTTCACAAGAGACAGGTTTTTCCTGCTGGGAGATAGAAATTACAGCTTCTCTTCTACTGGGACATGTTTGCAATCTGTCCAGAGCAATCTTGGAAGCTGCTGCTCTTGGGATACAAACAGCTTCTGTCACGATACTACCCAAGCAAACTAAGTGTGGGAATTCTTATGCTGTCTCTAAAGTCTTGTAATTTTAATTCTTCTCATGATTACTAACAATCTGCTGCATTCAACTGAGTTGAGATAGATTTTATTACAAAGTTTTATTGTGTAGGTAAATCGATAAAAACACATACACAGATACAATGCACTGACTTACAACTTGTCATCTCTTTACATGATGCTCTGCTTATACAATCAAGGATTGGCTAACAGTGTTCTTAGTTTTATGTTTCTGAAATATAAAGATAATTTTAAAAAAAGCTTGGGGTTTTGGGTGTTCTGCTTTTTTATTTTCACAGAAGTAGATCCCAAATCTGGGCATTCATTTACTCTGGTGGATAATGTATATTCTTTTACATAGTGTTATGTAGATATATAATGTCTAGGATCTTTACAACATGAGAATTATCTAATAATTATGTTTCATCTTAAAAATTTCAAAGTGAGTAGTCCTAATTTAAAAGATTTTCTTGGAAGTTTTTCTCCTTAAGATAATTTTAAAATATTTTTTTCTCTGTATAACCATCCTCAGCACTGGTCCAAGCAGTAACATTATACATAAAGAGGTAGTTGGGACAGGCAAATTTTTGACATGATGCAATAATAATTAGAAAAAATATATGGGTTGATTGTGATATGTTGTTCAGAAAAAAACTTAGTTCACAGATTATCATTATGATTAATGAAAGTAAAGCTATTGTAAAATTTAGAATTTCAGTTCAAATGTAGACAGGTCAACTCTGAATGAACAATACTTTTTTTGAAGAAAATATTAACAATATGACTTAGGAAACTACAGGGTATGGAACAATTGATCTAACTCCAAATTTTAAGTGATGTAATTTACAGACTTTCTATATTTATTGCACAAGTACTCAAGATTCAGGGTAAGCCAGTATCCCATTTGAAGTACCATATTTTTATAAAAACTTTCTTGGTGGTTTTACTTCGCAGAACAAAAGTAAATTTTCAACTTATGTTGTTGCCTCAGGACATCAATATGGAGCTGGAGAAGGAGTCTTGCATTACTTTTTTAAGGTAGACATCCAACTATTTCTGAAGGTTCATTTAATTTCTAGGGGCTGAACTGCACTGGAATTCAATGAATTTATAGTAGCTTTGATATTGTAAGCTTAATGCTTCAGTGAAAAAACTGATTATTTGATCCCTTTGAAATGTTTTAGGAACAATGGAAGTATTTTCCTTGTTTTACTCTAGATGCTTTTTAGTTTTTTGAGCAGTATTTCTGTATCTACTTTAGAGTGAGAACATGTCTGTCATAGTAGTGGAATCAGGAAAAACGTCTTTCTTCTCAACATTGTATTCCCTTTTTTCCAAGCATTATTATTTGGGATATGAAATAACATTTGTCAAGATCAAAGAATATTTTAAAAAATATTAAAATCTTTTTTTAGTAGGCTACCAGTCAGTATTTCTCAGGAATTGTTTTCTTTACTGCAGTTCTATTAATTTTACAATAAACTGAATTTTAGGTTGTGAGTATATAGATTTTCCTCGTAAACAAATGATCCTTTTTTTTTAGCTCTAGTTAAAAGTAACCTTTTTCTCCTCACTTCATTCTCCATTTGCTTTTTCAGATAGGTTGGCTTAGTGACACTTCTGCAATACCTGTTTTTGGAGACGGAAACAATTTTATTCCAACCATTCATGTTGTTGATTTAGCAGCGTAAGTAAGAAAAAAAATCCCCTAGAAAATAACTGATACATAGCTAAGTAAAAAAAAAAAAATCTAAATATGCTAGAGTACTGAGGCTTTTAAATTGGAGTGGATGGGCTTAAGAACAGTCTTTGACCCTTCCTACTGGATCAGAGTTCTGTTTCTTTACTACTAGATATGCCTTCTAGAATCCTTATCTGACTGTTGCACTTGTACTATGCTTTTAAGAAATGACTAGCAATGCTCAATCTAGAATGTGATACCGGTTAACTGGCACAGAACTGGAAATAGATTGTGGACTCTACAGCAGGCTCTTAATATCTTCTGCAAATGTTGCTTTTTTTATGTTCTATATATGTTGCTTTTTAATCCTTTGAACTATTTTCCAAATAAAATATCTAGCTGTCCTTTATCAAGGAAAACATGTGTGAAAATATCATGCTCTAAAAAGTTCTTCAAGAGTTCTGCAAGATTTGACAAACTCTTTTGTACTGTTTCTGAAATGCATTTGAAAATGAAAGGCCAGCACGCTTCTCTAATTACAGGCCCTGACTATACTTGCTGTGTTTCAGAGTGTTACAAAATATAGCAGACCACAGACCAAGGTCTCACTATATACTTGCAGTAGATGTATCTATGCACACCCTTCAAGAATTAGTAAAGGTAAGAGATTTGATTCTTTTTTTGTCTGGATATCTTTAAGAATCTGATTTGATAAATATTTGGTTTTTTCCTTGATAGTGTATCAGTAAAAATGTTGGACCAGGAAAAATTGAGAAGATTCCAAAAGAAAATGCATTCCTGAGCAAAGAGTTAACGGTTAGTACTTTTCCCCCTTTATTACTTAAGGAAAGGCTGTAAACTTGAAAGTATAATATCGTGAGATATATAATTTAGTTTTTATTTCACCAGAAAAGATTAACCCTAGAACATGCCTAAATATGTATAAAGTGAGTTTAAATTTAGAAAACAAACTAAAATTTAGCCATCACAGAACAGGCTATTTTCAGGAGTTTAGAAAAGCAGTGGAGCACAGACGTCACTGCTGCACCGAACATACTGGAGCACTCTAACAAAACCTACACAAAATGATAAAAATAACAAAAGAAGTCAATAATAAGGTTCTACTAAGACTGATAAACACAGCATACCTAAGTGATGTTATATTCATATATTTATCTGAAATAAACTGTTCATAGGAGAAATACCTCTATTGAATCTCTAAGAAAAAGATTATTTCCTGCAAGTATACAAAATCTTTGTATTGTGCAGGATAATTACTTCATGTTTCATGTTCTAATAGTTCATAAGAATACCCAANACAGTTATCGCACCAGGGGCCACAGAAGACCCCAAGTGATTTTCAGACTGTGCCTGACCCAAATACAAATATACATTGGAAATGTTTGTATTTTTTAAAAGCTTTAAAAGTCTGTTTTGTTTTGTGCACAAACCTTCTTTCCCTATGCTTTAAATCTTTCTACCCTCACCTCCCCATTCTTGTCTGTAGTTTAAGCTAACAGAATTCTTTTAATAAGTGTAGCTTAAGCCTGTAATTAAGTGTAGCTTTGCTCCCTCAGCAAATGCATTTGGATATGTTGCTTGTGAACCTGCGAATGGAGTCTGTGTTTCTGAAGGAGACTTTCAACATTAAGTGGGTTGCTCAGGAAGGACTGGTGGAGAACATTGAAAAAATTGTCGAGGAATACAAGCAATGTCGAGGATTACTGGTAATGGCTTGGTGTATGCTATTTTTAAGGTGTGCCTTTTTTCCTAATAGACATGGTTATACAAACACAAGCTTTAATTTCTTTAAGTAAAATTACATGGAAGACTGATACAGATGCAAAATAAGTGAATGTAAAATGTGCAAATTAAACTGAAGAAGTTACAAAAGAGAGAATGTTAATTGAAAAAATAAATGTTAAATTTTATTCCTTTTCTGCCTATAACCAAAACCATGTAAATACAAATAAGCTTCCTGATGGAGAAGCTGTTGTTCTGACACTAGTTTATGTATGCGTTATATCGCATTCCTGGTATATTTTGAAAGGATTACCAGATCTGTGTTTGGGTTAAGCTACTGCATTTGAGTGAGTATGCATGTTGTTCAGAAAATTCAGTACAAAATATAGACATACCAAGTGGCAGGGAGAGAGAAGACTAGCTAGGTCTCAGTCCTTGTCATTACTCTATTAAATTACCAGAGTTTGCAGTCCCAGATCTACGGAATTAAAATAGGCAGTTAATGATGTATGGTTTTGAGTTTGTTGCATAATATAGTTAGTAAGTGTGTATTGAAACATTAATTACACTTATTCATCCATGGGCTAGGTAGGTGAAATAAGGAATTGATATTAAGATTCTGATGGATCTGAAATTTTTGAGGTCAAAACAACCATTGTAAAGACAGCAACTTTACCTTTTTGGGGAAATAGAGTTATCGCATGTGTATAGTAGAGTATCTGTCACCTCATTCCAAAATTCCCTACTTCCTGTCTGTGGTGTTGTGTTTTGTCCCTTTTGATCCTTCAAACACTAATAGCGACACTATAAATTGGTCTGTGAGCCTACTAAATAGAAGTGTGCTTTTTCTCCCATGGTAAAGTTGTACATTTAAATTAAGTAACTATGTTACTCAAAGCCATTGGATATTATAGTAGCTATTCAGTGAGAAACAGATGAGCAAAACTAAAATAGCATTTCAGGTTTAAATATAATCATTATTTCCTATTAGTTACAATAAAAAGATAGTTTGATTTGCATAAAAACATTCATATTGATTGAATGTTGTTCTATCTTTACTTTCTTCTTCCAGCCTCTCAAAGTTTTCATTCATGGTCCTCCTGGGGTTGGTAAATCTGTCATTGCTGAAGAGCTCTGCAAACACTACAAGATACATCATATTAAAATAAATGATGTCATTTCTGAAACAATAGCAAATCTGGTTTGTTTCTGTTTTCTAGTATAACTGTTATTTTAATTCCTGTGATTTTAACATATTTGGCATAATTTAGAACTTAGTTATAATGCCATTATTTTAAAACAGAAAACTCTTTTGACATATTGATCACCTCTGAGGGATGCACTGAACTCTTTTTAGAGACTGAAGGTAGCTCAGTATGCTCAGTATCTCACTGTCCAGGACCACACATGAAATGAATTGGGGTGTTTGTTTGTTTTTGTTTTGCTTAGGGGTTTCATTGTGCTCTGGGGGGTTTTGTATGGTTTGGGGGGTTGTTTGTTTCTTTTATTACATCTGTGTATAAAATAAATTCAGCTGTTGAATTTCTGAGCCTATTCATATTTCTGATAATGTCTTCAGGAGAAAGTTGTGGCTCCGAAAGAACAGGACTCTGACAATGTGGGAGAAGAGGGAGAAGAAGATGAGGAGGAGGAGGATAAAAATGAAGAAGAAGCGCAAGAGTTGTTAGATAGAATAAAAGAAAGCATGGAGCATAATGCAGGTAGGAAATATAAAGTGCTAAGATGGGATTTAGGTAACTAGTGCAACACTGCAAATGGAATATCAGGAAGTAAATTGGTGCTTTAGAACATTTACAACCTATTAAAAGCAAGAATCATGCCCAGTCCATTGTATAGACATTATTTAAAAATCAAATACAATATTTTACATTATATACCTTGTATATCAAAAGTGATATACTTTGTAAAACATTGTGGTCCTTTTTTAACTGTAGAAGTTCCATCTTTGTAATTGTTTATACGTTTTATATAATTTTTTTTACCCTATAAATTGATACGCAAGTAAAAATGGTGTGCTTAGAAGCATTAGATTCTCTGCAAGATTTTTTTTAAAACTTCATATTTTCTTCTCAGAACAGGGAGCACAATTTATATAATATAAAGTAAAAACATAGTGAAGAATATCTGTCAAGTTTTCAAAGAAGAAAAGTATTCTTGTAAGAAAAATAATTACTGCACTCTCATATGAGATTGGGGGTTTTAAAGTACCTTATAACTCATTATGACCATTTCTAGGAAGTCAATAGTATGTACTGAAGAATTTACTAAGGACTTTTAAAGTCTGCAGACTGAAAAAGGTCCATAAAGATTGCCATTACAGAAATGGCAATTCTGCAGTGAATTCGCCTGAGTTGAGAT
>VWZO01000262.1:43453-190268 GCA_013396975.1 Bucco capensis | reverse complement strand
CTAATCCTCTTGCACCTCTCACTGAGTGGTTCTTCCTTTCTCTTTCTTCTCTTTGCTGCTTTGGTTCCTTCTCCTTCTTCTTTCTTCTTCTTCTTTTTCTCCTTCTTCTTCTTTTTCTGTTTCATCTCTCTTGGTCCAGAGATGTTGATTGCAACACTTCTCCCTCACCTGGATGACTCTAGCCTGAGACAGGCTAATGGCATTTAGTGAAGTGCAGTCTTGTTGCTCTCAGAACTGCTATATTGGTGCAAGAAGATGAGAGTTTAACCTTTAATCCTGTCTCCATTTCCTTATTTATAAATGGAGGGGGAAAAGGTATTTGTGTCTCAGGCTGGCAAGGTTAGATTCCCTAATATTTTCAACTAAGCTTTCCCTCAGCTGGTAGGAATCTGTTACCATTTGCATATTGAGGTGTTTTCAGGATTGCTTGTGCATGCTGTTACCCCAAATCCCACAGTGCAATAGAAACACTAAGGTGCCATCTGGTAAGTTCAAAAGAAAAGGCAATTTTTTTTCTATTTAATTGAATTGTCTAAGAAAATGACTAATGTAATCTGAACAAGATCCACTGGAGTTTTGTTTTGTTTCAAATCTTCAATTTACCTGAGGCTGTGTCTTTATTTCCCAGTTGCTACAGGGCTGTATTATTGGCAGCATCTAACAATAGCATTCAGGTGCTTGCAGCTGGCTCAGGGCACATGTGGGAAGAAGCAGAGTAGGATGTGAGCTTGTGAGAGCATAGGCTGCTGCTGCTGCTGCTGGTGGTTGTGGTTGAAGCAGATACTCACAGGATCACAGAACATCCATGGCTGGAAATG
Source organism: Bucco capensis (assembly GCA_013396975.1). Lineage (NCBI taxonomy): Eukaryota > Metazoa > Chordata > Aves > Piciformes > Bucconidae > Bucco > Bucco capensis. The sequence goes on along the minus strand of VWZO01000262.1, from coordinate 189,450 downwards.
ACCTCTCAGATCACTGAGTCCAACCAAAACAAAAAACAAACAAAAAACCCCAACAAAAAAAACCCCAAACAAAACAAAACCAAAAAACACATAAAAACAAANTCTCATGGCCTCCTCTGCACCTGCTCCATCAGCTCCATGTCCTTTCTGTGTTGAGGGCTCCAGAACTGGACCCAGTATTGCAGAGGAGGTGTGAGCAGAGCAGAGTGCAGTGGCAGAATCACCTCTCTGGCTCTGCTGGCCATGCTTCTCTTGCTGCAGCCCAGGATGCCATTGGATTGTCATCCAAGAGGAGCAGGAGTAGTCCTAAAATTCTGTATTGCACTGAATGTGCAAATAATTCTTCTGCTGAGGGAAAAATGAAGATAAAGCTCCTGCTTTGTGCACCTTTCATCTGTAGATTTCAAAGCACTTGGAAATACGCATTAATTATCTCCTTTCCCACCTGGAGAAGCTGAGTTTCCAAGCTGTGGGCAGATGTTCTCCTTCTCCTCAGATAGCTCTATGTGATTTGGAGGGAGTTCCCTCAGACTGCTGCTGAAGGTTACAATCACTTCACTGATAAAAAAGTACCAGGTGAGCACTACCAAATTCCTGGTGACCCTGCTACAAGTTTTAAAGAGGTCACTGAAGGTATTGTGACTTTTAACCAGGCTGGCTTTGCTCCTGCCAGCAGCGTGGTGGAAGCAGTGCTCTCTGGAAGAGAAGTGGTAAAATGGAAGATGCTGCAAGTGATGCATTTGACCTGGTAGTTGGTGTGTGCAGGGCTGTCAGAGAGGTTGGGCTGTCAGCTGGGATGGGAATCAACTCAGGGCAAAGACCTCAAGCCTCAGTGTCTACACAAGCTGTAGCTCAGGGAACTCAGCAGCAACTTAGCTGAGCAAGCACTTGCCTCTGTTTTAGAGTGAGCCCAGTAATTCTTTGGGCACTCTTCCCTGTTCATTGTATTGAGCAGATCTCTACCAGGAGCTTAGCTGCTTCTATAGAAGGAAGTCTGCCTTGCTCCTCTGTCATGGTGTTTCAGTGTGCTTCATTCACAACCCTGAGCCCTTACAGGCAGACTTTTCCTTGTGGTCATGCAGTAAATCAGAGTCAGGAAGGAGACCCTTGGACTCCTCACCCTGTGTCCTCTCCACGAGAGAATTCTGCTTCTCACAGCATACTTAAGGGAAGCAGCAAGCTTCTCAATTCCAAATTGTGTGCTGATCCTAAGCATGCTAAATCTTGGTGTCTTTCTGTGGTCACTTGTACCCTTTGGGCTTGTTTCAAAAGCTCATTAAGGAATTCTAAACACAGAGGGGATGGCAAGCACATTTTGTTCCTTTAATTTAATTTCTTGGTAAAAAATGGCCAGCTTGATTGAGTTCTGTGGAAATGGATCCTGGTGTTGGAGTGGTTTTAGCAGTGAGGTTTCTGTTGCCCACGAAATGCAGTCCTCGTTCCTGTAGCTTGTTGAGGTCACTCCTGTGTCAAGGAGCCCATCAGAAGGAGAGGCCTTCTTCTGCCAGGCACCATGCACATTAGATTGCCTCCCCCATTTCTCTTTCCTCCCCAGACATCTAGCAAAGATGTGGAAATGGGAGTCTGGTTCAGTTCTGCCAAAGATGGTGGCACCTAATCAACTAATACCACTGTGGAAATGAGGCTTGGTCTCATTTGTAGTTGAAAGTTTGGAGCTGCCAAAGCAGCAGAAGGTCTGCTTCTAGCACTGGCTCTTGCAAACTGGATCTCTTTGCAGTTAGATAGTGCTAACATTGGCAATACTGAAGCTGTTTCCTATACAGAAAGGGAAGAAGAAATGCTGCAAGTGGCAAGTTGACCTTCTGCATTTCTTGATGAGATGAAACCAGAAAAGCTTTTCCAACAGAGCTCTCTTTACAGGTTGGAAGTCTGTTGATTTTGTTTGTCCCTCCGAGTTGTCCTGATTGTTCCATAGCACTTGCTGTCATTCCTGAGGGTCAGACATTGGCTTCCTCTGCAGTTTGCTGGAATGGCCTTGCAGCAGGTTCTGAGGAAGCTGCTTTTCCACTCTGGGCTTTCACCTTGGCTGCTGTTTCCACTGTCCTAAGAGGTGATGGCTTCTCGTGGTGCTTCTCCAATGGGTTGTGTTGTGCTTTCTTGCTGTGCACATGTTAAACCTTGCTGAAAGCACTGCATTTTTAGTTTCTCTGTTCTGCACCTTTTACAGCACAAGGATTTTCCCCCTCCTGTCCCTAGCCAACATAAGACTTAGTCCTGTGGGATGCTTGGTCCAATAATGAGTTGTAGTTTTAAGGCCAAATGTGTGGTTTGTGCAGGAAGGTATTTTTAAATGAGGCAGGCCTGAGAGAGTGCTAAGAACTGTAATGGTTGTTGATGGAGAAGGAATGACAGAAAGGGGACACCAGGGAACATCTCCTGAGCAGGGTATCTTTTCAGAAATAGCCTGTGTCCTAGGTTTCAGAAGAGCTGTGCATGAGAGCAACGTGCCTTTGGTGTAGTAAAGAGTGCTTTGTTTTCAGTGAATGCTGTGGAGGACTACACTTTGGGACTGGATTAGCAAAGAAAACAGGATCATTGGAGCTTAAGGCAGTTGGATGTTTGGACATCTTCCCCATCAACATCATTTGCCTGCAGAAGTCACCAGTGATGTCTGTAGGGCTCTTAAACCTTCTTGTGTAAGGTGGTTTGAATGGGGACAGGAGTCTTACCCAACATGAGTCACCACCACTGCTGCTGAGTATTAAACTGCAGAGACAAAATCACAATCTGACATGTGATCTGAGTGCTGATTCTTTCTTCAGTCCTCACAGAGCCTCCAAGAACCTTCTGCTAAGAAACCATGAGGCCCTCAGCTGAGTAACCTACATGTGCAGTATCTGATATCCCAAGCACAGAGCTCAGTTGTTCCATCCACCTTTAGTATGCTGGGATGAAGATGGTCCTGGTCCCTCAAGTCCTGCTGCTTGGCCAGTGAGTGTTCTCTCTGAAGGTGCTGCAGGGTGCAGAGGTCAGCATTAGGGTATCAGACTTGTTTAGAAGCCATTTCTTTAGAGATTGGCTGTGGACTGAGCCAAGTGCCTCAGCATAGTTGGAGCATGCCCTCCCCTGGCTCAATGTGAGGGCAATTGAACTTGCAGGGTGATGCCCTCCTTTGGAGCAGGCATTTTGGGATAGCCACTCCCAGGCCAGCAATACCTAAGCTCTCTCCAATGTCACTTGAGCTTGAGCTTTAGAGGATAAGGAGAAATTCCCAACTTCCAGCTTTTCTAGTTGTTTCTTTCCTCCTAATCTGTCCCTTTTTGGAGTCCAGGTGTGCTCTGTAGGCATGGGAGAGTCCAGGGAGAGGTCTGGCTGCAAGCTCGAGCTTGCTGGGAAGGGTTAGACTTGCAGCCCCTGTGCTGGAGCTTGTGCAGGGAGGTTTGTGATGCTGGGAGCCCTGCAGCTTCAGAGGCATGTGCAATGAACATGACCTGCTGCTAACTAATAGTAATGTAAATTACTGTGTGCTCAGAGAGCCTAGAAGGACATTTTCCATGTGGATTTTTTTGTTCCCTTTGGAATCTTTCTGTCAAACATATTCCTTATCCAGACTTTGGATGTGCATCTAAACTCTCAGGATCATTTGAAAGCAGTTTTTGTTTGCTGGATTCCTTGGAGGGAGCAGTGGTTTCTGAGCACAGCTCTTAGCTTCACTGTCTGACAGTAAGAGGACAGCTAGGGGAAAGGATGTTTGAAGTGTTCTGATTTAAAGCCTTACAATGCTTTTGGAAGTCAGACTTCCCATGGTGCTCTCTCTTAACTGTTATTTCCCTGATTTTGTAGAACACTACAAATACCACACTCCCCAGTGTGTTAAATAAAGCCCTGACATGACTGGCAGCATGTTTCAGCTTTTGTCTGAGCTCTTCCCTAAATAATCTCTCTCAGAAGAACTGTGAGGATCAATTAATACAGTAAAGAATCTTGTAGGTGGCTACCAGGCTGGGATTTTACAGTTACATAGGTAAGCTGCTACCTGGATCATATTCTTTGATTGAGAGGGATTTGAGGGCTCTCTAGTCTGTTTTCTAAGGAAATTTGGCTTATGCTTCTTTAAGTTACTGCCAAATGTGGTCAAAATATATATATATACACACATAGGAAGCTACATTTCATTAGTTCTGTTGCTCATAGAATAACTTGTGGAGCAGTCAAGAGGCTGAGCTGCATTTTTTCTTCATTTAGCTTGCTGGATGCTCTTGCATCAGCTTTGGGATCAGCAGGAGGGCAGTAAGGAACAAGCCTTTCCTTTGGGTTCTGTGTATAAGGCTGTGCTTTTGAGTTTCAGAGAAAGGATTTAACCATGAGGAATGATACAGATTTGGTCCATTGGTGTCTGGGAAGTGCTGATAGCTGGAGTGAGATCTGGCTCTGTTCTGTTTGCCCTGTATAATCCTTCCTTGTCACACACAGTGAGGTCCTGTGCCATAGGACCAGATCCATCACTGCTGCTCAGGATAGGTTTGTGGTCTGGCTTTATCCCCAGCTGCTGAAGTTGTTTGCCACTGTTTGATATGACTTCTAACTCTCCCCAAAGCTGGCTAGAGCATCTGTTTTATAAACCCATCCTAAGTTCCATGAACTGTTTCATGAAGTCTCCTGCACCTAAAAGATCTTTCACCATGTCTGCTTTGAAGAAGATAGTTCAAGCACGTGGATTATGCAAACATTTCATCCACTTCATCTTTCCTAGCCAGATTCTCCAACTGATCCTTGCAGAAAACAGGATGATTTCATGGATGCTTTGCCTGGTGTCATGGACCTAAAGCTAAAAGTACTAACTCAGGCATAAAAAGCTGCAGTAACTGTTTTCCTTTTCTTTTGCAGTGCAATTTTCCAGAGAACCAGGATGGCTAGAAGGCACATTAAATGGCAAGAGAGGACTTATTCCACAAAATTATGTTCAGTTTTTATAGCTGTGTGCATTGAACCCCCAGAAGGTGTACATGGTATCCATGGAATTTTGTTCTAGTCACTTCTCTCTACTTCTGTGACTGCTTTGAATCACTGAAGAGCTTGACTATGGGTTGAAGATCCCAATGTGTATAAAGACATTAAGTTGTTGCCAAATATGGACTACAAAAAAACAAAGCTTCTTTAAGGGTTGGGATGGGGGAGAAGAGAGGGGGAGGTTGCTTTTTTGATAGGGTGCTTTTTTCACTTGTAAGGAGCAGCAGTGGTCTGCAAGGTAACGGGCATATCAAGCCAAGTATTTGGCTGATCTGTGACTCAACTATCAGTTGAAGAAGATTTTTATCAACTCAGTGTCCTGGAGGTTATGCACTGGAAACCAGCATTTTTAACAGAGGATTATTTGGGTTTGAAAAGTACTGTTGGATAACAAAAAAATATCATGCTGACAAATGATGTTTCAGAGTGGAATAGACAGTCCAGGACAACCAGTAAGTAAAATAATAACAGGTTTCAAGACATGACATTTTTCAAATGTCTTCAAAGAACACATTGGTTTATGTTGTGTGTATGATTTCATTTATTTCCTAAAGATAAGCCACATGAACTTTTAGTCCAGACTCCTATATATCATGGCTCCTTTCCTACTCCAAAAGATCACTGTAAATGGAATAAAATGGTATTGGCTATTTGACCCAAATCATTCCTATGTTGGAGAATATTTTGCTCTGCTTCTTTAAGTTATAATGTGAAATAATTATTGGCAGCTGAATGCAGCCAGCCTCAAGCAGGCTCCAGAATGGATGGGGAGCTTTCCTCACTGCAAATAGGCAACTCTGCAAGCTCAAGCCAAAGGGAAAAGACATCTCTGGCTAGGATTCTTGTGCATCCTGGAGGCATCTTGCAGTTTATCTGTTTTCTGTCTGTCTAGCTCCTTCCTGAGCTTACCTTTCTTCCTTCCCTGTAATTGTCTCCATGATACTTCACACTATCACAATCCACAAGGAGCTGCCTCAGCATTTATAGAACTATTTGAGGAGTAAGAGAGTTATCTGGTCATAGAAAAAGCTTCCAGAAATGGTGTGGTCTGTATAAATCTGTGTCTTTTGTCTCATGCAGTTTATCATTAACCTCTGTATTCTTCTCTCCTTCAAGTAAGGCCCTTGGGGAAGGCAGTGGGAAAGCTACAGGAAGGTATGAGGATGAGATGCTAATAGAGGCTCTCCCTTCCTTGCTCTGTGGATTTTGAGGCATCTGCTGCAACTAGACTTAGCTTGCAAGTTTTTCTAGCTAATGTGATTAGTAAACCAGTTAATGGTTAATGCTGCCTTAAGGTTGGGATGGCTTCCCTCCTTTAAGATGATTTAAGTCTATAGCATTATTTTGTTCCTTTGCCCAGACCATTGGAATACAGACAAATCATTTCCAGATGGATGAGTGGTGGCCCAAGCCAGCACAGCTCTGCACATTGAAGGACTTTCACTGGGTATGTGGGCAGTGACACTGGGCCATACAGCTTTTAGGCAGTTCTTGTCTTGGCACAGTGGCTAAGTAAGTGGCCCAGGCACTGAAGATGACTTTTGGACTTTTGTAAAGGAGTTCTTGAATTTGCTCCTTGACTCAGGACTAAGGAATAGTTGCTCCAGTGCATACAGCAACAGATTGCAGGGTTCATTGCTGGGAGTTGTTCGCCTGGCAGAGCAGTGTCCTGGCTGGCTGTCATGCCATTTGTGGCCTTCAGGAGTCATTGTGAAGGCAGGATGGTGTTGCTGTGGCTCCCAGGAGGTGGAAGGTGTTAAGAGGCAGTGTGTAACTGTGTGGTGTTAGCAGCTCAGTGTGGGGCTCAGAGGCAGCGACGCTGCGATCCCACGAAGCTCACAAGCTTGGGGAGTCCCTTCCATTTGTTTTGTTGTTGTTGTTCTCAACAAGTAGGGCATGTTTGAGCTTGTTCTGGCTGCTGTCTTCTAAAATTCTCAATGTATTTTCAGCTCTAGTTTTGTGGTTTGGGTTGGGTTTGTTGTTTTGGGGTGGTTTGTTTCATTTTTTTCCTTCCTTTTAACTCAGGTGGTTTAAAAAGGCAGATATATAGAGAAGGAATAAAAGACTTAGTGTCTCTTCCATCCAGCCCTGTGACCCTGTTTGCTTTTAGGTGAGAGCTTTTGAGATTCCTGTTACTCCTGGAGCCATGCAGAACCCAAATGAGAAGAAAACTTTTCTCCTGAGACAACGATACAGTGAGCAGAGGTAACACTAAGCCAAAGTTTCTCACGTCCCAGCCATTGTCTAAAGGCAGTGGTGTGAGCTGAGCCAGATCAGATCTGCCTTGCAGGCTAACCACAGTGTCTCTGGGGAACTGAGCTGTGGTAACTGCGACCCACCATGCACGTTCCCACATCAACCTGGGCATCCTAAGGCTGAGTACAGGCTTAAACAGCTGAGGAGCCACAGCACAGCTGCTCCTTCATCCTCACTGCTGAACAGTGCTGTAAAGGATGGCCTTGGACTGGCTGTTTGAAAGCACAGATTAAAGGATGCTGAACATGAAAATCCAATGAAGAAAGGCTCCTTTCCAATCCTTTGAGGTTGTTTTCTTTCCTGAAGCTGGGCCCTAGGGCATGCATCTTGCCCTCCTTTTCCATGTGTTGGTAGATTGGGGAAGAGCAGAGTTAACACACTGTTAAGGCAGGAAGGAGGACAGGGATCAGTTGTGGAGAAAGCTGGTTGAAGGGCTCTTCTCTCTTGGCCTAGCAGCAGGACTGGTGCTTCTCCATGAGTCTGACCTAAACTCCATCCTCTCACAGGTCACAGCTTGTGGGTTCAGATTCAGCTTAATCCTCAGGTTGGTTCCCCATCGCTTGTTCTGTGCTGGTGACTGTGGGCAGGGACATGCACATGTTGGCTTTCAAAAGCTAAGACTCCTGGTAGTGAATGCATGACACAGGCTGAGAATTGGATTGGATTAGGAGAAAAAAACCTCATTTTGTGCTTTTTATGTAAAGTGATGTCACGGTGGGGGCAGAGAACTGATCCCTCAGCCTGGGTGAACGTTCATCGTTGTCCCAGGTGATCTTCATAGCAGCTTTCCTTCTGATGCCTAGTCTCTTCCATCAGGAATGAACAATCTCAGTGGCTGCTTGATCTGCCCTGTAATAAGTGTTCCTTCTACACTGCTTCAAGCTTTTGCTAGCAGACCCTCATAATCGTAGCCCCCCCCAAAAAAGACTTGGGGAGAAAGTTGCCTTTCTCAGTGCTCACTCTGTGCCTGGTTCTCTTTCTTTTAACCCATTTTGCAATTCTTACCTGGTTTGTAATTTAAAGAGGAAAGCTGGAGGCAGAGGGCTGAGCTAGGCTGGAAATGCACCAGTGCTAAACATGGGTTCACTGCAAGTCTTGAGTGGAGTTTCACCTTTGAAGCTGACTGTGCCTTGGCCTTGGTTTCCTGCAGCAGCGTAGAAGAGCGTGGCCTCAGCTGTGCTTGCCCTGACCACAGGTAAGCACCAAAGCCACTTCATCCTACCAGCACCTTTGAAATGGAAGCATATTTCCCCCACTCCTTTTCATCTTAGGAATATTGGAGTCATAATAAATTCCCTGTAGCTACCTGAAAGGAAGCAGTGTCCCAGCTTTCAGGTCAGATTCCAAGTTCTGTTTTTAAGCAGCAATAGCATTTTCTTCTTCTTTCTAGAACAGCAGATGACAGCTACATCTGCTTGTAAACAGATGGGGAATTTTTCTTCACACTGCTGATCCTCTGCTATTCTTTCCTTCTGACAATTCAGCAAACTGAAGGCAGGTGCAGTCAAAAGTTGGTGTTAACTCGTTATTATTCAAAACAAACTAAACCTGCAATGAAATGGTGGTTTGACACCACAGACCTAGCTCTGTGCAGAACTGAGTGGGGAATTCTGGAGAGAGTGCACAGGAGAGAGAGAGGGTTAGTTATTTCTCCTTATTAACTGTCATGCTCTAATTATAACTGGGAAAGAGCTGCCCCTCTAACCAGTTTGGTTAGTGCCTGGGAAACTTTGTGTGTAGAAAGTAGGGATTTCCAGGAGAGAAATCCTACCTGTGTTAGCTGGGTGAAGTGCAAGGGGGAGGCTGCTGGGCTGAGTGGGGTGGCACTTAGTTGTGTAAGAGTGTGAAGCATTTGGCAAGCACATCTCCAGGTGAAGTGACCCAAACTCCTCCCTGTTGGGCATCCCTGAGCCTGCAGGGTGAGCAGCTGCTTTCTGCCTGAAGCCATCGTGTGTCCAGATGAACAGAGCTGGATGGAAGCAAGTTTCTAGGTGTATGAAGAAAGAGGTTAATGTTGCATAGCTTCATGTTACTTCTTAATGTCATTTCTAGATGAGCAGAAGCTTGTCTCTGAGGAGAGCACTGCACCAGCACCTAGCTGAGATTAAAATGCAAGAAATACTTGCAATCAAACCAGTTTAATTCAGGAATATTTGTACAATTTGTATAAAAAAAAGAAAAAGGAAAACTAAAAGAAAAAAAGAAAAATAGGTACTTGCAGACATTAACATAAAGACCAAACAATATTTTCTATTTATTTAAAAAGCTTTAAACATACAGAAGCAAACCCCTAATTATAAATGCATCATTATGCATAGATTTTTACTGTTTACACCATACTGCTGGCTGCTTTTAATTTTTTTTTCCATCCAGGAATCTATTTAAAACTCCCAAGAATTCTGAACCATTCCTCTGAGCTTCCTGGCCTCAGAAACTGCTCTCTGTCTTATCAAGTCATTGACCTCCAGCTGAAAACATTGCTCTAAAAAAACAAAACCCAAAGTCAAATCTTTAATAAACAATTAAAAGTGCATTAACTGTAGAATTGTTTAATTTCATAAATGTTTAAACAAGTCAGTGAAAAAAAAAAACCAACAAACAACCAAACAAAAAACACCACCCTGTGAATTAGCTTTTTGCATTCTTTGATTGTAAAGTCTCTTTTGAATAAGGTTTTGAGGCTATTGCAAACTTCTCTTTCCTCTGGCACGGCTGCCGAGTCGCAGGCCTGAAAGCATCACTGCAGCACAGCTAGACTATTAGTTCACACTCTGGAGACAATGCTCTTGCTCTGTAGCCCTCCTCCTCCTCCTCACAACAAAATGATTCGTTAGTTTGCCTTGTATTTTGCAGGAGACAAATTGCCTATTTATTTCATTCTAAACAAATTCCAAGGGAGTTAAGTCACTTCCCCGCAGCTAAAAAACGAGGGTTGGGGTTTTGTTGTTGTTTTGCTGTACACAGGTTTAGATAAAAAAGTGATGGCTATTCTGCTTTAAGTGTCCTTGATAAGAAAACACTGCCTCTTAACAACATCTCTATCCAATTGGATCTAGGACTTCCAGGATCTCTAAGCAAAAAAAAAAATCATCATCAATGAATGGTTTCATAAACACCACGTGATTAAAGTAAAGGATTTATTATAATCTGCTTACAGTTGTTTTGCAAAGACAGACATAGGTTTTTGCATAAAGATATAAATTGCTTTTTTTAAAACTAATTTAGTGTGTTGTAATTATTATATGAAGTTTCTGTGAGTTATGAATTGTACCAAACCAAGATTAAAAGTAATAAGGTACAAAAATAGGAGCAAACAGACAACAATTTGGACTGGGACAGGCATTTAACAGTGAAGTGTAGAATATGGCTTTGCTAGTTTAATCAAGCAAAGTTACTCTGAGACAGAAAAGGAGGCAGTAACTTTGTTAATATAAAAAGCTGCTGCAGACTGTATTCATCCAGAACCTGGCTTTGAAATTGTCTAATTTTAGACCTTTTAAAAAGGAAAAAACAACCCAGAAATGTCAATGAAAAGATGGATGTATGACCATGTCTATACTGTAAACAACCAGTCTGCATGCTGTGTATCTCACCTTGGAAGTTTGGCTTTCATATTGCTGTGCAGGTCAGTATTGAAAAGATCTGCCTATGAATTAGACTTCCAAAATGCAAATAATATATTGTATGTATATATTTATATATAAAAAAACCTCTCTGAATACAGTCTGTACAGGTTAACCCATTGCATAAGGCAGGTGTCATTTAAAAAGACAAGTGGCACTGACTGTGTGCAGTGCACCTCGAAACTGGGACTCAGAAAGGGTGTAGAATTCTTCATTCCTCCACCAGTTAAAAGGGTGTAGAATTCTTAATTCATCACCAGTTAAAAGAAATGCTACATTCTGACTAGCCAAGGGACAAACTAGAGCTCAAAAAGAACAGTGGCACCCAGAGCAAACACTAGAGATTAGGACTCTGAAAAGCTAAGTCTAGTTAAACATCAGCATATGGTAGCAACAGTTGAGCCTCAGAAAAGTTCACCTGTCCTCTATTCTACTCCAAAATTTTGTATTTGCTTATAGATTGTGAAATTCACCTCAAATTTTCTCCTTTTTCTCTTTGCAGTCTTATTCTAGAGAAAAACATTTTTGAGACAAAAATCAGACCAACTGAGTTGAACTTGTAGTGTTGAACATTTGCCCTCTCAGATGGGCTCTGATTAGTACAAAAATGCTTAACCAAATTCCATTCCTTTTTAGATGATCACTCAAAATTCTACCTCAGGTCATCTGCCCTTCTCCTCCCTCCTCTCCCCAGGACAAATCTGCTCCATGATACTTACTGTAATGATCTGCATGTTCCCTTCAGCATAACCAGAACTCTCCCCCTCACCTGAAAGAATCATCTGACCTTTTAAAGATATTTTATGTGTCCAGGATTCAAAGGGAAAAAAAAAAACCCCAACCAAACAATCTGGGAAACATTCATTAAAAAATAAAGGAAAAATAAAATCATTCAACACCTTATTCACCCAGTGTTCTCCTGAGAGAGAAGGGGAACAGAGGGCAAGCACTCACTCTATCATTAAGCTCTGTAGAGACCATAATTTGTCTTGTTAAATGAAACCTCCAGAAAGTAGCAAACACAAGAGAGTGTAGGTAGCTTCCTACAGGAAGATGAAGCAGGATTTCCAAGTCACATACACTTGCAAGCGAGACAAAAGGGAGGGGGGGAAAAAGAGAGAGAGAGGGGAGAAGAGAAAGGCTTAAATACAACTGAAAAGGTTAACTGTTGGTTATTTACAACAGAGACTGCAGGAGAGAGTAAATTAGATATGATGCTAAAAAAGGCACAGCTTTCCCTTTCTTAAATACACTGTAAACGGTTCATTAGGCATGCAGAACATTTCACTTTACAAAAAAATTACCTTGTTTTCTTTAGACAAAGATAGTACTTAAATAGTCTCCAGCAAAATAGAGTTCTTTCAAAAATACTTTCCCATTCATCCTATTAACCATTAAAGATTTGTTTTGTGTGTGTGTGTACGTGTGTCTCATTTACAAAAGTTCCTTACACCATATTTCAGGTCCTTCACAATTTATACATACAGCAATGTACAGTACAGCAAAAAAAAAGACTGCCAAAAATTATTGGTAAAGCCAGCAACAATAGGTACTATAAACTGAAACCAGGGCATTTGTTTGCACATCTTATCCTTTCTCCTTTTTTTTTTGTTTGATTAAATAGGAAATGGACACTTCACACAGTGTATATCAGCTATGATGGGGATAACATGGGCCAACAAATGCCACAGGTGGGGATAACAGAGTATTCCACACCAAATGTTCTGTTATTACTTTACAGGTTAGGGTTTGTGTGTGTGTGTGTGTGTATATATGTGTGTGTGTGTGTGTATATATATATATATATATATATAGCTTTTGTTTGTAGGTTTTTTTTTACAAGAAAAGAATATTAATGCCCCATATTGACTTTTTTATGTGCAAACCAAGGGTAAGCTTTTAAAAAGTTCTCATTAGTTCTTGAACCCTTTGAAAACAAGCAAACAATACCAGAAACTACATGGCATATTGAAAACTCCCATCTGTTAAAATATCAAAATCAAAGAGTTATTGACTAGATATGGCTTTTCATCCAGAGGAACAGGAACATTTTCTAAGTGTTTCTTGGAGGGTTATGGGGTCATTTCCAAACATCTAGGTCTTGCCAAATGCTCAGGCAACTGCTTTTCCAGTCCCCAAACCCTTTATATGATTTTTTTAGACTATTGAGACTGTTGAACAAGTGTAAATAGCATGTTTAAAATATGATTTCTTGGGTCCTTCATGGGTGTGGAATAACACAGGGAAACTTAAGGCAAAGTTCTTCCATTTAAGACATTTTTTCTCTCACTTCCTGTGAAAGTACAGGGGCTTGGCATTCCCAGATTCCACCTTTGGTAGCTGGTCACTGATGATTTCCACCAGCATGGCTGGAAACTCTACTTTCAGTGCCTGAGACTCTCGGAAGGTGTAGAAACAGAATTCCAATAAGTCACTAACAAGCTGAAATACAGAAAGAGACACTCTTTTAGCAAAAACACAATGAATTTTGCATGCAAACAACTGCTGATGCATTTATTACCAAGAAATGGCATCTCACTCTGACTAGGCAGTCCATTGGCAGGGGTTAAAGAGCAGCCAAAAGAACTCACTCATGTCTCTAAGTGCTGCTGAACTCATTTGTGTGTAGCTAATTAGGATAAAACCAAGATAGCACAGATTGGATTTTTCAGTGTAACTGCACTTTGTGTTTCACCAAAAGGCAACTGGCCACTCTGAAAACTAGAGGTGCTCCATGTGCATGGAATCACAAAGGTTGGAAGAGACCTCTAAGCTCATCCAGTCCAACCATACCTATCTCTGCCATGCCACTAACCCATGGCCCTAAGGAGAGCATCTCAATGTTTTTTGCCCAGAGGGAAAAGATCAGTCACAAACTGTTGTATTGCTACATTTCAGCAAGATATATATTCATTAACTCAGATTATTTGGCTAACTTCAGGGCCCTCTCCAGGGGCAGCAACCTTCAGCTGCCAGAGCAGCTCATGGTTTTTAAGCTTAACAACGTGAGGGCTGGGTCACACTCTACCATTTCAGCTTTTATAGCAAATTCTCCATCTGATGAAGCATTTCTATTTAGATCTAAATGCCTTTTGGTTGTGTTTTTTTTCTGCTTACTACTCATTAAACTGTAGAGACAGTATTTAGGGCAGTATTTCTTTTGGAAACAAGCCTCTCTTTCTGTAGTGGTGGCTAACAAACAAACAGCACACTTTGGCTTCCTCTCAGTGGATTAAGCAGAATACTGAGAATTTTCAAGAGAGCAATTTCTCATTAACTTAGTGACACAGAAGGAAGCTTTGCCCTGGCACACCACAAGTACTGAGTTACCTGTTAGCATGGAACCACCTCCACCAGCAGAACCAAACTACACCTTGTGCTGCACCATGGCACTCCTTTGGCTTCCTCTGGGTGTCCCTAAGGGTTTCCGAGGTGAAACCTCATCACAGGTTTCCCAAAGGATAACTGAGAGAGCCATTTTTGAATCCTAAGCAACATTGTCTCCAGCTGAAGTACCAAATGGCATACAGCTACCCTGAGATTTTTGGTGCCTGGATAAAATCCTGTGTGTCTTGAAGCAGCAATGCATGCAGACTGACTGCTACCTTCTCTCATTTGTCAGTTACAGAGCTCTCTTTTGGTCTTGGTGTTCTGGGAATAAGCATTAATGCTGGCTTTGGAGCATTTTAGTTGTCTCTTGTGCTCTTTTATCCACACCAATTGGAAACTGCAACTTTGCTATAAAACAAGACACCATCTGAGTGAATGAACTGGGAAGAGAACTCTTCCAGCATCACCACTCAGGGAAAACTTCTATTTGAATGGTAAAAGCATGGCAAAGCAATCTCATGGCTCAGACTACACATGCATGCAGATCTTTGCTGGGTTAGTTTTACCTAGTTCCTGGATACAACTGAGGAATTCATGGCCTTTAGCAGCAAGAGAATGTTATTTCAAAACTAGGGGGTTTTTTTTGATAGCTGTGACCTGAATGAATCTCCTGAAGCCTTACAGGATGTCAAACCCTTTGCAACCTTTAAAAAACCCACAATGCAAGCCAGTCAAGAGGCAGAAGAAGCCAGTTTGAGGCACCTGGGAATAAAGAGCATCTAGGCCTCAGCATATGAATTCCCATTGCAGTTCACCAAATGACAGAGTCACAGAATCATTAAGGTTGGAAGAGATCTCTAAGATGATCAAGTCACACACATTTCACTAAAAAGAAAAAAAACCCACTAAAAAAAAGACTAAAAAAAACCCCACCCTAGAGTCTCTGCTGTTCATATACTCAAAAGTTATGCACAGCTTAATTTTGGTGCCTTTTGTCCTTGCAAAGGACTTCAAGCACTTATTTATGTGGTTTATCAAATGCAGGGTTGTCATTTCAAGACTTGCACTGTGCAGCAAAAAAGGGAGAGTAAATGAAAGTGGACTTCTGAAGGCAGAAAAGAAAAGCAAACAAAAAAGTCCAGGTCACAGCAGTACCATCCTGTAGCACCACATTAATTACTTCTTTTCAGGACCTCCACAACTGTTCTTGCAAACAGAAGCAACTGATGAAGAACACAAAAGTGCTGAGAGCACTCAAACACCTGACTTGCTGCTAGCCAGCACTAGATGAGTCTGTTTGAAGCAATGCTAATTCATTACAGAGATGCATACTAAATAAGCAGCACAGACATAATGTGGTTTTCAAGGGAAGAAAAATGCTGATGTTCAAAGATTTACTTTACCCATTATTAAGAGATTGTTTCTGCAGAATCCTGTGTGCCAAAATTACTCCAAACACAACACAAACCAACAAAGTGAAGGAAGCTCTGTCTTGGTAGAATCACTGCTAACTCCAGCACCAAACCTTGCAGCCCAACACAACCTTGGTGATGAATGTCCTGCTTCTTCTGAACTTGAACATGAGCTGTTTTGCCTTTGAATGTAAGTGAGGGGGTTGAGGTCATCTCTGTCCCACTGCCAACCACCCTGGCTGGGCTGATGGCTCACCTCCTGTCCAATCAAGCTAATTCCTGCAGCCTCACACTCCTGGGAAAGCTCTGAATGCAGTGAGGTAACTACCACACACACAAGCCTACCTGGCAACTATTCATTCTGCCCTCTTAGCAAGCCTTTGGTAGGATCAAGTACACCTCTCTGCCTGATGAATGTGGACAAAAGGAGACATAAAGAACATTAATGAGGAAAGCATAATTAATCTATACATAAATGCGATAGTCAACTGGGGGGAAAAAAGGGATGTGATTGTGGATACTAACATCATATAGCACATTTTGAGCCTCATCACAGAGGAGAAAGATTAAACTTACAGAGCAATTTAACAGCAAATACCTAGAAACTCCCTATCATCTCATAACTGGGTTTAGAGCCTTGAGGATAATAGATGTTCACACAGAATCATTAAGGTTGGAAGAGACCTCAAGGATCACCAAGTCCAACTGTATTCTCTACCTATTCATTCTGCAGCAGGAAGATGCAGTGAAGGGATGAAACATTCAGGTCACACAGGTAATGTGTTAAGTTTGAAATGTGAGTAGCTGCCTCTCTATTCCAAGCAACACTTTTGGTTTACAGCAGGTCATTTAGCTAGTCTTTTGCTTTCAGAGAGAAGGTGCCTCCTCAGGAAGGCAAGGAAAGTTTGCTTTCACCTGCAGTGACAGAGACAGGTACACTGCAGGTTACAAGGCAGGCAACAAGAGCTAGCCAGCACCTCTAAATTGGGCTTAGGAATTTTCTAGCTCAAATACCCTTCTGATTGTTTTCAGAGGTCTGTATGTAAAACCCCTGTGCTCTAAAGACTCCTGACTCCATTTGCCCTGACTGCTTTCACCCTGTTTCTGGTGGTCTCTCCTGCAAATGCTGACACCTCCTCCAGTGCAGCAGTGTGAAGGCAACTCTAATGACTGAAGCAGTGTGAATGGAAGCATCACTGTTGTCACAAGCAGTGCAACAGTGACTAGGAACACATCTCCAATGATTTCAGCTGCTGAACCATGCTCCAGAAGGGTTACAGCTTAGCAGAGTGCACACAGTGCAGTTAAGGCTACAACTAAAAATTCCCATTTCCTCAGCATGCAACCAGGACATCCTTCTTCCCACTTTAGGAGGCAGCTGGTCAGCTATAAAGCATGGCTTGGTACCTTTGGTGGCACTGCAAGAGTCCCTCTGCAGAGGGGGATGGGAGCTCAGGTGCCCCCTGCTCCTGGCAGGCAGTGCTGGGCTGTGCCAGCTGAGTCCTGGGTATGTCCCAGGCTGGAGCCTGCTAGCAGCCTCTCCAGGCAGACAAAGAGCACTGAATCAATCACTATGAGCCAGGCTGTGGGGATGCAGACACACAGGTCCAGTCACCCAGGCTGCTGTAAGACATGACAGCTCTTCTAGCAGCAAGTGGATCAGCTGTTAGCTGTAACCCTTCACCACTTCAGTCATTAATTACCCAGCTTTCTCTCCTCACTATCCTACAGAGTGTGCTGCACTTCAACATTTTCAAGGCTACAGCAGTCTTGGTACTCCTAAGATTTTTTTTGTACATCATCTTTGCATTTGTATGCTGTATGGTGCACCTCTGAGAAACAGGAGTATTAATCAAACATCATTTTCTGTTCTTAGGGAGGGGTTTCCATAAAAATGGGGATTTCACCCATGCAGTTCTTCATAATTAAAAGAAATAAATGAATCCTGGAATGAAGTCTCTGCAGTTAATATGCTTACAGTGACCTTTGAGCACTGGCAGAAGGTTTCATAATGATTTGAGTTTGGCAAGCTCACCATGCCCTTGTATTTCCAGAACTGGTCAGGACTGTGATTTGCAGGAGTGCACAATACTGGGCTGAGTGACTTTGCTGACTTCCAAGTCTCTGCGAGCCTCCGAGTGTGGCATGAAAGCCTGCAGCCACCTCTCCACAGGAGCAGCTCTGCAGCTGAGCCTACTGACCCAGCAGTAAGGTAACATCACACTGCTGACTCACTGCTTCCTCTTACTAGCTACAGCTATGACACTCAGAAATCTCAGTCTTCTAGAAAACTCACATTCCAAACCCTCTTGCTGTCCCTTCCAGGAATGAGTCTCTGTTTGCTACAGAGCATGGAGTGGGTGTTGGGAGGAGGCAAGCTTGCAGCTGCACACTCTGCAACTGGACAGCCTTGGGGACTGTGCACAGAGCCAAGAGCCCAGAGAGGACAAGCTGCTGCTCACCAGCTGAGCTGCTTCCTTTCCAAACCTGCATGTTTCCAACAGCAGAGGAGTCAGGAGCCTGCTGCCCTCCTAAGGTAAGCAGCAGCAGCCAAGGCCAGCCAGCCTCCTTTCCCCTGGGCAGCAAAGAGCTCTGGGTGACTTTGGGACTACTGCAACCTCCTGCTTTTCTCCTTAAAGCTCCTGCTTCACTACTGGTAAGGCTAAGAATACCCATTGCCAGTCAGGCCTGGATTGTTCCATTACCACTAGACTCCCTTTTGCTCCCAGTCCTACGAAAATCCCATGATGTAAATTAATTATTACTCTGATGGCTCAGGGATTAAAATGATTCCTGCTGGGGATGGCTGCAGGCTGATTCTCAGAGGTACAGATGTCCTTTGGTGCCTCTGTGGCTAATTCCTAAGTGCTTATGAAATCCTGAATGCTAACCCAAAGAGGAAAACCTCCCATGAACACAGAGAGCACAAGGGAAGACCAAGGGGTGAAGCCTCTGCTTAGGCAGTGTGTTTACCTCATGCTAGCAAGGAGTAAAAGGTGGATACAATACCCATGGATTAGGCACTATCAGCATCTGCCTGGACAGGTTCATTTCTCTGGCTTACTGCACTCATCTCTTTGGATTTTCTTTGTGAACATATGCACCCCAAAAGCACAGCACCTGACACCTGGACATGGCATGGAGGAACCTGAGCTGGACTCCTTTGGCATGGTGGAGGATGCAGGCTGAGCAACCTCAACCCTTGCCAGGGTCAATTCTGAGCCAGGTCTCCCTTGCTCTGACAGTAGTGGGGTTCTGCTCTCCTCCAACAAACACCTAGTAACAAAAAGGAGAGGAGATGCAACCATCACAAACTGAGCATGACAACCCTCAGAGTAACCCCTGTCTACATTAGGGAGCAGGGAATTGATACCTCACTTTGACAGAGGAGCTGCTGCAACTCAGCCCACAGTCTGACATTGCTGCTGCTCTTGCAGGGCCCATGCTGAATCTGAGTAAACAAAGACCTACTCTCAGAATTCAAGCACTGAAACAAGGCTCCAAACAGCTCATCAGCTGTGGGACACAACTGGCAGGTCAGCAGCAAGAGTAAGTGTAGGCAACATCTGAGGGGCTCATCTGTGGCTTGCTCTTTGTGGGGTTTAGCACCTGCCTCTGCACACTTGGCTCCAGCACAGCCTGCCCTGCAAACCTGCCCCTGGAGGACCTATGCCCTTCTTCCTGCTGCCAGCTTTTCCCCGAGTGTAATCCAGGCACTCTCAGCCTATGGAAAGATCCACCTCAGCTAGAAAGCATTCCCTTCAGGAACCATAAAAAATTAATTATTCAGCAGCATGAGCCTTAAAAGAACTTGTTTTTTGTTTGGCAGAAAATATCAACAAGCAAATGACAGTGCAGAGCTCTGCCTTGCCAAGGCAGGGGGAAGGTTCACATTAGGGTTTCATGGCATGCCATCAAAACAAAAGCCCTCCACACAGTGTCTGTTTAGGATCAGCCAGATGGGAACCAAGTCCAGCTTTTGTTCTGCAAACCACCTCACCATACACCAACACTCTCTATAGGAAACAAGGCTGACCATGCAAGGCACAGCCCTGCCTGCCAAAGCCAGCAGGAGATGTCAAGGATGATTCCAAATGAAGTTCTCCATACCATGTGTAGGACATCTGTTTCTAATGTTCCTGCAGGCTGTTTGCCTGAGCACATAATGCAGTTCACCTACACATGTTAACATATTTCACAGTCACAGAATCAGTAAGGCTGGAAGAGACCTCTAAGATCATCAAGTCCAACCATACCTAGCACTACCATGCCACTAACCCATGGCCCTAAGGACCACAGCTAAATGTTTCTTAAACCCCTCCAGGGATGGTGACTCCACCACCTCCCTGGGCAGCCTGAGACAAGACTTAACTCTTTCAGGGGAGAACTTTCTCCTTATAACCAATCTAAACTTCCCCTGGTGCAAACTGAGGCCATTTCCCCTCATCCTCTCACTGTTAACCCTGGAGAAGAGCCCTACCCCCATCTCACTCCAACCTCCTGTCAGGGAGTTGCAGAGAGAGCTCAGGTCTCCCCTGAGCCTCCTCTTCTCCACACTACCCAACCCCAGTGCCCTCAGCTGCTCCTCACAACACTTGTGCTCCAGAGCCCTCCCTAGCCTCCTTGCCCTTCTCTGCACACACTCCAGTGCCTCTGGCTCCTACATCCAAGCACTGCATATGCATCTCTCCCTGCAATGCCTCTGGCCATTCATGGGCACAGGACCAAAACCTGGTCTCCTGGGTAGACATGGGTGTCCTGTGGTTCTCAATATCTAATGATGGAGCCAGTCCAGCCACAACAGTAGCAATACAATCCCAATGAGAAGGAAATATGTGGGTTATGTCGCTGCCCTTGATGCTCCCAGGTAATACCCACACTGGAGACTATCATAGAGAGTCAGTGTGGTTGGAAAAGAACTCCCAGATCATTGAGTCCAACCATTACCACTACCACCCTCACCACTAAACCATGTCTTCAAGCAGCACATCTCTGGTTTTTTTTGAACACTTCCAGGCATGGTTGATTCCACCACCTCCCTGGGCAGCCTGGGCCAATGCCTCAGAACCTTCTCAGGGAAGAAGTTCTTCCAAATACCTAATCTGAACCACCCCTGGTGTAACTTGAAGCCATTTCCTCTTGTCATATCACTTCTTCTGTGGGAGACCACCCATACCTTGCTCCAAGCTCCTTTCAGAGAGTCAGAGAGAGAAGTCTCCCCTGAGCTTCCTTCTCTCCAGCGTAACCAACCCCAGTTCCCTCAGCTGCTCCTCACAACACTTGTGCTCCAGACCCTTCAGCAGCTTTGTTACACACTCCAGCACCTCCATGTCCTTCTTGCAGTGAGTAGCTCAAAGCTGAACCCAGGATTCCAGGTGTAGCCTCCTCCCCAGTGCCCAAGTCCAGAAGGACAATCCCTGCCCTAGTCCTGCTGCCTCACTAGTGCTGCTCCAAGCCAGGATGCACACAAACAAGGCTTAGCCATAGCCACCAACAGCAAGTAAAATGCAACAACCTACTCCTCACTGAAGGAGAGGAAAAAGGACTATGCTTTGTAAACAGACTGATAGAATCATACAATTGTCAGGGTTGGAAGGGACCTCAGAGCTCATCTAAGCAACCCCTGTGCCTGCCATGGGCAGGGACACCTGGCACTAGAGCAGCTTGCTCCCAGCCCCAGCCAGCCTGGCCTGCAACACTGCCAGGGCTGGGGCTGCCACCACCTCTCTGGCCAACCTGGCACAGTGTCCCTCCTGGGGAACAACTGTTGCCTAAGGTCCAATCTAAATCTCCCCTCCTCAAGCTTGTGTCCATTCCCCCTAGTCCTATTGCTGCCTGACATCCTAACAAGTCCTTCCCCAGCCCTATAGTAGCCTCTGCAGATCCTGGAAGGCCACAGGAAGGTCTCCTGGGAGCCTTCTCTTCTCCAGACTGAATAACCCCAACTGTCTCAGCCTGCCCTCATAGGAGAAGTGCTCCAGCCTCTGAGCATCTTTGTGATGCTGGCAGCCACCTCCTGCTCCATCAGCAGCTGCTGCTTCCACCCAGCACCATGCAACTATAAAGCATTTTGGTGCACATCAGCCTGTGGGCACAGCCCCACAGCCCAGTGCAGGTGTGTACATGAAATCCTCTTTATCTTGTCTGCTCAGGATGGGGTTTCTTTTTTGGTTGTGCTTTTGGTGCTTTGAGGCTTTATGGCTGATTAAATAAAGTTGCTGATTTTTCTCAAACACTGAAGTGCCTACCTGGCCTTCTTGAAAATGTCTTTTTTTCCCCTCAGCTCGGCACTTTTCTACCTGCACATATGTTCACTGAGTGGATGGATGATTTAGTCTACTGAGCAATGTCAAACCATCCTGTTTGGGGTGGTTTTTTCCCCATCTTCATATTATATAAGGCAAGCAAGCTGTAATTTGATCTTCCCATGCACATTATTTCCCATAGCCCTCAGAAAGGCTCTTGAAAATGAGGTCAAGGAAAGCAAGTGGAAAGGTGCAAGGGAGCAATGCTTTTTGATGGTTTATTGCTACACTCAGGTAAAGACAACTCCACCAATGACAAAGATGCTGCTTGGCTCTGATGGAAAGCTGGAGGCAGAAGGAGGGCTGAATAAGGTTAAGTGTTGTCCCAGGCTGCCCAGGGAGGTGCTGGAGTCACCATCCCTGGAGGGGTTGAAGAAACACTGAGATGCTCTCCTTAGGGCCATGGGTTAGTGGCATGAGGGTGATAGGTATGGTTGGACTTGAAGAGCTTAGAGGTCTCTTCCAACCTTACTGATTCTGTAATGATTCTGTGGATGACTTCTGCACCAGTCCCTTCAGGCTTGCACTGCAAATGCCAGCGCTGTGGCTCCAGCAGCATGTGTGTCAACATGGGGCTGCAGCTCTGCTTAGACTGCTCAGCACCACATGTACTCTGATCCTCTCAAATGATAATGAAGCTAAAAGCACAAAGGTGACAGCTGAAAAAGGGTTCCTTCTATCCTAAGGAACTGAGCAGAGAATGTGCACTTGATAGAAAGGGAGAAATTCTGCACTAACAGGCAGAGGGGGAGGGGAGAAGAGTAATTCTTACATCTCCTAAATATTATCACCACTCTAAAACTAAAAAGAAAAAAAAAATCAGCTTTAAAGAGAAAAAAACCCAAACAAGTGCCATTGTTGAACAAGTTCTCCAGGCTCATCTCTGAAAGGCAGCCCTGTTGTGC
The DNA here is from genome assembly GCA_013396975.1 of Bucco capensis. NCBI lineage: Eukaryota > Metazoa > Chordata > Aves > Piciformes > Bucconidae > Bucco > Bucco capensis. Next base: position 166,648 of record VWZO01000262.1, on the reverse strand, counting down.
AGACAAGCAGCCTTTTGAACAGGGAATGCTGACAATGGGGCTTCTCTTTCCAAAGTCCTTTGGAAGAAAGTGCTCTAGTTAAACAAAAGTCATGTAAAAATAGCTTAATTAAAAATGAGCTAAAATGCAAGAGGCAGTGTGCTTCCTCTGGTTAGCTCAGCAACCAGGGGTTGATGCTGTGTTTTGGACAGTGTGTGTGGGACATGGCAGTGTTCTCTGTTGTCACCCAGGCATTTCTTCAAGCAGAGAAACACAACCCTTGAAGGAACAAATCCCAGCCTATTCTGAAGGGGATTAGAAACCTCTAGAAATGCAGGGGTTTGCTCTGCCTCCCTGAGGTTCAGATGGAAATATCCTGCACAGGTTTGATCACCCATCCGCTTCCTTCTCCACTAGAACACTCCAGCTTCCTTTGGTGGCACGGCGCGGGCGAGAGCCGATCGCTGCAGAATGAGCTGTTACTGCAGGACTAATAATCCTCTCCCTGCCTCCCACCAAGAGTTGCAATGGTTTAATGAACAACAGAGCAATACTGGAAAAAGAATTCCATATGTGCATCCTGTAAATAGACCTCAGGCTCTCATACAGCTTTGACCTGAAGTGGATTGGACTATACTGTCCCTACAGAAATGAAACTCAAGTTGAGTACAAAGGAGTACACTTCCATGCAGGCTGTATCTTCTTCATACTGCACAGTTACTTCCCTGCCCACCCAGGACGGAGTAGGACACTTCTCTCCTTCACTGGGAGGAGATGAGCATGTTCAGCCTCAGCTGATGGGACCCCTCCTCTCCTGGACTGAAGGTCACTCTCCCTGGCCCCAGGAGGCTCCCAGCACTTGCAGCAGCAGATGGGTGCCAGCCCCAAGGGGCCCAGGCAAGGGGCTGCTGGCCAAGGCACTCTCAGAGGCACTGAGACCATTACAGCTAGCTTACTGGCTTCCTCTGTGGGGACTCCAAGCTCTGGTATGAAGAGCATGGAGATACACTCTTGGAGAGAGACATCTCTGCACTTACCATTTTACTGGCTGCAGCTGGGTTGCTCCCAACTCAACAGCTCAATGTTAAGGACATCCCAAGCTGGGATGCACTAGGCATCTACCACAAGCCTTCAGAGACACTCTGGGCTGAGGCACAAACAACCTGGGTGTTTGGGGACTAAACCTTTTAGTGTCCCATGTCATTCATCACATCTCACACATCTGACAACTGATGTAAACCAAACACCTCACACTGCAATAAGACAGGCCAGGAGAAACAATGATTCTTACACTTGAAAAGCTCAAAGAAAGCTTCAGATACCCAAGATGGCTCCAAGGTCTTAATACACCTTTTCAAATCATCCTTATTACAATTCCAGCTGTAAAAGACCATCAGATTAATTCAACATTTATTAGCACATCAGGCACGTTAGAGGTGGGACACACTAATCCTGCACCTTTCACTGAGAAGCCACTTGCATGGCACACTCTTGCTGTGGCTCCTTTAGGGTCACAGCTAACATCACTTCTGCTGAAGAGCCTCTGAACCCACTACAAGCTCTCCTGACCTTCAGTGAATCACTGGAGGAACTCACTACCATTTAACACAGGAGAAGGCAGCAGGACCCAGCCCTTAATGACTTCTCTTCTTTTGTTTTACTTGGCAGTTGTCCTGAAATTCATCCAACAACTTCTCTCAGATGTTCCTTGAGAAAGAATTCCTCCTTTTTTTTCTCCCTGTTGGTTAACACAATTACAGACTACTGCTTTACCTTCATGGAGAGACTTTTGCTTAGCTTGTCTGCACTCCCTGGGGAGTTATACTTACATCATGCATGGAGTCAAGAAGTTTAGTCAGTTGGTAGAATCTCTGCCAGCTTTGCCCAGAGTTACTTGGACATTTAGTTACCATCTTCTTTAGTTCTTTAATGTAATTTGCCCTCATTTCTTCAAATGCAGCTTGGCTTTTGAGACCATCCTTGGGAACTGTCATTGAAAAGACAGTCTGATATTAATATTAACTGCATTGCTTACTCTTTTGATCTGCATACTTAACAAAGTTACACTAGTTCATGGCTGGAAAGAATTAAACCTTTAAGCAAGGCCCATCATTTTACAGACATTGGTAAGGAATCAACAACATCATACAGATTTTTCAAGTGATTTCAAGCAACCTCTCCAGATCTGGGATTGCAGAAGCTGTAGCAGAGGACAAGATAACATCTCAGAAACATGACACACGTCAACCTCATGCTGAAACTGCTTTTAATACAACCCAACCACAGGAAAGAAATGGAAGAGGCAGATGGATCAAGGATTTTTTTTCTTTTAGAAGTTGAAGATGTGATTTCTCCTTCTTGAATGATTCCCCACACCTGGCAGAGGAGGGGAAGGTATAGAATTACAGCTGTGATGTGCAGCAGGGCTAGACCAAGGGAGATGTCATGCCATCAAGTAACATCTCTGAATGTTAGTGAGCATCTGCCTGACACCTAGAACAGACAGAGCCATTCTTGTGCAGCAAACAGAAGGCTATTTCCCAAGCAAACAGGCATCCTGACCCAGTGCCTGACCATGCCATGGAGTTGGCAAGCATTTCTAGTGCCCTATCAAAGTTCCCATCTGCCAGAGAGATCATTTCACACATGGGCTAACAGTAGAGGTTTCTGATACTTCTTTCCTGTGACTGCTCTCAGCAAGGCTAATTACAAAAGCAAAGAGACTGTTTCTTTCCAGACTTGCACTCCAGCAGGTTCTGCCCCAGACAGGAATGGCTTACAGGATCAGAGCTCTAGGAAAACCCCAAAGAGGTTACTAACTCTGCACAAAATGCTCTGGTGTTCTAATACCACGAGTGGTTGAATACTGCTTAATCACTGACTGGTTTTCTCCTCTCCATCTCTGAACACTCGTCCACAGAAGGAAAATAACATTCTACACTGTACAGGAGTGAGTTCATTTTCTATGCAAGCCAGAAAGCTGTGGCAGCGTAAGCTAAATGGAAAGTTACTAATGAACCAGGAAAGAATAACACAGGTGAGCTTCCCATTTAGCTTACCTTGATTTAACATCTTGACAGGAATTGTCTTCTTCATCCCTTCCCTTCTCTCTGAACTCCTGTGAGCTGCCTTCTATCCCACTGCAATCACATCCTAAGCATGTAATGGCTCCAGAGCAGGAGCTTTTAAAGCATCACTATCTTGTCTCACCAGTATCTACCAGAGCAATTTAGCAATGGAGAACAAGAAGAGCTCTGCCAGCACCTGAGCAGCAAGGACTTGTGACTGTCAAGTGCTGGAAGGGGACACTAGGAGGAATCTTTAGAAAGAGCCTAGGAGGTAAGACCCTAACCTGCTCACCACTCAGTAAGTAATATTTCTAGGGCTGTATTCTACATGCTGCTTCAAGACTGTTAGAGCCACTCTTTCTTTGTCTACTCCTATCTGCTTTCCTGTTCTGGCTGAAAAGTATTATGCCATCACCCCAGCCAGATGATTAAGAGAGAATGAAAGACAGACCACAAATAAAACAAGTCTGGAGGTTTGCCCAGTGTTTCTGATTTGACTTATTAAATGCAGCAATGTTTTTGGCTAGCTCCCAAAAAATCTATGGTCTGTGGAAAGCAAGAAAACAATTGAGTTGTAATGTGTGGTTTCTTCCACATGTAAATGGAGTGAAACTTCCTTGATGTGGTCACCAGGGAAGTTTCAGAAGAACTTGTCCACTGCTTATCACACCAGTCAAGAAAGCATTTGAAATGAAAACAACCCTGCTGTTTCCCACCATAAAGGTTTGTATCAAGGTGCAAGCATTCAAACCCAAGCTTTCCTGCCCTTCCCATGACACCCTGCTGGGGTTTAGCATCATCTTCATTCCCATTTTGCTCTGCTGTAAATATCCTCCCAAATGAAGCTATTTGTAGTGGATTTTCTAGTGACTGTGGTGTGTGTTTTGGAGGGACCAAGCTAGCTGAAGGGAACTGCTCGGGGCTGATCTCACCTCACAGATTCTCCCAATAACCCAAGGCATTAGTTAACCCTCTTAGGGGGGAGAATAAGTGCTTAGCTGAAAGAAACTTTGCTACAGCTTTAGACCACTTTTAGGCTCTTCTAAAGATTCTTCCCTTTTAGGGCTGATTAAGAAGGAGCAGAGCAAGGTCTCCAATCTCAAGGAGACTTTTGGGAGCCAGAACCCCACCCTGAGCACATCCACCTTAAGAACTTGTCCTTTTTTCCTGGAAAGACCATAAGTGACAACCTTCCAAAAAGCCTATTTACCCTCCTGGAGCATGTCAGCTCCCCACAGTCTCAGTTTCACCAGCAGATCATCTCCTCCAGCCCTTGCTGGAGTGGGACCTGATGGTCAGACCTCATGAGCCAGGACATAAAGTGCTCCCCAACCACACCATCACCACTCCCCATCACAGGGAGCTGGAATGGCTTCAATAGAAGGGAGGGAGGAAGCCAGTCCAGCCCAAAAAGTTTACAGCCCCAAGTGGTTTCTGTTAGCAGATCCAAATTCCCTCCAGCCAGGACAGAAACTTGCCCTTCAGGTCCTCTTCCAAAGGCAAATACTTGAACCAGACAGCTACTGGCTGGGCTGGACCCATGAGGCGTGAGCAAAAGGCACCACAGACAAGAAGAAAGTGCCCATCCCATCACCTCATCTGAAGGGGTTGCCACATGGCTTCACTGGCTGTTGCAGATCCCTTCCCAGCTCCCTAACTCTGCCTGCAGCCATGCCTGGGGACTCTGAGGCCCCTGAGTGTCTGCCTCTGCCACTGCCATCAGCCTGCTCTGGCACCCTTCAGTGCTTTTGGGGGCAAGCACCTTCCTTCCAGTGCCAGCACCTCTCTCTTGCCATTTGTCTATTCTTGGCTTGCTGGAGCAGATGATGGGGCAATGGGAGGAGACAGCAAGATCTCAAAAGAGCATGCTGGGCTCATCACCAAGTAGGGAGAAGCCCCTGGCCCCAGCAGCCCCAGGCATGTGTCCTGCTGCCAACAGCTTGCAAGTGAAAGCTAGAATAAGTGCAGTGGCCTCTTTGATCTCCTGCTCCTCTTCTTCCCACAAAATGCCCCTACATCCAAGCCTCTTTCTACTGGGGAAATTCCTGCCCAGTGAGTTCACTGAAGTGACATCAGGAACAGCCACCAATCATGCTGATGTGTTACCTCATCATGATGTCACCGAGTGGATCCCACAAAAAGAAGCAGGACTACACAGGAGAAAGTTTGTTTTCAGGGCACTGGCTTTTTCATCCAGACTGATGGAAAAGCAATGCACAAACCTGCCTGTGTATCCACAGGGACCAAGATCAAGAGATCTCCTCATTACTATACAGTGCTGTAACAAACACTAAGATGTAATTTCCTGTCTGAAGAAAACTCAAAGCATGACACTCGAGAGCAAAATAACACATGCACTGTCACTGATGAGGCTTTCAGAGGCCTGTGAAAGGGCTCACCATTCCCAAGTCACTTGGCACTGGGAAACTACCCATTTTCCTCTAGAGGCAATAGACACCTTTTGATCTTGAAGGTCTTAAAGTCAGCCCAAGTGATGGCTTTGAGCACTGAGTGGGGATTTCTCCCCAGTCCTCAGAGCTGTGGCACCTTCTTGGCATGCCTGGCTGACTGGAGTGCTTCCAGCACAGAGAGGGGGACCAAAGCCCCTCACCCAGCTTCTCCTGTCCTTCTCCTGCACAGGACACATTCAGGCTGCAAAGACACTTCCTGCAGACAAACCCTAAGACATAAAGCCCAAGCTCATTCCTGCAGGCCTGCTGCAAACAGTTTGGCTTTTGGGTCACACATCTGTTCAAATCACGTGCACCTCTCTGGCAACTAGAGTATTTCCAAGCATTCCCACCTAAGCATGAACCCATCTTACCTGTGCTTAACAGCAGCAACACCTTCATGATGGTGTACTCCTCAAAGCTGAGCTGCAGGCGAACAAACTGCAGGCTGATCTGGTGCATCCCCTGGCACAGCTCAAACATGGCAGACTGGCGCATCCGTTCCCTGCGAGGAGAGGGAAACACAATCCAGAGGGGAAAGAGAGGTGAGCACAAGGTGCAGGGCTCAGCTGGAAGACACACTGAGCCCTCAGGAAGAGGCATGGCACCTGCAAAGTTCAGCTTAGGCAAGGGAGCAGAAGATGGAGCTGGAGTCCTGCCAGGACCAGAGTGGGCACAGAAGAAGCTGGGAGCTTTGCAGGAGGCAGGCATTGCCTGCCTTAAGTCCTACACCACTCCCAATGGATGGCTTGGCTTAGCTCAGCTCAAGGTCACCCAGCAGACTACAGGCAGCAGTAACATCCACCCCACTCCAAGGAACAGAAACAACTGGAATTTGAGTTTTATACACCAAGGATGTTAATAAACTGGCAAAAATGTTTTCAGATCTGGTAGAATTCAGCTCTGCTGTTGGCAATGAAGGGCTCAGAGCTGCTGCAGGAGGGGAAACTCCATCCACTGCATCCACATTTGAGATGATACATCCCTTATCAGTTGAAGTACAAGTGGAAATGAGTTTCAGAAGCATCTGATGTAGTGATAAGCTGGTGGAAAGCATGGCCAAGGAGGAGTTGCCTCCTCCTTCCTCTATGGTTTTGAGGCTCAGAGCATGGAGAATGCAGCAGAATAACAATTCTTCTGGAACCTAGCTTAGGAATGATGCTGATGCAGTAAAATGTCACTTTAGGATGGAGCAGCAGTTTTTCTCTGTTCTTTTTTAAGCATGACCAAGCTGAGGTGTGAGCTTCATTATGGTCTCTTCACTCATCTTCACTGCAGGAGTGGTTAGGCATTGGCCCAGGCTGCCCAGGGCAGTGCTGGAATCACCATCACTGGAGGAGTTCAAAAAACATGGAGACATGGCACAGGTCTAGCTCCAAGGATGAAAAGCATAGGCACAAGGAGAGATGACTTCCCAATCACTGAAGTTCGTATTAATATACCACACTGGATCTCCTCTGGATAATTCTTAGTCAAATTCTTGCAATGGTTTCTCATTCAAACACTGAAACATGTTCCCCCCCCCCCCCCCCCCCCAAATAACAATCTAAATAGTCTGGAATAAATGGAATAGAGACTAAAATGATCTCATTCATTAATACAGATATTTCCTGTTAATTAGTAAACTAATAATGATACCTGACTTGTATCCAGTTAGACTTTGATACATTAGGCTTCAAACCTTCTCTCTCCTCTAAGGCAACTCCAGGCTAACTCATCCTGCACAGGTTTCAGGTAGAATTACTCAGGGCTTTGGTGTACTTCTAAAGTCACTATCCCAAAGCACAACAGCTACAGCAAAGACTCCCTGAGAACTGCCTGTCTGCCTCTGAAACTCTGAGCTAGATGTGGCTGTTCAGACAAGGTGCTAGAACTGCTCAGTGACCACTGCCTTTTTTTTTTTAATGGCTCAACAACAATTGTCTATATTTCTTCAACCATTCTCTTTTCTCCACAGAACTGGGGAATTGGATGAAGTTCAGCTAATTATTTTAACCAAGCAACTGCCTTTGCAAATCCAGAGCTTGGCTGGTGAAAGAGAAGGCTCCTGCTGTGTGCAAACAAAGCCTGACGTCATCTTCCTGGTGTTTTATTCCCCCTACTGCCAGAACAGATTTTATTTTCCTCCTTAATACTAATAAAGTGGACTCCCCATTGTTATATGGGCTCTGCACTTTTCCCCTGCTCCACCCTATTCTTGAGACTAAGAACTTCCAGCTTTGTTGTTGTTGTTTCTCATTTCATAGTAGTAGTAATGCCATGTTTGTTTGTTTTTATTCTGCACCATGGACTGCCAGGAAGAAAAGGAAGGGAATAGTCTCTGAAGGCTTGGGATGGTGACTGCAATAGCCCTTGGGCTGCTGTTTGAGAGGAGCTGCCTGTGCTGCTGGCCTCAGGCAGGCAGCAGGCCACAGGCTGGCTGCTGCAGGGCATGCGCAGGTGCTGCTTGGACACTCAACACCCGCCACGTGCTACGAGAGCAGAGAGTGACCCTGAGCAACTGGGCTGGGGGCAAGCACGAGAGGATCTGCACAACTGAAAGATGGCAGATGGACACAGATGGGCATTTCGGAAGCTGCTGTGCCTGGGGTCTCATTCTGCTCCAGCCCCAGCTCTGCCCGAGGCTGGTGGCCACCGTCCAAGGCTCATGGCCAACCCAAGCACAGCAGCAACTGGATGTCTCCCTGTGTTTGGATGTGCCAGGGACAGCAGCTCACATTTGGCCACTACATGACCCCTCTTTGGGGACATCACCCTAAAACTAGCCTGAAGTTCTCCTGCCTGATGGGTTGTTACCTCTGAGCTGACCCAGCTGGGGAAAGAGACCACAAAAGACGCCAGGAAAGTGATCTCCCTCCCACTGCTGCTGCTCCCCTCCCTCTTCCCAAAACTACCACACATCCAGGTCTAGGTGGCTCCTAACTGACCTCTCCCAGGAGGCTCACCAGGTTATGTACTGAAGTTGAAAGGCAAATGATTAATAAACGATTTAAAATAAATACATTTTAAAGTGTATCTCAGACCAGCAGGATTCAAACTAACAACAGTCTATTCGAGCCATTATTGCTTTTGCAGGACACCAAAGTGAAGGTTCTCCAGCCTCAGAATCCACAAAGCAGCTGCCACCATCCCTGCCTGCATTTGACCTCCACAGACACAAGAAGAGCCAGAGAACTTCCATCCAATACCACAAGCCACACAGCAAATAAAATGAAGCATTCTGAGGTTTTCTCTCAGGTTTCTTGTGCTTTTACCAACCAGTGTGGCAAAGCACTCTGTGGCAACTAACCTAAAAGTAGCTGGACTCAAAACCTGGGTTTCTTTTCCATTGCATTGTGTGTTTTGTGACATTTTACTTTTTCTCTCATGTTTTTTCTTTGTATTTGTTTTGCTTTTATACCATTGCCTAAACACAGGAACTATTTGGGGTTGGTTTGTTTGTTTTTTCCCCTGTCTTTTAAATATTTAGTCTTGTATTGATCTCTAGCTTACCCTCCAGGAAAAGCTGATGGCATTGTTTGTAGTGAGAGACAATTCTCCACAGAACTAGTTACTAAGTAGTTTATTTAATATACAGAAAACCTCTAATTTCAAGCCAGTTTTTCTCCTGAAAAATCAATAGTTTATTATCTCTTCACATAAGGTTACTCACTACAAATGCTGTAGGTTGACTCACTGCTGTTTAATTTAAGCTAAGCATTTTGGGGGACTTTACAGCATTCAACTTTGCATTGGATTTTTAGCCTACAGAATGTGAAGTAAGAGGCAAGAGAGCTTTTGGACAATTCAGATGTTGCCACCACAGATGTGCCAATACCGTGAGAGAGTAACAACAACAAGCAACAGAAATGGCTCATGTATTAAGAGAGGTGGGGCACACAGAAATAGGGCTATGTCAAACATCCCATGAACAAAGTTACTTCTTCCTTAGCAAATGGAANCACCCTTTCCTGTGGGCAATGAGTTTAATGCTCCCTCTGCTGTGGGCACAGTTATGGCACCAGGGGCCACAGGAGACCACAAGGGATTGTCAGACTGTGCCTGAGCAAATGGAATTAACTTGGTAGTATTTATTCTTTGATTTAGATATCACTTATGTCATTACCACCATGGAAAAAAATGAAAACAAACTTCTATGTTGCCTTTCCCCACCTGGCAAAAAACAACCAAGCAAAACCAGTTCTGCCTCTGGCATACAATCACAGAATTGTCAGGGTTGGAGGGGACCTTCAAGCTCCTCTAGCCCCAAGCCCTGTGGCTGCCATGGGCAGGGACACCTGGCACTAGAGCAGCTTGCTCCCAGCCCCAGCCAGCCTGGCCTGCAACACTGCCAGGGTTGGGGCTGCCAACACCTCTCTGGCCAGCCTGGCACAGTGGCTCAGCACCCTCCTGGGGAACAACTTCTGCCTAACAGCCAACCTAAATCTCCCCTCCTCTAGTTTGGATCCATTCCCCCTAGTCCTAGCACTGCCTGACATCCTAACAAGTCCTTCCCTAGCTTTCTTGTAGCCCCTGCAGATCCTGGAAGGCCACAAGAAGGTCTCCTGGGAGCCTTCTCTTCTCCAGACTGAATAATCCCAACTCTCTCAGCCTGTCCTCATAGGAGAGGTGCTCCAGCCTCTGAGCATCCTCGTGGCACTGCTCTGGACAGGGTTTATCAACTTCACAAGATGGGAAATGGAGAACGTGAAGAGCTGGAATAAAATAAAAGGTGTGGAGGCAAAGCTCTGAATCCACTGTGTGGATATGCATTCAAAAGTGGTGTCATTAGCTCAGTTTAGCTTAATCCTCCTTCATAATAATATGCTTTCAACTTTACACCTGAAGTTAATCCATCTTAAGTTCCCCGAGTGTCTCCTTACAGGCTTAGCTTAATGCCCAGCTCACATTCTGCCTGACCTTTTGTGCAGCGCTGTGGGCAGGGAGAATGGCCACAGTCAGCCCATTGCCTCCAGCTATGGCTCTGCCCAGTTTCTCTCTGCTCTTGAAGAGCCTCTTTGGCCACGTGTAGCTTGTTTTAACTCTCACCAAGTTGCTCACCACATCCCTCCTGGAACTGAACTGTGGCTGCTTTTCCCCTCCTTTCCCAGCCCTTCAAGACATCACAACTGCCTCAGTGGGAAGGGGGGGGTTCCTGCTGTTGGGCCTTTCTCAGTCAACTGCAGCAAATGTGTTCCTAGTTGAGAGGCTCCCTGGTACTCTAACCCCTGAGTTTGTCTTCTCTTTCTCCTCATGTGAGCTGGGATCTCTCCTTAAATCCATGCAACCTCTACATCCTCTCCTCATCCCCAAACGGACTCAAGATCACAGAATAAGTAGGTTGGAAGGGAACTTTAAAGGTCATCTAGTCCAACCCTCCTTGCAATGAGCAGGGACCTCTCCAACTAGAGCATGTTGCTCAGAGACCTGCCCAACCTGATCTGCAATGGTTCCAGGGATGGGGCATCTACCACCTCTCTGGGCAAATTGTGCCACTATTTCACCACCTTCATGGTAAAAACCTTCTTTCCTATATCGAGTCTAAATCTCCCTCTTTTACTTTAAAACCATTTCCCCTTGTCCTATCTTTACAGGCCCTACTAGTGTGCCCCTATCTTTCTTACAGGCTCCCTTCAAGTACTGGAAGGCTGCAACAAGGTCTCTCTGGTGCCTTCTCCAGGCTGAGCAATCCCAACTCTCTCAGCCTGTCCTCACAGCAGAGGGGTTCCAGCCCTTGGGCCATTTTTGTGGCCTCCCCTGGACCTGCTCCAACAGGTCCTTGTCTTTCTTACACTGAGGACTCCAGAGCTGGATGCAGTACTTCAGGTGAGGCCTCACCAGAGCAGAGAGGCTGAATCCCCTCCCTTGACCTGCTGCTCACACTTCTTTTGATGCAGCCCAGAATTCAGCTGGCCAAAGATCTCCTATCTTCCTTCCAAGGGCAGGCTGCATGGAGCTCAGCTCTGCAGTACCAGCCCAACACCCCAGCCTGTTCCATCCTCCACATCTACCCATGGATTGCTGAATAAGCAGATGAGAATGTGGCAAACCAATTCATCTCCTCCTGTTCCCATGCTCCATGGAAGTAGCTGTTCTTTTACACAGGGAATACCAAAAAGGCAAACAGCTTGAGCACCCAGCCAAAATTGGACCAGTGTCCTAAATCACCAAGGGATGAGCCACCCAACTACGAGACAGATGTAGGATCTGAGTAGTTACACCAGGGAGATGGGATGATTTAAGGAGACCACTTAAGACAAGGCATCCTAAATACCAAACCACTCCTATATCTCACTAATACCCTTGTGTGACCTCCACAGAAAGCAAAGTCACATCACTAACTGTGAAACTACAGGGATGCTGGACAAAACCAACTTGGTATGAATAAGTGAATTATGAAGTCATCATAAAGTCTAGTATCACAAATCTCCTTGCTGAGAATGGAAACTGCAATTCAACTGACTGGAACCAGATAGGAAGCCATGCATCAGGGAATATTCCCTCATAGGTGGAACTCAGCCTCAAATAAAACCTGATACCATGCTTTATTTACTTTCTCATGGGTGCTAGTCAAAGCTGCAGCACAAGGTATCTTCCCAAATTAGACAGGAAAGCAAAGGAAGGGAAAGTTGTGATGGTTGTATTGAAGTTCTGTCAGTACTCAAGTGGCTTGATGATAATCCCAAGGAAAACTGAGAAAGGGCATTCCCTTTCACAGCACCTCAGAGGAACAATCCTGCAGCTGACTTAGTCCCTTGGCCTCTGCAGCTCAGAAAAGACTTAGGAAAAGAGCAAGCAACACTGGTAGCAAAAGCTGGATGTCCAAGGTATTCTTTGTGTTTCCTTCCTTTACTTTTTTTTTCCCCTGTAAGAACTGTTTTCCAGTTTCATAATGAAGAGCCTTTTCTCTGCTAGACTAATATCTGTATCCGTTTGAAGCCTGGCCACCATTTCAAATGACTTCAGGGAAATCCAGAAAACCTATTACACTGTCACAAAGCCAAAACAAAGCAGCACAAAAACGCAACCCAACAAGAAAAGCTGCCCAAGGCCTGAAGGTCCAAACCAGTTTGGAAACCTCAGAAAGCAAGGTATACTTTCTACCATGCCAGAAGGAGTCAGTTTGAACTTGGGAGAGAGAGAGAGGAGTGAAACTTTACCAGATGAGGAAGAACTTCTTGACTGTGTGGGGGACTGAACACTGGCACAGGTTGCCCAGAGAGGTTGTGGAGTCTCCTTCTCTGGAGATACTAAAAATCTGTCTGGCCACAACCCTGAGTAATGTGCTTTAGGGCCCCTGCTAGAGCAGGGAGGTTGGGGAGCATCATTTAGTGGGGTGATAGGGCTACGAAAAAGGCTGGACTCGATGATCTTCAAGGTCTCTTCCAGCTGTAACTGTTCTATGATTCTATGATTCTATGAGCTCTGGTGGTCCCTCCCAACCTTAACCACTCTGGGATTCTGTGCAAACACTTAAGCCCACAAGCTTCTGTGCAGGTGACTGAGGGGTGTGGGGCTGGGAGTACCTGCACTGCAGCACTGACCTTAGCAGAAGAAGCTGCAGAAGCCAGGATAAAACAGGGATGAGACTAAGGAGCACCAGTACTGAACACTGCTAACCAGACAAGGAAGGTCACTTCATGTTAAAACAGATCTACAGGCCCAGCTGCCATTTTATGGCCTTTAGCCCCCCAGGCATACCAACTTGGCAATTTTTACACTGAACTTAAAGGAGTCAATTCTGAAAAGTAGTTTTCTCCCAAGAAAATCCTTCTGGTGATCCTAGAGAATACAATCCCAGGTAACTGATACCAAGAAATTTAGAGCTGCTTTAAAGTTCCAATTAAGTGTCCTCCTGCTATAGGCCTAGCCACAAAGGAACTTGCAACAGCTCATGCATAATGATTGCCAAAGGAGAGTTCCAGCTTCCAATCAGTAAATGAGAACTTGTGCTAAAATCCAGCTTAATAGTCACCCAGTTACATAACTCTCAAATCCCAAGCGTATCAATAGCAAAAAAAACCCAAGTATCTGCTGGAATTAACAGTTAATTATACAGTTAGCAGAATGCTGATACCAAATACTCTCTTTTGGTTTGCATTTGCATTCCAAAAGAGACAAATCACAGTTTAAATGGGAAAATACATAATTATGCCTTTACCAAACTGCTTTTTCAGGACCCCACATTCCGCAAGAGGTGATGATAATGTACACATGACAACAAATACTCTTCCAAAGTTCATCAGAGACAGGTATCACCAGCACTACACATGTGAAAAGGCACCTGGAGATGCCACCAAAGAGCTCACTCTTTGGGGAGTGCAGGAAGATTAAAGCAGCACCATGATCAGACACTTGGAGAGGAACAAACCTCTTCTTTATCCTAGCCTTTCCTGCCAAGGACCTCACAAGAAGGTCAAAGACACTCTCCCAAAAGGCTTCTGGATGTCCCAGGGTCACTCTGAGGCAAAACTAAGGGAGCATAATTAGGCCAAGTTAAATGCATAAGCACTGGGCTAGTCTCCATGCTAAGAGTCATAGAAAACTTTCCAAACCTGTCACAAACCTTGCCAGAACATCCACTGGGCCAAAAGAGATGACCAAGATCAGAAAGAAGTGTTTGAGAAAGATCAAGCCATAGCAGACCAGTGAAACACAATCTCTGCAGCAGTGCTTTCCACAAAGGAATCAGGAAGGCTCTGCACTGGAGTCTCCCTTCTCACTTAACTGAGTGGGAGAACTAGTTTCAGACTAGAGCAGAAGAAGCTGAGAAGGAAAAAAAATACAGTCAAATGAATAGTAATAAATCACCATGATCAGCTGGCATGCATCCAGGAGCTGCAAAGAAACTGAAATACAGAACTGCTGAACTGTGCTGTGCAGCTTAGGGCTTACATTGCCCTTGGAAAAGGTGTGGCAGAGGACAGACATGGCTGAGCTCTTCCAATGGGTCTGGAAGCAGGGAGGGAGCACTCAAGAGGTCTCACGTCTGTATCTAGCACAAACAATTCAAAGAGGAACATTAATAGCTAACTAAATATCCTCTAAAAGAAGAGAGTCTTTGGCAAAGAGAGGTTTGAGTCTCACCAATCTGCCAGCACACTCTGGGATAGCACAGGGATGCTCTGCTCGAGATGGGCAATGTCTGGACAATGGAAATGCGTTGCACGTGCCAGGTCTAGCTGCATCCCACAGCCATATGGGGTGAGAGCTAAGCAAACAGCAGGCCTCTCCTCTGCCCTGGTTTCCACCCAAAGGAAACTGGGGCATGCAGCTTGGGTATAGGCTGCAATAGCACTGTCAGCATGCCAGCAGGGTAAGTACTGGCCTAGGACCTCCTGCTTTGCGTCAGGAGGTACATGGGGATGCAAGCATGGCAAGGTTTGGATTTTAAAGCTGTTAAAAAGACCTCCTGAAAGCTCTTAAAGAGAGCTTAGGGATACAGAGAAGAGCTCCTCATGGATTATTAGCTGCTTAAAAATAAGAGACCGAGGGTAATAATAAATGAACATCTCTCAGAAGTAATAGAGGTTACCAGGGAAGTCTCACAGAGCTCTGCACTGGGACCTGGGCTGAGAACTGTACTCATACATCATCTTGCAAAATCAGACCTATGGAAGTGACAAAGCTTGCTGACAACTCCAGACTATGAAATCAAGAGCTGTCTGTGATAAACTCCTCAAGAATCTTGCAGAAGTAGGGGGCTGGCTGACAAAATGGAGGGTGGAAATCAGAACTGCAAGACAATGCAGGCAGCAGAGTCATCTTCCATCACAAACACAGAAGAACTGGCTCTAAATTAGCAAGCATCACACAATCAAGTGCCCCAAGTGTAACCTGGAGCAGATTTTGGGGCCTTCTGTCTTTTGAAAATGCTTGCTCAGTGTTTACTAAAGGTCATAAAAAGGGAAGAGGAGTCCAGAGCAAGACAAAAAGTCTGGTCTCCTCCCCAAATTAACACAAGGGCTTAGCCAAAGCACTGAGGGAGGAGCTGAAGACAGTCAGGAGTTGCACAGTGAGATTAAATTGACTAGCTGATTCTTCAGCTCATAGAAGAAACAAAAGGACTTGACAGAGATTCTCCAAGTGATAAATGGCATACAGAGGATGAAAAGGAATCTATCCCCCATCACTACAGACACCAGCTGGCACTCCATTTCATGATCAGCTACCTAGCTCCAGAAGCATCTCCCACAAACAAATAAGCATAATTAACTGCAGAAGTGACTGCCACAGAACATTTTGGATGTCAAAGACTATAAATGCAGTCAAAAAGGTATGAGGCAAATTCACAGAAGCAGGGTTATTAAGCACAATTGTCCAAATGCAATCTTCCAGACAGAAAGCACCTAAATCACTGAGTGCTGGAATGGGCAGGGCCTTGTCCTGATCTTCTGCTTTCTTTGCAGCTGGCCAGTTTAAAGGAGGAGAAGCTGTGCTAGATAGATCTTCCTGCTGACACTGTTCACCTTCTTACATGGACATCTCCTTAAAACTACCTTACCTTTAGAGTTTCTCAGCTTTAACTCAATTGTCCTAATGTGTTTAGAGAGAAAGGCATTAAAAAGGCAGAACCTTTAGAAACTCACTCAATCTATTCCTTGGTTCAACCATTGACCAAGAAAAAGCAAAATAAGACTTGGGAAAAGTAGTTGAAGCATATCACATCTACAATGTACAAGGTATGACAGGAGTGCCACACAATCCCCTTCTGTTTTAGGGTTGGGTATGTAACCAAATCCTTTCACATCATTCTCTGGATGGGAACTGAGCTGCACTTGATGAAAAAGTCAACAACATACATAAAAAATGTCCTGATAGAGTTATCCACTTCTCACTGCACTGACAGGGTGAATGCAGCACTCCTCTTCCAAATAATATATGCAAGCAAAACTGATGCAGGGAGGAGGAGCAAGGAGTGCTTGCTGACCTTTGGCCAACATCAGGGCTCACACACAAGTTAGCAGCAAAGAATGAACACTGACAGCTAGCTCTTATCAGCAATCATTGGGGCAATACTTCATTAAAAACAGAGGATTTAGAGATGCTAGATGGAAGAGATTACAAAAATGCACCTGAATTTAGACACTACAGGATTAATAGATTACAGAGAGAAGCAAAAAGGGTTAACAACCCTCACCCTGCAAAATGGAAACCAGGAATAAAAGTCATCTTTTCAACAATAAAAGAAGTTACTTATTGCCTTTATCACCACTCACAGATGATCTAAGTAATCCCCCTCCACCCCCCTGACACAGGTAGAAGGGTAAAAAGAAATAAATACGTCTATCTGCTGTTCTTAAATACTCAGTTTATTTTATTAGGTTTATCTTCCTGCTGTTACCATAGAAATCAGAATCCCAGGAAGACCTGCAGGCTTCAGCACCAAAAGGGCACAGAGAGGCACAAGCTGCATCCTTGCACTGCCTTCCACAACCCCAAATCCTAATGGCCTCCAGCTTCCAGAAGGACATTATGAGAGGATACTAGGAACATAATGAAAAGGCAATGAACATGGTATTTCCTAATGAAATACACATCATTAATAAAGGCAGATTCTAAATGAAATCTTAACTGATCAGCTGAGCTACAGCTTAATTTCATTTTAGGACTTTCCTCCACATTATCAAATCCTCTGCACATTCACATCCCATGACAAGTTCAGCACAGGAACTTCACAGAAAGTCCCCATGTCCTGAAGGTGTTTTCCCACCTCTCTCTACCTCATTTACTCTACATTAGCTTTCCCATATGAAAAAGGCATTCTCTGTTTTTCCTCTGTTGCCAATATCAACCTCTGTCTGCAGTTACCAAGGGCATAGCAGGAAAGGCCCTTGCACATTTTTATTGCACTGGAAGGTAACTCTTAAAGGAAGGATTTATATTACTTTCTAGTAATTGTAGCATATTCTGCCCTTAATGTTCTGTACATAACATTCAGTAATCTGCAGCCTCTACTGGAACATTTTGACTTGAAGGACTGAGATGCATGTGCTGTAACCTCAGAGATGGAAAAAAGGCATTGCTGAGCCAAAGGCTTGTGAGCACTGGCCTCAGATTTTAGTCTTCTTTTTCCAAGTTCACTTTAATAATTTTGGGTACCTTCAGAGAATCATTAAAACTGGAAAAGACTTCTGAGATCATCAAGTCCAACCATTGACCCAACAGCCCCAAGCCCCATGCCACTGTCACCAAGTGCCACAGCTACATGGTTTTTGAACCCCTCCAGGGATGGTGACTGCAGCACTGCCCTGGGCAGCCTGGGCCAGTGCCTAACCACTCTGGCAGAGAAGGAATTGTTCCTAATAGCCAACCTGAACCTCCCCTGACACAGCTTGAGGCCATTTCCTCTTGTCCTCTCACTGGTAATCCTGGAGAAGAGCCCTATCCCCATCTCACTCCAACCTCCTTGCAGGGAGTTGTAGAGAGAGCTAAGGTCTCTGCTGAGCCTCCTCTTCTCCACACTACCCAACCCCAGTGCCCTCAGCTGCTCCTCACAACACTTGTGCTCCAGAGCCTTCAGCAGCCTTCACTTTGTGCAATGCCTAGTGCTGGTTTTATCAGGCAAACCTGCTAGGGTAAAAATCTCTCTAAAAACTTGATGACAGAACAACATACAAGAGCCAGGAAATCCAGAACCTGCCCACTTATGCACCAATGATTTATTCTTTATGCTGCAGATGACAAAGCAGGAAAAATCAAAGGAGCAAGAAAACAGACAGCAGCACACTAGTCATTTGGTGCATTTGCAAACTCCTGCTGAAATATTGATGCTGTGCTTTAATGAACTGAAGTGTCTGAGCACCACTGAACTCTTTCAGGAACCCACACCATTGCTGTTTTAAGGGTGGATAAGGCTGGAATAGCAAAGGAGCTAATTTGGGGGAAATTTCCTAAAACTAGAAAAGCATTTTGGAATTGGAGTCTCTTCATCAAGAGTCCTCAAGGATTCAGAAGTCTACAAAGAGATCATGTCAAACCTACAAGCACAAGAAAAATGGAGAGCTGCTGGTGAGCTCCTGTATTGGGCTGGCCCTCTTTAGGCCAGCAGAAACCATGCTGTGTCAACAAGGACACACCACTCCTCAGCCATGCCATCAGCTGGGAGTTTGCCCAGTGGAGAAATGGAAAGCCATCAGCCCTGTTCCTTAGGGGAAGGGGTGGATGAGCAAGGCAGCTTGCCATGAGGGATGTGGTTTCAGGCTTCCAGAGGCAGCCCATGTCCCACTGCTCCCCCTGGTTTCCCACACTAGGGGAGTGAAGCATCCCTGCTGCACCATGCCTTGGCTCCTGCTGGGTTTCTGTTGGCACTGCTGCACTTGTAAATGCTTTTTATCCCTTCTGAGTCTCTGAAAGGTTGCCAGCCAATGTCCTAACTTAATGTATGGGTGGAAGCAGATACCTGGGAAGCTGCCACAAGGAGCTGGTGAGACAGCAACTGCCTGAGCCTGGCCCAGAAACACGAGCACAAGGGAGCATCCCTTGCCTTCCTGGGGGATTGGGGCAGCTCACTGCCACACTGCAGACACAAACTCCTACTGCTGAAGGACTCAGATCATCAGATTTCTTCCAGGAGCTAAACTGTTACACTGTCTCTTCTCAGAAACACTGAGGACTTGCCCTGCAAAAGGACACAGCCAGAGAAGGAGTTGTTTTAGCTATTCACTCATTAATTTGAAACCAACTTCCCTGCTTTCTAGGACCATGTTTTAGGTTGCTCCCTGTAGCAAAAGGTTCATTTCAGAAAACTTCAGAGATAATCCCTGAAAAGAAGCTCGTGTTAAAAACCACTGACTCTTGCTCCATCCCTTGCTTTGTTCTTGCATCTATTCCAAGCAGCACCTTCAGCTCCCTGCTTTCAATTGTGTATAATTTTACCAGTTTAATGCTCTGGGCTTACAATTGCCCATGCATATGCCTGCCTCAGGTTGAATTAGATTAGAAAACTTCAGCTGAAGTCTCTGGTTAAGTCTTAGGAGAAATTTTCTCTCTCCCTCCACTTAAATAAACAACAGCTATTTTTTTTCCTGTGGGCTTTCTGTTCCTTTGCAATAGGAACCTGAAATGTCTCAGAGCTTAGTCCTTGAATCAGAGAGAGTCTTTTGGCATGTCTTAAGGAAATCTTTCCCATTAATATCTCTCTGTTCTTCCAAATCCCTAGATCCATTCAAGGTAAGGCTTCCTCACTGGCAAGAAATGAAGCAAAAACCCAACAGTCTCTCACTACTTAATCCTCTATCATCCCTACAACTCATCCAGCCTGATCAATACAAAAAGGAAGGAGTCCCATGGGAATAAATAGGATGGGATAACAGAACTTCAAGGTTAGGTTATGGAGAGTCTTCCAAGCACATACCCTATGGGCTCAAGCTACCATTTCCCACAACAGCTTCATTTTGGAATTGTGCAACTTGTCAGATTTGAGCTTGCAGCCCTAAGAACATTATTGCAATACCTTTGGAGTGTTATTATATATGCAACAGTCAGCCTTTAAAGCAGTTGGCCTGCAATAGGAATTATCTGGTGTCACATATGATGGGCTTGTAAAGATTTACTGTGGATTAAAACCTACGTATACAGAATATTAGTTTTGTTTGTAGCTAATATGCTACAAAGGAATGGATTAAAACCCCAACATGGTGTAATTTATGACATGAAATACATTGGCCTATTTGATGCCACTTTTCAGGCTTTTCTGTAACAGGCTGGGTGGCCATTTTCTTATCCCTCAGTTGACATCCTTGCCTTTACTTCAGCCCAGTTAAAGCATGATCCATCAAGACACACAGTACACTTCATAGGATCTGTTACAGGACTAACTAAAGGCAGACAAATCTTTCCAACCTTCCTCCATAAGCCTAATAGGCAATCCAACCCTGTGGTAGGTCTCTTCTCCAGGGTTAACAGTGAGAGGACAAGAGGAAATGGATTCAAGTTGCAGCAGGGGAGGTTTAGATTAGATATAAGGAGGAATTTCTTTACTGAAAGGGTTAAGTCTTATCCCAGGCTGCCCAGGGAGGTGCTGAAGAAGCATGTAGATGCTCTCCTTAAGGACATGGTTTAGTGGTATGGGAGTGCTAGGTATGGTTGGACTTCATGATCTTGGAGGTCTCTTCCAACCTTAATGATTCTGTGCTTAGCAGGGAGGCATTTTGCACTGGATTTCTACAATCAAAAGTCGTGGCTAGGCTTGGCGAACGAAGCTCCAGGGAGGGCTCCAGCCACGCTCCTCCTCAGTGCCTTTTCCAAGCGCTGATAAAAAGAGGATAGCAGATAGCACCCTCGAGCCTGCACTAGGGATTTTTTTTAGGTGAGACACAGCATGCACAGAGCTGGACCCACCCTTTAGTCCTAAGGTTCATCTGCCAGGGCCTAGCAAGCTTGGACGCTGGCAGCCAAGTCCTTAGGATGGAGGTTTAAGCTCTTAGCTGGAAGGCCTTCCAGGGCTAAACGAGCTCCATCTGCCCGGGTTTGGAATCAGAGTTGTCCTTCTCCTAGGATGACTGCCAGAAGGCTAATGAGCTCATCCTACCCATGCAAGGATTCTAGGAACATGGGTATCACTGCCCACACTTTCCCGTGGGCAATGAGTTTAATGCTCCCTCTGCTGTGGGCACAGTTATGGCACCAGGGGCCACAGGAGACCACAAGGGATTGTCAGACTGTGCCTGACAATCAAAAGTACATTTAACAACTATTACCAACAGAGATCCTCAGCTGTTTTTCACCTTGTTTACAGGCCCTCAGAATAAGAAAGAAAACAATATCATATATCATGGTCTTCCAGAAACATTAGGACTTCCTTTTATTTACAGGAGTTAAGAGTAAACAAAAACTCATTGAATGGAAAACAAAGCAACAGAATCCTGCTAATGCCAACCTCTACTTTCACTCCTTAACCGTTCATTGAAGAAAATGATGAACCCTCTGGGGCACCAAGTGCATGTTACTGGCCAGGGACCTTCCTAACCACTTCCTGCCTAGAGCCAGGAAATGACACCTCTCTGGACACAGGATGAAGAAATAGCAAGATAATCCTGACCAGGTGATAACAGCCACAGAAATCTCCCCAATCAACAGAAGGAAATTCATTTTAAAGCATCTCCCTTTCATTTTGCATCAACTAATCCATGTCCTAAAATGCCCAGGGCAGTAAAGCATTTAAAAAGTTGTACCAAAGTGAGCCTTAGGGAGGTCTGCTAAACCTTGTGGCACAGAAATTGCCTTCTGGGCTTGCTTTGGGCTGCTCTTGCCCGTGGGATGCTCCATGTCACCCTAACCATGAAGGCTTGTATTTATAACCACACATAGTATTGCCAAGTTCAGAGTACTCCAAAAGTCAAGGTGACACTTAAGTAAAGGCAAGGCCAGCCCCAAGGGCTGAAGGCTGTAATGAAATCCCCACTGCAGCCAGCATGGTGATCTTCTGGCTGCAGGAGGCCAGCTCCCTCCCTGCCCCAGCCAGCCCCTGAGCACACTGGCCAACCTCCATGGGGCTCTCTGCACTCTCTCCACAACGTTCCTCAGCTGGGCAGCCCAAAACTCAGACCCAAACGCAGTCTCACAACTATCACCCTGAGTGGTAATGGAAAAACTTGGAACAAAGGTCTTCCACAATTCCCACTGAATATGAAACATGAGCAAAGTGAGGAAAACCCTCATGTTCCAGAGATATTCCCATTGCTGTTCTGGAGTAAGCACTGAACTCCTAACCTTTTACCTCTAAGGTGATTTCTTGCCCTGATTAGCTACTTTCAAACCAGTGTCCCACAGCTCGTTGGGGCTTCTATTTCTTCTCTGTAGAAGCATCTGCCTTCTGTTCCCTTTGGTAGCTCTGCAATGAGCTCCCTGTTAGGCATGAACAAGCCCAGGCCACTATCTCACCTCCATCTCTGGGGCTGGATGTTTTCATTTTGCACTCCGTGACACAGCACTCCTTTCCCTGACTGGATCCCAACCTCAACCTCAGTCTAGTTCTGCAGACACTTACCTTCAAAGCTTGCAGCATAAAACTCACAATTGATCTTGACTTCTGGAAGCTACTTTTAGCTGCAGTATCAAGAATGCTAGCAATGCACATACCCTTTGATTTACAAGAGGGATTGATTTCCCTGTCCAATAAATTTTGACTCCCCAACTGACTTTCTTCAGATGAGGAAAAGCTGCTGCTTTGTTTGAACTTTTTGTCTACATTTCCCCATGAGGACTGAACTCTTCAAAATTCACATTTTCACTTACCTTTAGCTAGAGATTCTTTTATTGTGATGATTCTCTAATGTCCAAGGCACAGGGGAGGTGCTTTCAACAAGGAAAATGCTTGACACTCCATTTTCAACCACATACAGTGAATCTTCCATTTAAAACCAAACCAAAACCCCACACCAAATGATCCTCCTTTGATATTGGTCACTGCTTTAGGACCAATCTCATACACATGAATTATTTAGGAAGATCTAAATCAAGGAAGACTATTAAGATGGACAGTGATGAAGCATCTTCTCCAAGAAGAACATTCCAGATCACTTCAGGAGATTCAGCAGTAAGTTACTTTTTTTCTTCTTCAAGAGCACCCAAATCCTATTGATTAGTTCTCATTTTTACCTCTACAAAAACCTTCTGGGATAAGCACATGACATGACCCCAGTGTGACTGCCTGTGTTATTTGTATAAACATTGACTTTACTGCTCTGGAATAAACACTAGGGGAATGGAACACCAATTAAATTATGCTCCTCAAAAGGCAAAGCACTAAACCACAAACTTAAAAAAAACAACCCAAACTCAGAAGGAATGGTTCCTTGGTTGATCTATTTTTTTTTTTTTGTCTGAATGCATCATAAAAGAAGTTATGTTTCATTACTGAAAAAACACCATTTTGGCTTCTTTCACGGCTGCAGAGAAGGGTAATTAAGACTGTCAAAAAACACATGGAACAGCTGTATATTGTTAACAAAAGCACCATTCTATGACTGCTCTGAAAAAAACCCTGGCAATTTAAACATTCCCATTTCCTAGAAGTCAGATTTTATTTTTCCAAGCTCCAGTAGATACCAAAAACTGTGGTTTTTTTTTTCTGAAAACCTTGGTTGTGTATCAGCTCTATGACAAGCCAGCAGGATGGCCCCAGTTTGAGAACACAGCCAGATGTAAAAGGAGAGGTGAATGGCACTGTTAAACCTTCACCAAGTGAAAACCAGGGCACAGCAAAACGAAAAGGCAAGCTACTTTTGAAGCCTAAATTAGCTATAACTTTCTTAGACTACAAGCATGCCTGAAGAAAACAAAGACAGAGTGATCCAAAGGACTAGCAAGGAATACTTACTCATCGAAGACCAGGTCTGGAGCAAAATAGAGGAACTGGCTGTTGGTGTGTTTGTAGGATCTCCAACTCAAGGCAAATGATGACAGACACATCCATGAATACTGAATTAAAGTAATTTGGTCCTCCAGAGGCAGGTTTCTAAATCCTAGAGAGCAAACCAAAAACTAGCCATGAACTACATTGTGCTCCACCAGGGCTGGCCAAGCCAGCACTCAATACATTGCTCATTATTTCTCTAGTATTAATGAACAAGAGCAACACTCTCACCAAGTATTCTTCTGGAAAAAAACCAATCCCATAATTTCTCATTCCAGTGACAAAACATGTTTTTTTCTTCTTAAAAGGTTATTATTCAAAAATGAAAGCTTTTAACATATGAAACAAACATTCCATCAATCAAGAAAACCCCAACCATCTTCTCTCAGATGTTCACCTCCCACACTCCTGTGAGGGTTTCCAACACAACCCCACAAATTCAAGATGTCAATTTGTCAAGCCAATAGTTCACTGAGCTACAAGAAACATTTCACCCACTGCCTCGGGGTCCTACCTGGAAGTATCTTTGCCCACTTCACCACCTGGATCATCTGCTTGCCAGCCAGGCGATTTAAGGTGGACAGCAGGTACTCTGCTGTGTCTGGCTTCGAGCTGTCGTAGCCTGCATACACAATCTCTGGTTCAATGCTTTCCAGGATCTTCACAGGAGAGGGAGTAAGTGCTGGTGAGATAGCAGACATGTGGGGGACAAGTGCAGTGTTGACGGAGGGCTCGGTGACGGGCGCGATGTACGTCGTCCCTTCCTCAGGGCTCTGGGGGGGTGGCTGCTGCCGCGGCTGGGGCTGCTCCTCGTGCATCCCTTTCAACTTCCCCAACTTTTTGGACTTGCGTGCTGGGAAGAAGAGCAGCACAAGCATTAAGTCACTAGAGAAAGCAGGCACAGCCCTGGCTTGAGAGAAAATGGGAGCAGAAGGAGCATCTCAGGTTTCCCAAGTGAAAGAGGTGGAGGACCTTAAGAANAGGGCCATGGGTTAGTGGCATGGGAGTGCTAGCTATGGTTGGACTTGATGATCCCTTCCAACCTTAATGATTCTGTGACTCTGTGAAATACCTCACTTCCCACAGCATCACAGGAAGAAGATCCTTAAAAGACAGAGCTAAGCTCATTTTTATTGCTTTGCTGGATGTTTTTATAAGTGACAGAATGCCAGTAGCTGTCAGACATGCCTAAAACATCCTAGTTACTGTGTCAGTGCTGATTAAACACTGCAGAAGTTTCTCTCTCATTTCTCACCTACAAGACTGAAATTCATGCTCTCCAGCGTGTTTGGTCAAGGAAAATCTCCCTGGCAATGCCCCAAATTAGCAGACCCAGAGCCTTAAGCTTTTAAGTCTTAGTGCCTGAACCTGAAATGCAGACAATCCATTTTGAACAGCCTCACTTAGTCAAATCTCTTTGCTTTTGCTGCTTTGATACCTCCACAAAAGCTTTCTCCCCTTCTCTTGAGTCATATTGCAATAACACTGAAAATATTTACCAGGTTAAACAAAACCCACTGAGCCTCATGTAACACCTTTTTCACAGCTATCAACATCTCTCTAGTGATTTGCCCTCCCTTCTTTGTTTTGTTCTTTAATGCTACCCTCCCTCCTTTTTGCTTTTAGCCATTCTCTGGGGGTTTCCTTCCCAACTTTGCCATTTGAAGCAGAGATATGGAAAGCAGGCAGACAGCCCTGCTCCTGCCCCAGCAATAGGAAAAAACAAATAAGTTAGGGAGGCAGTTAAGATTAAAAAATGACACATCAAAAAAAAAAAAAAAGGAAAATATAACTAAAATAATCTTTAATATCAATTTATAATGAACTAAATGTTTGCAGCTCTTTCAGAGTAACTTCTCTCTAATATAGTCTTTCTTATCTATCTGTGCACAGTTAAAACCCCTGTTTGGACTTTTAGCTTCCTGTCTCTTGATTAGTGCAACACTCCTTTTGCTGGCATTAATAAATAAGTCTATCTCACTCCTTCTTAAAATACTACTGCAAACATCCCTCTTAGTCCATGCCCTGTCCAAAGTCTATCTCCTCAAGTTTTTTCCCTTCTCTTTCCTTAAACACAGTGCCTTTTCTGCAGTTTCAGGATCTTTTCTGCCTAACTTCCATCTCACCCCTCCACTCTTCTCTGTTAGTGAAACATTCACTTCTACTTCAGCTCAGCATCCCTATCCTGGGAAGTTCTCCAACCTCGCTCTCTTCCCACTCTTATTAAGGTGCAGGAAACATCCCCCCTCCAAGATCCAACAACTGCTTCATTACTCTTCCACAAACTCCTTAAAATGCATGTTTGAAGGTAACCCTCCTGAGCCATGGAGCTGCTGTTGCCCTGGGACCATTGCTAGTGATGGCCATGAGTGTTTTATTGTTCCCTTGAAATTGGGGCTGCCTGGAAGTGAGCTTGGAGTGCCTGCGAGGCAGGATACATCCACCCAGGGTACAGGACAATGCACGCCCAAGTGCAACAATAGCCTGTTGTTCTCAACACTTCCTTGCTGGGACAGTACCTTGAACTCTGAGGAGCTGGCTCATCCCAAGTTCCAACAGAAAAGCTTATTTGTTAGGGAAAACGTGGGAGATTGCTACAGAAAAGAGCCATGTTCCCACTCACAGGCAAAATCTTGAATGAGCTGCTCCTTGGCCATCATCTTCCAAACCTGAATGCACTTCATTGCTGCGGCAGCACATACTGCACTGAGCAGTAAGAACAAAACCTAAGCATCAGTTTGGTGCCAGTTCCATCACACCATGAAAGAAGGAACTTTTCTGGCTGACTGCAGCATCAGTATTGCTCAGGAGAGCTACAGAGAACTTCAGAGATCTTTCTTGGTGTAAAGTAACTCTCACCACTTTGCCTTCAGAAAAGGTGCCAGGGACACCTATATCCAGTTTTTAACCCAATGAAAGAAAGAGCTGCAAATATTTAGTTCATTATAAACTGATATTAAAGATTATTTTAGTTACATTTTCTATTTTTTTTTTTTTGGATGTATCATTTTTTTATCTTAACTGCCTCCCTAACTTATTTGTTTTTTCCCATTGCTGGGGCAGGAGCAGGGCTGTCAGGAGACAGGATAGATGAGAAGACCCTGCTAAAAGCCCTTTCCAATCCTATTTCTTACTTCTCTGTTACAAAACTCTTCCAAAAGCTCCTTCAAACAATGTAGCCCAACTGAAGGATTTTTCATCCTCCAGTGCACCAAGCTACACGGATGCTGACATCCATTCTCCGAGATGCAATTTCCATCCCTAGTGCCCAAAAAAAGCCATTTGACAAAGCAGCAGCTGATCAGACATTTGGTTAAACAAGCTTTTCCCTCACTCTGCAATATCAAACAGAGAGAGTTACAGGCAAAGCAGACAACTCTGATCAATGTACTGCTGAAAAGCAAGCGAAAACGCTGCTGGTCCCCATTTGGGGCAGTGGCACCTACATGAGGAAAGCACTGTGAGCATTAAAGAGAGTTTGTATTTCTCTGAGAAAGGTAAAGCTGAACTTAACACATCTTTCAACAAACTCAATCCCCAAAGCAAAACAAGGATGGGCAAGTAGAGCAGAAATACCCGATGATGAGTTAACAGAAGTACTGACCTTTGAAAAAAGAGTTTCAATAGAAGCCTGAAGGGGTGGAGAGGGATTAGTGTTGGCAGTTATCACTAAGTTTTATGAGGCACTGGTTTTTTAGGTGTTATCAAAACAAGAACTTTACATATCTTTCATGTTTGTAGAGAAAAAAACAAAAAAAAACAAAAAACCACCCTATTCTCACCATAACTACACCAGAGTAAGAATCATATTGGTTTGCCAACTCCATCAAGTACGTAACCACACAGATAACTGATTACATACTTATTAAGTTGTAATTTGGTATGCTCTATTCTCTAGGAGTTTTTCATTAAAGCAAAAAAAAAAGGAATAACACACTTCCATGCATAATACTGGCATAAAAATGTGTTTTAGTTTCATTTTCTTGCATGATAATGCCTTTAAAATGAAGCTGAGAAAAACATTACTGCCTGACAGTCATGTTTACAGTGAAGAAAACTGTATTTTTCATTTGGCTTCAGGCCAGTGCTGTAGCTCAACTGGTTTGGTTACTCCCACAGAAACCAACAAGTACAGATGAAATACAAACTCTGAGCAGCACATAGTCTTTTGAAGCTGTTTTTCACATTTTTCTCTCTAACTGCAAGGCCAACTATCCAACCACCACCACCTCTGAAAGGGTGGGGAAAAGGCATGCTTCTCAGGGCTGCAATGTGCCAAGGCTCCAGAAGAAGTGCCAGGCTCCCCTGGCAGAGCAGGGATGGGGCATGCATGGGGCAGGGCTCATGGCAAAGCTGAAGGCTGGAAACCTGCTTGGGGTTAGGACAAGACTTCTATCCAAATGGTTGCACAGCCAGGGAGTGCATAGAATCTCTANTTGCAGGTGAGGCTTGCCAGGGCTCTGGGCAAGCTGCTCTAGTTGGGGATGTCCCTGGCCACTGCAGGGGGGTTGCACTAGATGAGCTCCAGAGGTCCCTTCCAACCCAAACCATTCTAGGATTCTATGATTCTATGATAACTGCAGTTCTTGCCTCTCTTCTTCAGCCTTATTGCAGCCGGGCTATGAAGTGCAATCCTTGGATTTTTAAATCATCTCAGATAGGTTAATAGTTGAAGAAAAACAAACAATAGTGCAGATATATCTCAAACATACACACTGCAGATACACCTAACACCCCAAATATTTGAGGTGACTTTGTTAAAGGAGTCTTTTGGAAACTCTTGCATACTGCAATAAAAATGAATGAAGAAAAAGGTGAAGCACCTGAAAAGTCATCTAAAGTCAGACTTTAGAAAGGCACATCCAACAGACCTCTCCTCTGTAGTCCTACCAATAAATTACAGTACAATAGAGGAACAGACAAGCTGCAAGTCTGACTGCAAACAGCAGTCCTCTTCCTCTGGAAGCCACAAGCAAACTGTTTCCTGGCTCTAAGATGAGCTGACCTGTGCCCAAGGTGTTCAAAGGAAAGCTTGCAAATTCTGACAAACCACACATTGTCCCATGTGCTTGGAAGACCACAATGAGAAGAGCCCACCTAACAGCAGCTGGCTCATCACCACAGTGTCCCAGGATGTTAGGGGTAGGAAGGGACCTCTGGAGCTCATCTAGTCCAACCCCTGCCAGAGCAGCAGAACCTAGAGCAGCTTGCACAGGATGTGTCCAGGTGGCTTTGCAATCTCTCCAGAGATGGAGACTCCAGCACCTCCCTGGGCAGCCTGGGCCAGGGCTCCAGCACCCTCACAGCAAAGAAGTTCCTCCTGCTGTTCATATGGAGCTGCCTGGGTGCTAGGGTGGTATCAAGGCTAGATAAAAGAACTCATAAATATTAGGATTTAACTCAACAGTTTTGTATAACAGAGTAATATCTTGTTTGCAGAACTGTATCAATGTTCCCATTTAGCAAATGAACAATCCAAAATGGGCTGCAAATTGATGCTGGCATCCAGTGCTGATGAGTGAAAACTCAAGTTTAAGAACATTAACCCTAGTGCTAGCACAGAGTGTATTAAAAGACTTGCCATGATAATCCCCTAGAATCAGGGTTCTTTCCAAAAAAGATGATATCCAGAGCTTGCCTAGCAAAAACTCAATTGTTACTTGCCTAGCTAAAGGCATGATACAGAAAACTAAGAGCTTTATTGATGTAAAGCTCTGCCAAAGCCAGGGCCAAACTGATCCTGACCCAACTGCTCTTTATTCTATCAGTGTTGCAGAACACACTTGAATCAGTAAGGGACATCAAAACCACATGAGAACATAAGCTACCTCTAGTGTAACGCAGAGAATAGCAGCAGAAAGAAAGGGGAAACCAAAATGGACACAGCACAGAGCACAGGAAGTGATGGAGGTTTAAACAAGAGGTGAAGGAGAAGAGAAAATGGAAATGTGAATAAATGCATGTGAAAGATAAAAAACCCAAAACCTACTCACAACCTACAATATGCACTTCAAAGATGGTATAATTTGGGTTTCTAAGTAGCAGTCATCTAGGCTTTCTGAGGGTACACTGCTGCCAAACAAACACGCTGCAACCACCTGTAACTGTGCTGGCTTTGTAACATCATGCATTTCAAATACATGAGCTCCTCCAGCCAGGTACCAACCTCACTGCTCAACCTCTCCACCTGAGTTTGCAACCACCACCACCACCACATCCTTCCCAACCTCAACAGCTGTCACCTTGCTGCTTTCCACCCCAAACCAAATGCTTGAGGGCCTTCCCACACAGCCCTCTCCCTCTCCAAAAGCAACCTTGCTGCACCAGAGCCACTAAGGCACCAAGCTGCCAACTCTGCCCTTGAAGGAGCTCTAAGAGCCTTTGGGCAGACTCCTCTGAGCATCCATACACACACTGTTGCTTGTTTCTGGGCAGACTCCTCTGAGCATCCATACACACACTGTTGCTTGTTTCCACCTTTGTCTAGACAAATGCTCCAGCAAAGTGGCACTTTTTTTTCCTCCTCTCAATCTTCTCATCATGTTTGCCTGGTGCTTTTGCCTCACTTCAGTGAACTGACATCTGTTCTCATTAGCTATTTTACTGCTACCACAAATAGTGTGTTTCCCTTCCCCCAAATCTGTTGTATCTTGACATATATGAAAATTGGGAGCTATCTTGGTACAGACATTTTTTCACTTCAGTGTCTAGCACAATGGGTATGAGATTTTGCTGAGAAACTTCTAGATCACACAGACATTTTATATATATATATATATATATACACACACACACACATATGCACTCAAATGCATGGAATAAAAGGGAAAAGCAGTGCCAAGCCAAGTCCCAGGCAAAACAGATCTTACAGCATCATCCCATTGGCTTTACAAAGCCCATTCAGGCATTTATTCTTCAGGAAATAAAGAAGGGAATGACCAAGACAAGACTCTAAAAGCTTCCATAAACCAACTACCCACTTTGGGAAGCAAACCACTGCTTGTCAGGTAGAGCTGGGGTAGGTGAAGAACATATAAACATGAGTCCAAGTGCTGTTCTATGAAGTGGCAGGTACAAATCTGGGAGACACCCAGACAAGTGGTTGAGACACTGGTTTGACTGCAGAGACCAAGGAGAGGAGGCAAATGAAACTACTGAAGCAGGAGACAAGTTGTACAGGGACTTCAAAGGAGAACACAAAGATTACTTTGTCATGTAAGCCACTACCAAAAGGACTTTGATCCTTTGGCCTTTCAAGGGTGCTTTCTGCAGCAGCATTTGGGACATGCTGAAGAGACCAAGTAGTTGGTTTAAATATACAAAGAAAGGAAGACAATCAAGGTCCTGCCCTCACGTAGCAAATCTGCTTCTGGCAGCTGTGACCCAGAGGAGATAGAAGGTGACAGGGAATAGTATCAACTTGCCATGAGCCTGAGGAAATCAGTCTAATTAACAAAGAAATGAAAATTTCCTGGTTTGTTATCCTCTAGCAGCAGAACCAAGCTTTTACTGGAGAGTAAGCTCAAAGCCACTGGTTGAACTCAGCAGAATGAAATGGTAGGCATAACTGAAATAATGACATTGTTTGGCATTGCCAACATCATTCATAAAGGATTACTAGTTAATAAGTAACACTCTAATTTGACAGGACTGGACAGCTTAAAGGCAAGGAATAAACATGCCTGAAAGTCTGAGCTATGGCTATGTCACATTTGATTTGCCTTTGGTCAGACCCTGCAAAGATCCAGGCAGATCCATAACATGTCATTCTTCTTCTTGGTTGACATTCAGTATACCAAAAAGGGAGGTACAAGCACAGATGAAAGAACTTATAATGCACATTTTCCTCTACATAATTGTACACTATTTTCATTTGTGTTCATTTAAACATATTTTCTTTCTTTGTTTGAGTTGGATTTAAACTCCTACTAAAACTGACTGGAACTAGGTAAACATTTCCTGCTTATCACTTTGCTTACTTACACAACAGCATTTTGTTTTGTTTGGAACAGATTCTAATATATGATGCAGCCCAATGCTGCTCCAGTACAGCACTGGAAAGCACAGAAACAACATAGGTGAAGCAGCTGATCCTCTTGCTTTGAGCAGTATCAACCATCCTCAGTATGTTATCAATCTCCAATAAAAGGAATTCTGCAATACACCCCATCTTCCTCCAACATCTAACCACTTTTCCCCCCCAACATCTCCACTGTTGCATCATATCTTTCTGTAGTAAAGTTGATTTCTCTTCATCATTCCCCCAGTGGCCATAAAGAACAACTTCTCCTTCCTGTCCCTGCTTTTACACCACTTTTTGTATTGAAAAACTGGTATCATGGCCTTTTTAATATGTTTCTCTCTTCTACACTAAAAGAAATTGAGTTTCTTCAACTCTTCCTTACAGATTTATGGGTTTTTTCCTAAGCTTCTTATTATCCTTGCTCTTCCTTGGCCAGTCTCTAATCTGTAGACACCTTTCTTCAGGCACAGGATATGAAATTGTAGGAAGGAAGATTCAGTTTAGAAGTTAAGGAAACCTTTCTAAATGGAAAGGTCTGGGAAAAACTGGAGCAGGTTCTCAAAGGACACAGCCAGAGACTTTTGCACACTGGAGATCTTCAAGAAGAGATGAGAGACGTGTCCATCAGGAAGGACACAGAGATGGCTAATCCAAGCAACCGACAGAGAACTTGAACGAACTCTACTTGAGATGCTCTTCCAGTGGGATGGCAAACCACTCACAGCTCCTTTGTAATTCCTTGCAAGGAATTACACACCCACTTCAGGAGAAATGTTCTCCTATTTTAATGAGAACTCTGCCTTTCCTTCTGATTATACTCATGGCTAAAAGATACCAAGCGGTGAAATACAAACATCTACAGGGAGGTGGCACCTCACGCCAGTGCTTGCAAACATCTCCTGGAACAGACACAGCTCCTCTGCAGTGCACTGCCTTCTGCATGCAGGACTCAGGGCTGGGGAGCCATAGCCATAGAGATCTGCTCACAGGGTGCAGGAAGCAGCCTTGCAAAGACTGCACAGATGCCAGCACAGATGCATCAGGTGCCTCTGAAAACCTAAAGTGAAAGCCCAGATGAAATCTTGTGTATGGCATCCTGGCCAGCAGGTTNGATGAGCTCCAGAGGTCCCTTCCAACCCCTAACAGTCTGGGATTCTGTATTTTGAAGTCTGACTCCATGATGAAGCTCAAGTTACCTGCTTGACTGAGGAGCAGGACAGTGACGTCTATAGCACTCAAGAAGGGAAGGCACTGGGGAGGGTTTGGGTAAGAGGCACAGGGCATTAATCCCTTTTTTAGCCATGCCAAGCTCCAGGCTATGCATTAGTGAGGAGATGGAGGACAAAAGTGACAAAAGAAAGCTGAGTTCCAAAGTACATTTTACAGGAATATTTAGGTTGTCAGGGAAAATGTCTAACACATTTGCTTGTTTCTTAGCAATCCTCAAAGTGATAATTAATTGAAAAATAACAGTTTCATAGGGGTACTCCTCCCCGTGTGGGAACAACTTTTACCAAATGCCAATTAGTGGTTTCCTGTTAAAAATCAAATCAAGCTGGTTTTGATAAAGCTTTTTAATGAGAAATGGCTAAAGGATGAAAGTTTCCTCCACATATATTTCATTAAAAAATCCCAAACTGACTTAATACAGTCTCACAGCTACTAACATTTTTGGTATGCAAAGCTCCCTCTTGTACTTCTTCATTAATTTCAAAAAGGAATGTATTTACTAAATATTTAACTCATCCAATAAACAAAGCCTCCAAAAAAAAAAGCTTAGAAAAGAAAATTATGATGCTGATAAAAGCCAATCTTAATCAGCCCTTTTCAGATGCTCCCCAAACTCCTATTTGGCTGATTATTTATTCATTCTTCCAATGTGTGGCAAAGTCAATGATTTCTGAGCTAATGCATCAGTTTTGACTATGCCTCAAATAGATTTAAAGACTAGCAGGAACAGATCAACAGCAAAGGCAAAGAGTTGGCCCTTCACAATTCCAGGAGTGGTTGCCTCCACCTCTGAGACACCTGCAGCCATTCAACATCAGGAGCTGGAGCTGCCAGCATTAGTTAAGAATTTGGTTAAAAGCAGAGTTAGGGAAACTTTGGAGAACAGATTTTTGAAATCTTCTAGTGTACCAGACTGCTCTTGGCTAGGCTCACTGGCTTCTGCCTCGTGCCAAGTGACAACCTTCTTCCCAAGACACCCATTCCTGTCCAACCTTCTGCGGGCGTTCCACATCCAACTCTTCTCTCCTGCTTTGATTTGGGTTGATACCCAACACTAAGTGTGTTCCATCATTTCTGTGCCCTTCTTCGTGATCATAAGGCTAACCCATCTCACTTGCTCTAGTACAGTCCTGGAGATGTTTACAGCTTGTCAAACCTCCTCTTTGGGTTTACCCTGGAGCCTCAGGGACTCAAGAAGCTTTGCAGAGATCTTCCAAAGCATCAATAAGCAAACTGCACCTCTCATCCTGCATCTTGTGTGCTCACACTTCCACTCCATGCTCATTAGCATGTGTGCCATGCTTTAAAGGCTTCAGTTTTGTTCTTGCACTATTGGGACGAGAAGTCAGCTTGGTAAGTGCTGCACTCTTTCTGGTAACATCATGATTCACCACATCCTCACTTGTATTTTTCCCAATTTTGAGATATGCTGTCTCTTCACCTGTATGATCTCCGTGTCCCCCAGGTTTTAGCAACTCCTACTTCTCTCAAAGGACCTTATTTCTAAAGCATTCAGTGGTGCTGGTCTGGCCCTCAGCTTCTAGAAATCATCTAACCTCGCTTCCCAGAAAAGCAACACTAGCTGTGAAACACGAGCTGGCTCTTTTCTTCTGCAATCATCTCAGTCCTATTTGTCACCATCCAGTCTCTGATTAGACATTAAAAGAAGACGACTATAACCATGTTAATCTCTTGGTTTAACAGATCAACCTGAGCATTAGTGAAGCACCCTGGATGTGTTATTCACCACGGGCAAATGCAGCTCTGCAGTATCGCACATATGGCTGATCTGCAACGTGAAACTGAGTCGTTCTTTGAGACTGACAGCGTGGCACATGTCTAAATTCTCCTGGAAGTAGCTGTGTATAAAATGCACAGTCATGACTAAAGCTAACACATGCCTCTCTAGCAGGATGTCTAAATGGCATGCCTGAAAGTGCTTGGTCCAGGTGCAGACAGACCCAGAAGCCACAGGTGAGTTTGCTCAACTCTTGCTTTCCTGTTTGACAACTGCATGGCTTTGAGGGCAGAAGAGCTGCCCCACATCAGTATCTTCTCTGCTCTCTACTGACAAGTCCCTTTACTGTCCATTTGGGGTGGACTAGTCTTGGGAGCTCAGGTCCCACAGTCTTTCTCCTCTTGCAGGCATATTACACAGGGAACATGATTTCCATTACTAAAACGTTACAGCATTGGAAAAACTGATGGCAGAGAATCACAAAAGCACACAAATCACCAGTAGCAAATGGCATGGGTGGTACTAGATGACTCAGGAATGCTCCAACTGGTGCCTTCACCTTGCCTTCCTCTTGGTTAAAAACCACCTCTCCTGTGATGCTTGTCTAAGGGTTAAACATGCTCAGTGTTTCCCTCACGACCTGCTGAGGATTGTTCTCTCTACCAGCACCGAGCTCCAAAGTCTGCTTTTTGAGCCAGGTATCTTTGCCATTTCTCACACTTTAGTTTCAGCAAAACACAGCTACTAAAAATGGAAAGGCAAGCACTTGGGAATTGGTGGGGGAAAAGGCAGGAAACATAATTCAACCCAAAATACAATTTCCTGAGGTAATTTTGAAGCAAAGTACATACGACAGAACAAGGGGAAAGAACAACAGATTCACATGTTAAGGCACAATCTGTGATGGAATAAATTTTCCTGGTGACATTACTGGAGTCAACCACAGCTCCATAGTCAATTTAAAACCTGTGAAGTGCCAAAGTAGCAGACAATCAAAAAAGCAACACAATGTCAGAAGAAAGAGCACAAGATTTGCATCATCTCAGCATCATTGCTTCTTCAAAACATATGGTCATGCAGAGGACAGAGAGAGGGAATAGCTCAGCTCATGAAGATTAGTGATGTCAACAACAGAAAAGTCTTTTTGTACACGGAAATCACATTCTCACTTTGGTTTTGTTTCACAAACAACTTAATTCCACTTACCTAGTGTTAATCATAGCCTGGAAGAGACTTAGGACAGTCACCCAACCATCCTTTTGCTCAATGAGAATATAACCTACCAAAGCTGTAGTAAACTGACAGTAATACTGCAGTTTTAAATCCCTACTAATACAAGTTATTAAACAGAAAATGGAAAGCTGGGCAAAAAGGTGAAGTTCTGTATCTTATTACTGAGGCTCTCATTTAATCTATTTTTCAGATCATTGAAATCTATTAATGTTTTAGAAAGAGGATATCTGCAAGTGAAGAGCACAAGTCACACACAGCACCTTGGGCGTGAAGTGCCTCCCAACCCAAGGTTCCCATCTCACAGGAAATCTCTGCAGACAGAGTGATGAACCAACAGCTAACAGCATCTGNGGTCTCTTCCAACCTTAATGATTCTGTGATTCCTAAGGAACAGCAGCATGAGGTGGGAGTCAGATGGAAATGTCTGGTGTGGAAGTGAGAGACTCTACACATCTGATCCCAGCATCTGCTGGAAGAAACTTCCCAACTCCTGAAGTCATTCTGGTCCATAATTAACTGAAAATTAATTACAGAATCTTGAAAAGAGCATAAACCAAAACTGGGCCAGCATACCTTACTAGTGCAGTTGCTCACTCTGAATCTCTTCCAATAATTAAGTCTAGCATATGGCACTGGAGTTAAAAAGAAACCAACAAACCAAAACCCCCCAAAACAAACAAGCAAAACAACAAACACACTCTGATTCCCCAAAAAGTTTGAGAGTCCTAGTTGCTGAGAGGATCTGTCTGTCTGCAGGGCACACACACACTTCCTTGACATGAGGAAGATGAATTAACATGAGATTTGGCAACTTCAGCTCTGCAGAAATTACAGGTTGCAGATGCTCCTTATCAAATCCCAACAATAAATGAGAACAGAACATAATTAGGTAAATGATTTGCTGACTTGATGAATCATTTTCTAAAGATTATTAGAGGATCTAAAGAGCTTGGAAAAAGCTCCAATTTTTCAAACAAACAAAAGGAGGTGGTAAACAATAAAACTGCCAAATTAATTTGGATTGAGCATTCATGAAAAGGTGTGTTTTGTATTACTGAATTACAGATACTTTTTCAAAGGTGCTTAAAGCATGGCATGCTGCCACACATCAAAATATTATTCCTTTTAGGGGAAAAAAGAATGTTAGCATGCTAGGAAGCAGAAGATATGCTACTAAAACCAACCTGGAACACTCTGATACATTAAATGGAAGAAATAACATTTTAAAATGCTTGAGAAAGAATATAACCAAAAGGAAAGAGGAAAAAAACCATCAGTAGATTAAGCAGAGATTGTGTAAAAAACCTGCTGCAGGTAACATGGAAACTCTTTCTGTTTTCCAGTTTTCCACTACAGAGGTTAATATCCCCAGTAGGAAGACAATCCCAAACTTTCAAATTACATTAGCTCTGTAAATCCTCTAGTGCAGTAAGCAGGAGGAGCTGGGGAACAACCTGGGCTCTTTCACTCCCATCTGTAGATGGGGAGAGCTGCAAAGGAGTCAAGTTCCTTCCCAGCTCATGGGAAACAGAGCTCAACCAGGGTTTTTCAGTTTGTTTTATTAAATGAGGGGATAAACCATTATAATTTTGTGCAAGTGGAACTTCTGGAGAGGCTCCAGAGAATGGACACTGAAATGCTGAGGGGACTTGAGCAGCTCTCTGATGCAGAGAGGCTGAGAGAGCTGGGGCTGCTTAGCCTGGAGCAGAGCAGCCTGAGGGAGATCTGAGCAGTGCTTAGCAATCCTTCAAGGGTGGGGGGCAGGAGGCTGGGGCCAGGCTTTGTTCTGGGGTGCCCAGGGACAGCACTAGAGGCAATGGGCACAAACTAGCAGCCAGCAAGTTCCAGCTGAACAGCAGCAGGAACTTCTTTGCTGTGAGGGTGCTGGAGCCCTGGCCCAGGCTGCCCAGGGAGGTGCTGGAGTCTCCATCTCTGGAGAGATTCCAAAGCCACCTGGACACATCCTGTGCAAGCTGCTCTAGGTTCTGCTGCTCTGGCAGGGAGGTTGGACTAGATGAGCTCCAGAGGTATCTTCCAACCCCTAACATCCTGGGATTCTGTGTGAAATGTCGATGGCTTCAGCAGCTTGCACTCATTTCAGCACAGAGTTATGCTTAGGATCCTGCTGCCTATCAGATTTTTCTCACAAACCAAACACACAGGCATCTCTGAGACAGTTTGGGTTTTGTGTTTACCTCTGCTTCCATTTGCAGGGCAAGAGCTTAAATTAGATCTGCTGCACAAAGAGCACAGCACTCTGCAGTGTGACTCTACTATGCTGCAATAATAGGGCTTACACTAAACTGCATTTATAAACCCATTTTCCTCCAGCTCCTGGCTGATCCCACTGCCTAACAAAATAGGTGCAAAATTTTACCTCTAAGTCAAAATTATAACCAAGTCCACTTTTATTAGAGTAATGCCTATTCTTGGCAAACTAGGCTGACCACAGGATGCTCTGAGCTACCATGTATCTTCACATAGTCAGGCTATTCAATCTAATAACGAAAATAATGTTATTTAATAACAAACCTTGCAAGAGACAATTACTGTTCTCAAACATGCATTAATATCTCTTCTCACCTCCTGTTTCGTGATGACCTCCACCATACCAGGATCCCCTTGCAATAGTATACAGAAGTTCCCCAGTTTCAGTCTGAGATGCTGTGCTGCTCCTCTCTAGATGCCCAAGGCAAAGCTTACCACTGGGGAAGAGGGATGGCCTGAGCAGCAGATGTCCTTAAGCTACAAGCTACTGCCAGATCTGGAGTGGCTTAAAGGCTTTCAAGGTCCTTTAGCATCATTTGGAAGCCCTTGGGGCCCTCTAAACCTTAACACTGTCTTTGGGCTGTGGGCTCTTCACCTCTCTTCTCCCTGGCAGTCCTCCTATCTACCTCCAACCTAGCCTTTTTCTCCTGGACCACGCAGAAGGCACCACATTGCATGGATATCCAGAGCCATTCCCCCACTGTCTCATTCATGGCAGTGACAGAAGGATCTCTGGATGCCATTTTAGCTCCTTTATGTGGCATCAAGGGATCAAATCAGGATGAGATTTTCACCTTAGTGAAGAAAATCAGCAAACCAGCTAAATCACAAAGCTCAGCCAGACTACAGAGGCAGACTTGCCCCAAGAGGTCATTAACTGCAGCTCACTAATTCTGATTTCCAGCAGACTACCAAACTCCAACACCAGGGAAGATTTTTTTTTTCAATGCATTCCTCATTTCCAGCATACAAAACCAAGCAACTCCCTCAAGCAAAGTTTACTCCTTGCCTTGATTTTCTTGCAGACAACCCTGTGTGAATAGGTCCTTTGAAAGGCAGCAGGAGATGGCAGCGATGAATTCATGACACTGCAGACAAAGTGTCCCAGGTTGCTGTTTCAAGAGCTTAGCAAGCCAGACAGTAGACCTGCAGGGGCACAGCAATGCAAGATGCCCTGCTGGGCTGCAGCTGAATTCCCAGCACTCCAGGGAGCTGAGCTTCCTGCTCCACAGGCATTTGCAGCACCCTTTTTTGAGGAGAAGCAGCAGCAAGCACCACAGAGCTCCCATCTGATCAAACAAAGGTGCTGGCCCTGCTGGCCTGGCTAGATTCAACAGTGCAGATCAAAAGCAAGGGAGAGCTCAGTATGGGGAAGGGGTTAACAGAGACCTTAACAGGGCTACTCTCCCCAAAACAGAAGAGAGCAGTTTGTTGGAGTGTTTCTGCCAGGAGACAAGACAGCAAAAGAAGCCTGGGAGGTAGAAAACAGCACCAGGCAGGAAGCAGGATTTTGCATGTAGCCTATGAAAGACAAGCAGCTAAATCTGTCTGTGGAACTAAACTAAGCTACTAGGAAAAAAGGTCCAGAAGGATAAAAAGCAAATGGAGAGACAGGAAATGATTTGGAGGACTTAATGTGACCATGTTTTCTGGAACAGTGAAAGCACTAAGGGAAGGGGCACTCCATGCAGCAGTATCCAAACCCCCACTCACAGCCAACACAACAAACCTAAGAGGGGTGGGAAGAAGTGATTTGTAATACAATTTGCTCAGGTAATGACTTGAAACAAGATGCCCATTCAAGCACAGCCAGAATTGCAGAGACGTTGCAACTGAGGAATTAAAACAACAGAAAAAACCTATTATTAAGTTTTGCTATTACACTGTTTCAAGATACTTTTGATAATTACTAAGAGAAGGTTTGGCCTCTTTGTCATTGGTGTATGAAGGGAGTAACAGCATCAAAATCATTGCATACCCAAGCAGTTGCAGCAATAAATCAATATAAATGTTGAGTAAGCAATCAAAAAGTTAAGAGACTTCCTGACTTTGCCTCGTGATGCTGTAAAATATTTTTCTGTATTTGAGAGAATTACACATCACCCCCAAAAAAACCAAACCCCCATGCAATCCTTGAATCCTTAACACTTTTAGCTATATGAGATTTCACTCAAATTACTGTCATCATAAAACACCCACTTTTCTTCTCTTCTGAGCCATAAAATACATCTCTCAAAACCTGATTTAGAATGACAATAGACTTTATTAAGCTATTAAGCACTTCTTCAGGATAATTCCACCTTAAACTTTGGAGGTTAATGCAGCTGCCAGAACTATAAAAAGGCTGCACATTTCCAATGCTTTTTTGCCTAATCAAATTAAGAGACCAAACTATTAATATCCTGCTTACCTCCTAAATTCATTCCAGCTTGCAGACACTTCTGTAACCGACAGGCTGGGCAGTTCTTCCTCCGAATCTTATCAATGATGCAGTCATTCCTCCCTGCACACAGGTAATTGTGTTGGCCTGAAGGAACCAAAACCAGAAGGCATTAGTAAAGCATACGGATTGATATCATTCCCTTTTGCTCTTCTCTGGTGTTTTCCAGGCATTTTGAGCTGCTTATTAATGCAGGCATTCCCAATCTCATTCATCCTAGTGACTTGTGGCGGGCCTTGCTGTGAGCAGCTCTTCTGTTTCATTTGGGAAGGTCTTCGGGTGTCACTCATGAGGCTGATCTCATTTTTATCTAAGCAGGGTTGGA
Source organism: Bucco capensis (assembly GCA_013396975.1). NCBI lineage: Eukaryota > Metazoa > Chordata > Aves > Piciformes > Bucconidae > Bucco > Bucco capensis. The sequence goes on along the minus strand of VWZO01000262.1, from coordinate 125,557 downwards.
ACCTTGCCTTTTGTGAAAACCAAGTGTTTGGTTAGAGATTCTTCAGGTATTCTTACACCTGTTTTAGCACAGAGAGCAGCCTGACAGCTCTTAGCTGCAGGACAAAACCAGAGGCCATTCTCATCCTAAAGAAGTTCACAGTCTAAAGCATAAACACAAAGTAGAGGTTAACTTTCCCCACGCTCTTCAATCTCCCAGTGCTTTATTTCTGAGGTAACCAGTTACCTGCTATACAGCAGAAGGTTTCCAAAGGGTTTCCCAAAACAGGCTTAAATCACAACCATATTCATAGAATCATTAAGGTTGGAAAAGACCTCCAAGCTCATCACGTCCAACCAGTGACCCAACACCCCCATGCCACCAAACCATGTCCCCAAGTGCCACATCTACATGGTTTTTGAACCCCTCCAGGGATGGTGACTTCACCACTGCCCTGGGAAGCCTGGGCCAATGCCTAACAACTCTTGTAGGGAAGAGCTCGTTCCTGATATCCAACTTGAACCTTGAGCCATTTCCTCATCTTGTTGCTAAGTTTTGTAAAGCCCCACAGAAGCACTACTGAGGAGACAGCCAGTATTTAAGAGACAAACTTTAGCAAAGAAGAAACAGATAGAAACCAAGGAATAAAACAAGCTGGAGACTCAAAAGCCATTTCACTTCATGAGAGGAACACAGGCAGAGCAAATGGCTGCAGTGTATCAGGTGAGGGCACTACCACGTGGGCTTTTCAAAGTGGGCAAGAAGAAAGGAAGCCACAAGGGCTTGGTGCAGCTGACAGGAGAAGGGAGAGCAGAAGATTATTTTAGCTGTCTCAATCCAGAGGTGGCACACAAGGATCTGGGACAGCCAGAACAAATGGTTTGCAGCAGATCTGACAAAGCCCTGTGTTTGCAGCAGAGGGTTTGCAGAGGAAGGATGAAAGGAGAGGACACAGCATGAAGAAGGACAACAGGATGTAAGGCAAGCTGCAGGGTTTGCCAGCAGGAGGAATTCAAGCAGAGTCCTGTGCTGCAGGCTGATGCAGCAGGTGCTGGGAGAACTTACTGAGTCCCAGGGACAGGCATTTTAGACACAAAGTAAGAAACCCATTACTCTCTAAACTAAACACAAGTTTGTAACCAAGATGCCTGAAATGCATAGTAGATGAAAAAAACAAACCCCAAATCTGATTGCACATGCAATTAACACCAGCCAGCAACTAAGCAGAGAGACTCCAAAGCAGGTGAGACGTGCAGAAATCCCAAGAGCTGTACAAATAACATTACAGTTGATGCCAAGCAAGCACCAGCCACGGGTGGGGAGAGGAAGCCTGGGCAGGACTCAGGAGCAGAGCTGTGCTAGAAAGTGTGAGAGGCTGCTGGGAGTGAGAGCAAAGATGCAGGTTCCATAGAGGGACAAGAGCTGCTGTAGGATGAGAGGTGTGAAATATGTTTGCCAAGATATTTCCCACGACACAGGCGTGGTTCCTTGGGGAAAGACAAAGAGAATATTCATGGGACACAGGAGATCTGACTTCTGGTTTGGGCTCTTAAAGGAATTTGTCTTCAAACTTCAGATAAGTCATTTTCTCTTTCTGCATCTCACTTTCCTTCACCCTTACCCAATGTCACCTATTTAGACACTGGACTGAAGTTTGGGCTGTTCATTGCATCTGAAAGAAGATAACATTTGAAGTGTTACAATAATATCACCAAGGGGTCATCATTTAGATGATGCTTTAGATGTTTCAACAACATGCAGGTGGGCTAAGAAGAGGTATTATTAAGGGACCTTAACTAGCACTGTGACACAGAGAAAAAAATACAACTTAGGCAACATAATTCATGAACATGAGCTTAGGAAGTTACACCAGGGATAAAACCAAGCTGTAAAATATAGTGACAGCATCAGTATCTATTAGCTGGTCCTTAAGTAGGCCTGCTAAGCAATGAAGAGAGAAAATTCTCAGCTAATGTTTATATTAGGATGTGATCTATATAAATCCATATACACAACAGAAAGTCAACTTAATTCCTATTTGCATTTTTGCTCTGTACTGCCTTAAGCACATCTCCTAAAGAAATGCCACACAAACAGCACGTGAGTAACATTAGAGAAGAACATTATAAAGCTGGCTTCTATGCCCTTACAACTACTGATATACTCCTCTCTTTTTGTGGGGAGAGGGGGAAAAAAAATGGCTCTTTTCTGCTAGGAATGCAAGTAGGATTGCTCAGAGCTCACACAATGTCCTTTGTACATCCCAGAGTACTGCAACACCATTTTTAGGCTTCCACAGGCGGGTGCAGGCTATTAATATGACAAGTCAGCTCCAAAATGAACCCCACTGCAGAATTACCCTGGAGGCAGTTTGCTCTAAGAAATTCTACACCTGTTAAGTCAACATTTTTCATTCCTGCTTTCAAAAGCTAATGGCTTTACTCCAAAGAGGTTAACACATTTATGCACTGCTGGATAATTGCTTGGGTCACGTTCTTAAATATTGTGGAAACGGTTATTTGAGTCAATCACTGCCACACTGTGACTCTGCAAGGAATAGTCCCACCACAGCAGAATATTTCTGTAAGCCACCCTTCAAATGGCTTAGGTAGCCTACCATTATTACCTTCTGACCCATCCACTCGAGACCAACTCATTGCAGAAAATATAACTCAGTAAAGTTGATCAAGTTTTGAATCGTGCAGCTCTGAACACTAATGCATGGCACAAAGTCTGTAAGTTGTATTTCTAGTCAGCAGGGCAAATTTCTAGTCAGCAAATATATTCTTGTATTTTTAATTTCTAAATAAATAACTAAATAACCACAGGCATCTCAAAGCTTACATTAATGGAAGTAACTTGAAAAGCTCCAAAAACCAGAATGGATCAGCATTCAGGCAAACCCTCTGTGTAGGGTACAGCTGTGAAATAATAATGACCAGGTTTTCAGTTATAAAGTTTACCATCTATGGTGGAAAAAAATGGCATCTGATTTCCAGGCAATCCAATAGGGCATGTTTCAAATAAAACCAGTTCTGTAAAACACATTAGTATCACAGAATCACAGAATGTTAGGGGTTGGAAGGGACCTCTGGAGATCATCTAGTCTAACTCCCCTACCAGAGCAGGGGGAAAGCAAAGAGAGCCATAATGAACCAGTAGCATGAACCTCAACCATGCCTCAACCAAAACCCTGCCCATGTGAAATCAATGCAGCTCTCTCAGGATCCCCAGGGCTCTTCAGGATGCCAATGAAGTGATGGAGACTGTCAGCAAAGAGGCTGATCTTTTTGTTGTGCTAGATTTCCAGCTCTTTCAAGACACCTATCAGTCTGTTTGTGTAGCTGTTTAGCTTAACCCAGTTGTTCCTTTTATCCAGTTTTATCACCCAAAAGTGGGCTGGAAAGCAGTAAGAGTAGATATTGAATTCCCATCTCCCACGTGCTAAATGCATTAAGATGAAAGTACTTTTCACATATTACCACCATTAAGTGCACTTATAATAGCTAATTCCTGTTCCAGCTAAAACACAGTTACAAAAGATGCCAGGAAAATGTCCTGTTCAAAATAAATAATTAACAGGTACTACACAGTTACACACTAAGAAGAAATAGAGAGCAGCCCCATTCACAGAAGAGCTAAAATTGAGGTTGCACTTTGCAGGTTATTGTGCCACTACATACCACAGAATAACACATCCAAATCTACACACAGAAATACTTTCAGGTTTCCAACTCTCTCACCTGCAAAGGCTCTTGAATTCCCTGCTTTTATAGGCTTACAAAATAAAACCCAAAGCAAGCATTTTAATAATAATAACCAAATTTAGCCTTCCCTCTTCCTACATTTTCTTGAACAAGCAAAATTTGGTGGTAAAGGAGGGAAGGAAAAAAAGCTGTTCTTATTTGCCCTATGAACTCCTGCCAAAATAAGAGTGCAGCAGAAGTTGTGCCTTTCCCCATTTTAAAACTCCTGCACAACAATTGAGCCACTGCTCCCCAAAACTGATTTGCTAAGACGAGCTCATGTACCTGTGCCAAAGGCTGTTCCACCCTTCAAGGGGCTGCAATAGGAATGGGACACAGATATTCCTTGTCAGTAGTAGTTCTCCTACTAAGGTAAAGTTACAGAAATATTCTGAAAGATATGACTATCCTCCTCTTAAAAATTATTCTTTTTCCCCCCTTTTTTGAAGTGAGGAACTGCAAATCATTAATGAGCCTTCTACATTTGTGCTCTCTTGTTAAAATAGCAACTACTATGATCAAATGTTACTCTTTGTAAGGTAAAAAAAAAAATGCATAGTGCTGGAAAAGGATCCACAATCTGTTTAATTCAAGCCCACTCATGGAAGCATAAGAAGACAGCACAGGCAAGTTTGTTTTTCCCCTTTCTCTAAATTTGTCTTAAAACCTTCTAAGGAAAGGTGTCCTGCAACTTGCTGACCAGCTATTTGATTAGGCTGCTGATTAGATTACTTGGAGCTGTGTTTGCTCCCTTTGCATTTAACCCAAGGGGTTAAATACTTTGCAGGAGATGTTAGCACTCTCCCCTCCCCCCCCACAAGATATCCAGATTGCCACCTTCTTATAATCTCATGGCTATCAAAAGATTTATGTTCCCCATCTTTTCTGCTAGACTAAACAAATCCAGTTCTCTCTCAATCTTTCCTTTTCGGTCGTGCTTCCTAAAACCGTCGTCATTCCTCTTGCTCTCCTCCAGCTTCTTTCATTAAACAGAGTCCCCAAAACAGGATGCATTTTTCTTGCTGAGTTTCACCATCTCTAAGCTCAATAAAATGGTTACTTCCTGCCTTTTGCACACAACAGCCTTGCTAATGAAATCCTGGACCAGATCTGGCTTTTGGCAATGCCATTAGGCTGTTGAGTGACGCTCGCTTGTGTGCCACTAGTGCCTAACTCCCCTCCTGTGGCACCTGCTCTCCTCCACGTGTTCCTCCTTGCTTTGACTTGGCCAGCCAACTCTCTTTTTCCCTTTGCTAGAGCTCCACACCCACTGCACTATCCCCTGGGAAAAGGAAGAGAAAAGTCCAAAAGCCACTCCAGGGATGATGTCTGAAACACAAGTGCGCTTTGGATCCCAAGACAAAGATGTGATTGAGGAAGCCTTGCAAAAAGATGGGAAAGTGAGAAAACAGGAGGGGCAGCAAAGGCCCAAACAAAGCAGAAGTAGTCTGAAAAAAACCCTCAACTTTTAAAATAGCACTGAAGCACATCAAAACACATGGAAAATGCCCAAACTTTCCTTCTTCCTCCTCAATGAGAATTAATCCTTTGACTCACAGAAATGCAGGCAAAGTTGTCTGCTCCTTGCAGGCTGACAGAACAGCCTTCCAGGCTTTGGAAAGAGAGAAACTGGAAGCCACCTCCAGCTCTGCCTTGCAGATCTGCATATAGGAGCTAGGATCCCTTCTGCAGCTTCTGAGCTGGAATAAGGGCTTAGATTTCTCCACCCTTCCCAAGTGGGAAGCTTACCTTCACATTAACAATGATACATGTAAAAGCTTTCCATCTTGGAGAATCTACTGACACCTGCTCAAGGCAGGGGTGTATAGGTGTTAACCACTATGACCTGGGCACCCTTAGTGATCCTAAAGATCCTCCTGCTGCTCCTATCAGCATTTCCCAGTATTACCACCCCTCTTACTGAAGTTACTCCTGGAGAACAGTAGTAAATGAGGAAGACAAAAAATATCTAGGTTGAATAGCTGTTATTCTATACTACTCATTTTACTTTATGATTCATTTATTCCATAAATGCTATTTACTGCTCAGCTCTGTCCCTTGCCTTTAGCCACCAGCCTGGCAGACTACGTAAGCCCAGCCCCTGTGACCCTTCTGAGCAGGACTACAGACCTTCCCTGCTGAAGGAAAGACAAAGAAAACATGCTGCAGAAAATCATCAGCATTTTTTAAGGGAGGCCTCTTCCCTCAGGAATATCTGGTCAGCAAATAGAAGTTAACACCAGGTTTTTCTGCCAGAGCCTTAAGGAAGGGCATTCCCTCCTACAGCAAGAAATCCCATCATCTGCACATCCTAACCTCTCCTTTGCACTGCCTGAGCTGTGTGATGTGTTCTGAGACCTTCACAGGTTTGGGGAAATGGATTCTGTCTCTGCAATCCCTAGGAGCTCTGCTTATTAATACAAAGAAACTATTTCTACTGTTTAATGGTCAGCACATAAATGAAATCCCTGCTAAGACTTGTCAGAATGATTCTCCTCCCACAGGAAAGGATTTGCTGTTTGACAGGAGCTGTATCAGGCGATCAAGGAACAAACTGCATATACCTGAGGTTTTTATCTCACCAGCTGCAATAGGTAGGTCCTCTCCAATAAACCAGCACCCTAAGTACAATGATGAACCTTCTCTCTAAATTTCAGTTTGCACAGAGCCTCTATTTCTTGCAATTAAAAAGGAAAATGCCTGCTATTCAGTGGAAATCAGAACGGCATTTTCATTTAAAAGGTCCATTTGTTACACAGTTGAGGGCTTTTTTTTTCTCCTCCTGTAGCAGTTGACAACTGCCCAGCAACAGCAGCCTATGTTTGCAGTCACTATTTTAGGCTACATCACATGTCAATTACATAACCTTGTTTTACTGCTCTTGAACTGGTTCAAACAACCTGGGAAACAGATTAGGGCAGTCCCTCCCAGCCGGCCATCCAACAGCAGGAGCCAGCCCCTGCTCCAGCTCCAAAAGGCTGACAGGCACCATCAGCAGGTCCTTCTCTCCAGAACTAGTTACTTATTGCTAGAACCACCTGAGAGATCGGATAATTAACCTCCTCAGCTCTGTTTAAACCAGTCCAGGCTGACCAAGGCAAACTAATAAATGTGATTCCTCACGCTGAGCTTCGTGTGCCAGGCAGAATCAGCTTGTGAATGCCACAGAGTACAGAAGTAGATCTGAATAGTGCCTCTTCATTTTACATAGCTTGTATTTTAGATGATGAGTATCAGGACTTCCCAAAATTCAGTCTGGCTTCAGGGGCTATCTCCCTTACTGCTCCACAGCTTTACTCATCTGAATGTCACTCCCAAACATGAGGAGGCTTCTCGGCTGTACCTGCTCGAGATGACAGTATCAATTTCTGATTAACATTATCACAGACTGTGCACACCTATGGTCTAAATTCCTTCTCTGAAGCAAGAATTTAGAGCTTTCCCTCCTTTATGACATATTAGAGAAGTAAAACTTGTTTTGATTTTGGCAAAATATTTGCCACATCCTGGATATTTCCTGCTTCCTTCTCATTCTCAGTTACCCTCTGCTACCTCTAGATCCCAAGACATCTCTCAGTTTCTTTACCCTTTTATACTACTGGATTAAGTGATATACCATCTTAATGATGTTTTTAAGGTTCCTTACTTTCTACTCCCCTCTCCTTTTTCTTTCCTTCCACAAAACTTATTTTCTGCCTCCTTTACCTATTTCCATCTTCAGTATTTTACCCCCTCCTGTTGCACAACTCTTTCCTCAGTCATTTCCCTTTAATGGAAGGGCTTTCCTCCATCCAGCCAGTAGCTCCCCATTTCAAAGGGCACATTTACACTGCAGTTGAAGGTATGGCTACAGCTCATTTCATAGACCCAAGCACAGCATATTAAAACTACCTGGGACATGGATAAAAGCATAGTCTCAAGAGCATCATTTTCTGCAGGGCTCTTTTAAAAGCACAGGCACAGCAGTTGGTGCTCAGATAGTGAGGACAGTTGATAAACTTCTGCAACACAGTATTTTGCTATGTGCTTTAACCCTTGTGTTTAGCTGCAATTTAATGATAGCAGGTTCACAGAATCATTAAGGTTGGAAGAGACCTCTAAGATTATCAAGTCCAAACATCAAATAATTAAACAGTGTTGCCTAAAACATTCTCAAATTCAGTGTGTTGGGCTGTGACCACTTAATCCTCTTCCTCTAAGATGAAAAAGACTTAACAGTTCCTCTCCTTATCCCAGAGAAAGAGCTGCAGGTTGTCCTTAGGTGGTAATCACATCATGAATGATGACTTAATGCATAGAGCATTAACTACCACACTTTTTTTTCCTCCAGAAAACCAAAGTTTGAAAGCACAGATGAACTCCCAGCAATTCCTCCAGTGATGACTACAGATAGAAAGCTGATCCTGCTTTTCTTCTGGAAGTGGAGCAGGGAGGGCTGTGTCCCCTGATGCTTTATATACATGACACTTTTCAAACTGCCACACTGCTAAACACTCCCAATTGCTCTGCCAGTTTTGACATGTAGACTGCCTCCTGCTCCTTGACCTTCCCAGGGAACTTGGCTTTCACACTGGGCTGAGGCTAGGTCAACAAAAACAATTGGTATGGTCTGGTGATCCTGGCAAAGGAGACGAGAAGTCATAAAATGGTTCTCACTCACTATTTTAAGCAGACTGAAAGGGCACCAATGAGAGGGATCAAGGAGAGAGAGGAGATTTGGCAAGGGAGCATGGGATGTAGCCCAAAACAAGCTACTATTTTCTGCAGGAGAAACCATCCAGCAGGGATAGAAACCTGTTAACAATAGGCAAACAAGCGAGCAAGAAAATGTATGTAGAGCTGAGATTTCAGGTACATGTGGATTTTTTTCTGCTGTGCTTAAAACATGCTGCAGAATTGGGAAAAGCCTCTCCAAGCCTGTGCCTGGTGCTCCAGCCATCCTGGTATCCAAAGGGACTGAGCCACCAACAATAAGATATGCCCTAAACCAGGGGAGGTTTAGATTGGATATAAGGAGGAATTTCTTCCCTGCAAGGGTTAAGTCTTGTCCCAGGCTGCCCAGGGAGGTGCTGGAGTCACCATCCCTGCAGGGGTTTAAGAAGCATTTAGATGCTCTACTTTGGGCCATGGTTTAGTGAAAGGTATCATTGGATTTGATGATCTTAGTGGTCTCTTTTAACCTGAATGATTCTGTGAAGCCATCCTCAGGGCTCCCACTGCCATCTCCACAAACTAGGCAGAGTTCATACCAACCAGCCACACCAACAAGTCAGCCACGGAGGAAGCTGAGGCCTCCTGAAATCCAGAAGAGCTAAGAAAGCTTTCAGTTCAGCATATGCTGGAAGTCTAAATGTGGCCACAGGAATGACACTGTGGCATTTCTCTTTTCATGTGGCTGAAGAAATGCTGAGTGATACCAGAGAGCACAGAAGAGGAATATGCACAGGATCTTTGCAAAGCATTTCTGATTCAGTGGAAGGCTGCACACACCAAAATAAGCCTGTTATCAAGCTTAATAATTTTCCTTCTGTTTTGAAATTAGTTTTCAGTTCAATTCCTTTTGCTTTTATATTATAATGGATACAGTAATACAATGAGTGAGAATTAGAGCTTTAGAGGATGCTGTTTTGACACAATCACACATCTACTGTTTCACAGCATTTTCTTTGACAGCAGACTTCCAAATTTTCATTTTTCTTTTGGTTTAAATTTTAACTGAAGACTAATTGTGAAGTCTTTAAATGCTATTATCTGCAGAGCAGTGTATCTGAGAGATTTATAAGACATCACGTTGCATGCACGATGCCTGCTTCTGCTTTCCCATGCTAAAAACATCTGATAAGGCATTCTTGAGATACTACAAATTTCAGTGCACTTTAGTGGAAAATTTCAATGTGCAAGAAATGGCCTAGAAGGGCTAGAAAGACTTTTTAAATGAGCATCATGAAAAAATCTTCAACTCCAACTGAAAGCCCTCCAATTTGAGCTGCTAGCAGTGGTCAATCTCTCTGCTACTGCTTCCCTCTGTCGTGTAGCATCCTGCTCCACAAAGAGCTCCCACCAGTGCCACTGGAGATCAGGGAGTACCTAGTGTGAAATAAGGTTTGGGTGAAACATCCAGTTCATTTAAGGGAATGTTTGAGAGGTTGTGTGCATTCAGGCATGTATCAAACTGCTCTGGTAGTAATCACATGGAACAGGAGAACGAAGAGAGAACTTCTCTTCTGCTAGGTATACAGCATTAACTCTGTGCTTTGCAACTCCACTTCAGCATTTGGAGTTCTGGGTCAAGTCCTTCAATGAGATGAATGCTATTTATATAAGATATGACAAGGAAAAACAGGCAGTTTGTTTCACAAAGTAAAAGTTTTCCCAACTCTTCATCTCTGTGAAAATGTTCTGTTAACTTTTCTTTCTTTTTTAAGCAGCTACCCTTTGGTTTTTGCAAACATTTTGAAGTTCAAGCCTGCTCTGCTCTTGCATTTAGCATGCTCAGCAGATCATAAATTTTATTCTGTGTGAATGACACATTCTCTTCAAAGCATATTTTCCTCTTGCATTTTTCATGTACAGTTTACTACAGCTCAGGCTGGAAATATGCTAAATTCAAAATAATGAATATTAGCATGAATAATAGCAACAATTTAAGATATTGTCAGCACCTACATTGACAAATCCCTTCCTCTGGAACCCTGGCCAGTAATGATTTGCAAGCAATACCCTCACAGCACAACTTTTTAGCAGATTCCAAACACAGAAATGTTGACCAAAGTAATATTAGATGCTCACTAAAGTGAACTTAAAAGTTTTCTGCATTTGTTTGCTGACTTTTAAAGAAGAAGCTTGGTTTACCCTTTGAAATAGGAGCATGTCTACCTGTTTATTTCCTTCATTTTTCTCTCTTCTTGTTTCTTTTTATCAGCAACTTCAGCTCTCTGTTATTCCAGATAAATATGGAGAAACAGGCAGAAGAAAGAGGATGAAGGGACAGCAGAAGATTTGATGATTAGAATGACATTTCCCAGGACATTTACTAGTAAAATAACAACCTAACCCAAAAGGTGTAAAGCAAGCAGCAGAAAGGGCATTACACCAAGTACTGGGTTTATCTTTAAAGGGATGAGGGAGTCTTTCCAAGCACAGCCCTAAAGCAGAATTTCCAGGCTGCAGAGCCACAGGTGCCAGCCCTCTCCACCCCTAAAATTCAAGTCAGCCTTGCCTTGTAACCTTCTCCACAGCTCTTGTTCCTAAACCCCTGAAGAGCACAAGGCAAGCCTCTCACACCCCTGGGAACACCTGCTTTTGCTTATTCATCCCTCAGGAGGCTGAGCAAAGTATCACACACACTGATCACAGTATCCCAGTATGTCAGGGGTTGGAAGGGCCCTAGAAAGATCATCTAGTGCAACCCCCCTGCCAGAGCAGGATCACCTAGACCAGCTCACACAGCAATGTGTCCAGGCAGCTCTGCAATGGCTCCAGACAAGGAGACTCCACAGCCTCCTGGGCAGCCTGGGCCAGTGCTCTGGCACCTGCACTGCAAACAAGTTCCTCCTCATGTTAATACTAAATCTCCTGTGGTCCAGCTTGCTCCCATTCCCTCTTGTCCTACCATTGGATGCCATGGAGCAGAGCCTGGCTCTCTCCTCCTCACACTCACCCTTCACATATTTCTAAGCATTGCTGAGGTCTCCTCTCAGTCTCCTCTTGTCCAGGCTGCAGAGACCCAGCTCTCTCAGCCTGTCCTCCTAGGGCACATGCTCCACTCCTTTCAGGATCTTGCTGGCCCTGTGCTGGACTCTCTCCAGCAGCTCCCTATCCTTCTGGAGCTGAGGGGCCCACAACTGGACACAGGATTCCAGGGGAGGCCTCCCCAGGGCACAGGAGAGGGGAGAAGAACCTCTCTGGCTCTGCTGGCCACGCTCCTCTTCATGCATCCTAGGATGCCATTGGCCTCTTGGCCACAAGGGCACATTGCTGCCTCATGGGCATCCTCCTAGCCACCAGCACTCCTAGAGCTTTTTCCCCAGGGCTGTTCTCCAACATAAATCCCAGCTTTGCCTAATTAACCCAGATTTCATTGGAGGTCATCTCACTCATTCCCCTTCAGCCTGCTGAGGTGGATCTGACACCTCCAGCCATGGCACTGGCACCAGGATGACCTCAAAGCACGAGAAAAGCTTGCCTTTTGGGGACAGCTGTTGTGCTGGGGGCTGGCTCCATGCCTTCCTGACCTCACTTTTCAACTAGAAATTGTGATTTGCTTTGCCACAGAAATCAATCAAGCAGTGATCTTGCAGGCTGGAATCATCCTAGGTCTGGAGCAGTTAAAGCTGCAGCTGACTCGATCTGCAGCCAGCAGTTTCAATACCTATAAAGTTACTGCTGGGAGCTAAAAAGAAATAAGTCATCTTTTAAAGCACACCAGTTTTTCTAGACACATAATTCAGATGCCAGAGTCAGACCTTGAAGGTATCAGGCCTTCCCCTACCTAGGAGTAGGTATTTCACTCAACTTCCATCCCAAATGGTGGTGGCCACTGAAAAGGAAACTGAAAGAGACATAGGACAACAGAAAAAAAAAAAAGATATCTCAGGGCATAAATACATCATCAAGGCATAAATGGAATGATTCCATTCTGCTTGCAAAGATCATTCTGCCTAATTAACACAATTGCTGCTTCAAATTCTTTTTCTCAGTGAAATCTAAAGATCAGTTACTATGTAATTGATCTCCAGAATTCACCCTTGGGTTGGACTAGCTGCTCCTTCATGGTATGTATCCTCACCCCCTGCATTTAATACAGTTCACAAAACCCATATAAGCTCCTCAGTCTATTCCCATTTCACTTCACAAGATGCATGTTTGAACACAGATTTTTTTTTTTTACAGCTCTAATTCAATTTTCATCATTAAAATTCCAGTAATACTAAGCAGGCTAGATTAACTCCAGCTTCCTTCAAGTAGCTATTTCACAGCAACCCCTATGAACTGAGATGTCATTGCTTACAAGGGAACAAAGAGCAGGAAAATCCTTTGAGTTAAACCTTCCTGAAATACTCCTTGCATGAAAGTAAAAGTGAGAAAACTTGAATTAAAAAAAAAAATGCAAACTTTAAACAGGTCACTTAACATCCAAACCTTCATCTGCTCTCTGCTTATGCCAGAGTTCAGTGTGATGGAGTGCACCCCAATTATGAAAGGATAATCCAATCTTATGCTTCTCCTAATACATCCCAAATTTCCCAGCTCTGTTTTACCATCTTTAGAAGTAACTTTGAAACCAGCAGGAAAAGAGCCTCCCTGAAAAGGTGCAACACACAAAGCTAGATCAAAATGAAAATGAAAAGCAGATGCACTTTCTGTACTAAAAGGTTTTCCCACTTTGATAAGTGGATTATAATGAAGTGTGGCACCATGCTTCATACAATTTATTAATCCAGTCCCACTTATTTACACTCTGAAGCAGCATCATGATTTCCAAGTTGGAGCACAGCCAAAACTCACATGCAGCAATGATTAAGAAGTTCTGTGAAAGATCAGGAATTGCTGGCTTTCAGGGCTTTTCCAAAGACACAGGCTCACTGTGAGCTAACCAGAAGACCAAAGTTACAGTAGATGCAACACAAGATGAAGGGCAGAAGTGAACTCATTTCTGAGAGGGAATAGATGCTGTGAAAAGATAACTGAGGCCTGACTTGCCATGCCCTTGGAGCCCCTCTTCAGCCTGGAGAAGCTGCTACAGAAGACCTCAGTGCTCAGGCAACTGTGGCAACTGTTTTGTCCCAGCTGGCATCCATGCCCTGGGGTCTTCTGTTCACCCATCAGCTACATAACTCAGTAAAAAGGGCTATGAGAATAAAACTCAAAGTACTGTAGAAGCACAGAAAGCAGGAGAAAATCTGGGAAGTAGAGCATGGGGAGAGTGTATGACCAGATGACACCTCTGCAAAGCTTCTCCAGCCTCTGAAAGAGACACACCACGTTCCCACAGGCTTTCTTGGACTGCCTGAGAGTCCACACTTTCTCCTGCAGGACTGTTTTTGGCAAGGCCAAGCTGAAGCTAGTTTGAGAGTACAAAGCCATTTATACCTGTACAAAGCAAACAGAAGGCTCTGCAGGATAGGAATCCTAGAATCCTAGAATGGTTTGGGTTGGAAGGGACCTCTGGAGCTCATCTAGTCCAACCCCCCTGCAGTGGGCAGGGACATCCCCAACTAGAGCAGCTTGCCCAGAGCCCTGGCAAGCCTCACCTGCAATGCCTCCAGGCATGGGAACTCAACCACCTCCCTGGGCAACCTGGGCCAGTGTTCCACCACCCTCGTGGGGAGGAACTTCTTCCTAATGTCCAGTTTAAATCTACTCCTCTCCAATTTAAAACCATTGCCCCTTGTCCTTTCACTCCAATGCCAGTGCTTTCTCTCTGTTTTAGCCAAGTTTAGATGGCTACACCAAGTTAAAGGGGAAATCAGGCCATAAGTATAAAAACAATCCAGGATTTCTTTGCAGAACAAGAGTGCTGGTCAGCAGCTCCCTCTGGGCCCAGCATGGCTCCTCCTGCCTCCAGGAGTGTCCTTACCTCTCATATTTCCAAGGTGATGGTCCCTGAAGATGCTGAGCCACCCAGCAGATCACCAATACTTACTTTAAAGGGTGAAGCACACAGCTATAGAGATACTGTTGGAGATGCACTCATGCAGGAAATGTATTTTATTTATTCACTGATGCACAATGCCCACATCATTTTATCCACTACATTTCTCTTCCACTAACCTCTCTCTCCCTCTAGTCCTCACCTGAAAAAAAAACCCTGCTTATACAATAAGCAAGGAATCTAGAATGCAGTTCATTGTTATTACTGGGCAAGATTTCCTTGCTCAGAAGACCCTGTACCAATTCTGCCAGTAAGAATTTCTACAGCAAATTCCTACTGGAGGGTAAGCACTGCCAAATGCACATAGTTTATCATCCTGCAAAGCTATCCTGTGGGGTTTATTGTTGGACTTGATGATCTTAGAGGTCTCTTCCAACCTTAATGATTCTGTATCAGGGGGACTCTTTTTTATCTTTTCATTGGAAGCAGGATGAAAGGAGGAGGAGTTGTCAGCATAAGCATGGACACAAAAAGAATACAAAAGAGTGCAGAGAAATCAGAAGCAAAGACAGCAAGCAAGCAATAAAACTGCAGTTGGAAAAATGCTACTGCCTGTACCGAGGGAGCAATCCAAAACAGTTAACAGCAAAAAAAAAAAAAAGATGAAAAAACACCAAACCAACCACAAAATTTGGAAAGCACCAACATCAAAAGACACCTAGGACTAAGAGGATAATCAGGATGTAAGAAGCAAGGTGGCAGAGGAGAGCTAAGTGCCAGGAACACCTCTGGCTCTTTTTTGGAGGAGCATTACCCAGTGGAGCAGGTTGGCATGGCACTGCTCACTCTCTCTATTTCTGCATTTCTTTTTGCAGCCACACCTGGAATATTGTATGCAGTTCAGGCACTTCATTACTGGAAGATATAAACAAACTGGAGGGAGGCCAGAGAAGTGGAACAGAAATGATTAGAAGCCGGAGGGAGTGATTTAGCAAGGAAATTTCAAGTAGCCCTTTGGCCGCCTGGAACTCCTCTGAGGAGATAACAGCCTAGTGCAGGTCTGCAGTCACGTGCCTCCAGCCCTTGGGCACTTAAGCATGTGCCTAGTTTTAAGCAGAAAGATTTTGACCTGATGAAAAGAGTAAGATTAAGTCAAGAAAAACAACAAAAATTAAGCTACCTAACAGTGAAATCCTCCCAGGAATGAATTATAACTAACTGAGCTCCATAAAAGATGGAGTGTGCATTGCTTAAAATGTCATATTTTATTGGTAATAATGGACAGGAGTTACTCAAATCTACAGGACTATTCAAAATAAACAGTACACAGCTCTTTGCCACAAAGCCTTTACTTTTACAGACAGGTAAAGAGCCCTGACTAAGCAATCATTTTGACCCCCAGCCCATGTAAAGCCAGGTGGAACAGCTCTGAAAAATGACAAATTATATCCCAGCAGGAAAGTAACTGGATTCACCTAGCTCTTCATGCAGCCACGCTGCTGGGAAGTGATTCTTAGGAAGGCAGCATTTTATCTAACTGTTGAGCTTGTCAGCAGGGCTCTGCTGAAAGACATTTTAAAAGCCACAGAGATGCTGCCAGAGTCTGTTCTAGAGGCTGGGTGATTACCATTTTGCACAGGTTTGGAATGCAACCTGGAAAAACAACAAAACAAGCCCCCAAAGTTAAAACAAAACAAAACAAAAATATTAAAAAAAGAGCACCCAGCTGCAGGCAGCCTGCAAAAAACCTGCTGGGATGCAGCTTGCTATATAATCCCCAAACAACATTCCAGGCCAACAGTCTCATGTTTGGGCAGGTAGGATTCCTGAGCCCCTCTAGTGAGGCCTCCCAGAAATGTTACCTTAAAGGAAATCATGTGTCCCCACCCCAATCNTCCAGGGATGGTGACTCCAGCACCTCCCTGGGCAGCCTGGGCCAAGACTTAGCAACCCTTCCAGCAAAGAAATTTTTCCTTATAGCTAATCTAAACCTCCCCTGCTGCAACTTGAAGTCATTTCATCTTGTTCTCTTGCTGCTAACCCTGGAGAAGAGACCTACCCCCATCTCACTGCAACCTCCTTGTAGGGAGTTGCAGAGAGAGCTAAGGTCTCCCCTGAGCCTCCTCTTCTCCACACTAACCAAGCCCAGTTGTCTCAGCTGCTCCTCACAACACTTGTGCTCCAGAGCCCTAGCTTCTGCATAAAATAACTTCTGAATACTCCAACTAAGCAAAGTTCACAGTTTCATTCTGGAGAAATAACCTGGACAGACTTTTTAGCTCATAAAAGGGAATAAACCCCAAACAATCCAACCCAAAGCTACAGAAGGAGACATGGAACAAGGCAGAAGTATGCAGTGTTTACTGGAAAGTCAGCATTTATTACTAAATCTGTGTTGGATATGCATCTCTGAACAGTATGCTAGGGTAGGCATTTGTTTCTGCAAGTAATGCAATCTTTGTGGTACAATACCTGCAGTCTTTTGATAATTTAACATTTACCCGCAACCTACATTTTAGATTTATGAGAGTGAGAAAAGAACTGGCACAAAATCATCAACAGGTCTCAGCTTCAGTGCACCAGTGCCTTGATTTTATATATATAATATATATATAAATATATATATACACACACATAATAATACATTAATGTATATATATTTTATATATATATTCTTTTTTAATGGGCTGAGTAAAGTTTTCAAGGCCTGGCAGAAGGAAAAATGATGGCACAGCTGATCCTTGTTTTCACTACTTACAAGGTGGTAGCTATGAGGGAGTCTTACTGCATGGACTTTCTCTCCCCCCCCCTTCTTTGTAAGTATATGTCAAAGTGAATCTGAAAATTGGATGAAATCTGTCCAAAACCCCCAGATTATCAGCAGTGGATCTTGTAGGACTACATACAGTTCAGGTTGCCTGACACTTCTCATTTTCAGACCTCATTTTCTATTGCTGATAACTTTACCACACATTAGCAGCTAGGGCTGAAATTTTCCATGCTGGATGTCTGCCTCAGGCTGAATTTTAGTTTGTGAGTGCAAGAATGTCTCAGCTAGAAAGTGCTCAGCTTAGTGCAAAGCAAGTTTGTGAACAAGGCTAAGGAGAAACATGTTAGTTTTTTTCCCCCATGTTACATTTTTCACAGGCATATTTGAGAAGCTCAAGAGCCCTTCACACTTTGAGACAGACCCTTTGAAGCATCACTGCTCTGATAGCACAGCTGTGCCTTTTGCCATCTCATACATTATCACTTAAAATGATAACAGATCACAGTCTAAAACACTGAAAAGTTGCAGTTGGTACGTGATAGGATTTGCAAAGGTTTTGGTGGAGGTTTGGCTGCCAAACTCCAAAAGCTCCCTTCTGTAAAGAGCATGGACCAGGGCAGAGGGGGGCTGAGCTGAGCTTGTGTTCCAGTCATCTCCTTCCACATGCCAGGTGATGCTTTGGCATGTGGGCTCCAGGGAGAAAATCCCCATCACACTCTCAGGATGTGGCTCGGGAAGAGCTTGAAGGGAAGAGGAACAAGGCACAGGTTGAGAGAGCAAAGGGAACCACCTCATTATGTATGGCCAGTGAGGCCACTCACCACAGCAGCTAGCATCATGTGCCATACATGTATGGTATGGCTAGGCTTTGTGAACGAAGCTCCAGGGAGGGCTCCAGCCACGCNCTTTCCCGTGGGCAATGAGTTTAATGCTCCCTCTGCTGTGGGCACAGTTATGGCACCAGGGGCACAGGAGACCACAAGGGATTTTCAGACTGTGCCTGATGCCATACACGTGAAGCTCACACAAACCAACACCAGCAGCAAAACTACAAACTTGGGAAAAAAAAAAAGAAGTGGAGAGTATCACAGGATGTTAGGGGTTGGAAGGGACCTCTGGAGATCATCTAGTCCAGCCCCAGGCAAGAACAGGAGAACCTAGAGCAGCCTGCACAGCATGGGGTCCATTGGAGTTGTGAATCTCTCCAGAGATGAAGACTCAATCCTTCCAGGTGAATTTGTGAACCAGTATCAATCAAAGCCTAGAAGTAAGGCAAACTATGGCAGTTTCTGGATCTGCATGTGGAAATTAAAGTCCAACACTGGGAAGGGACAGGGATTACTGAAGCAACATCAAAACCCCCTCTTGTGCTGGGAAGCTCCAGTGCCAGCTCCCTGTGGTGTGGTGTGGTTCGGTTCGATCGAATGCTGCTCTCCCACACACAGGATCCCATTGACCTTAACCTGCTGCCTGCCTCAGCAGCTCTCATTGTTTTGATTGCCTAAACATGTGACAGGGATTCATCTCTAATGAAGAGGAGCCTGTGGAAAAAGTGTGTTCATGGTGAAGTGGTGGAGTGGAGACATTGTCACTGCCCAAGGATGAAGGAGTAGAAAGCATGAGTTGGAAGAGCTGCTCTCTGTGCTCAGGCAGTGATTGCTGACCTCTGGTTTTCATTATGACTAGGAAGTGGTCAGTTAACCCTCATCATCAAGCAATAAAGCGTGACAGCAAGTGCTGATTAATGCTCTGCTCACAAATCCAGCCAGGCACCAGGAGAAACCTTCTGGCAGCTGGAAATGGCCATTAGTTAGAGTTGTGTAAAATGAAATTAACCCAGCTAATCAAGCCACGGCTCTGCTGAGGGTCAAGGGGTCCCAGGAAACAAAACAGGTACAGGATGCTTATATAGCAGGAAAAGAAACAAAGCCACAACAAACCTCAAGCCAAAGAAACCAACCTCCTGACAGGCTGACTGAGGAGAAGGAATCCATATGAGAGATCAGACAAAGCTGGAAATATAATATCTGCAATGCACATACTTATTGAGAAAAATGTCTGTTTGAGAGAGGAAAGGAGTTGAGAGAGAGAGAGGAAAGGAGGAGAGAGAGAGGGGAAAGGAGGAGAGAGAGAGGAAAGGAGAGAGAGAAAGGAGTTGAGAGAGAGAAAGGAGTTGAAAGAGAGAGAGAGGAAAGGAGTTGAGAGAGAGAGAGAGAGGAAAGGAGTTGAGCGAGAGAGGAAAGGAGGAGAGCGAGAGAGGAAGGGAGGATAGAGAGAGGAAAGGAGTTGAGAGAGAGAGAGGAAAGGAGTTGAGAGAGAGGGAGGAAAGGAGTTGAGAGAGAGGGAGGAAAGGAGTTGAGAGAGAGGGAGGAAAGGAGTTGAGAGAGAGGGAGGAAAGGAGTTGAGAGAGAGGGAGGAAAGGAGGAGGGAGAGAGAGAGAGAGAGAGGATTGAGAGAGATTGACCTGAGCCATCAGCAAGCTCCCCAGCAGTATACTAAAACGTCCTAGAGAAGAGCTGTTGGATTGCTGCACATGACCCTGTTCAGACCTCTCTCGTCCTTGCTGCCTGTCCTCCTCTGCAGACAGCTTTGCTATTTTACCCCTTTCCAGACCTGGCCACATGGCCCCTTAAGTGCCTTAGGCTGCATTTTGGCAGTGCCTGGATTACCACATGTATTCCTCATGTCTCAAATGGGCTTGCTGCCTGTACACTCTTCTATAGCAGACCCAGAGAGCTCAGGAAGCATGCAGAGTAAATATTAAAAGCACAGAAGAAATACACAGGTTAAATGTGCACAGGAGCATGTGGCAGCTCATTCTGGAGCAGTGACAGGAGGGGCCTGAGCAGCAGGAGTCTGACTGAACAAGGATCCTTCCTTAATTTTAAAGGTAATCTCCCTTTATCAGTCTTGGCAAGTCCCACTTTGAGATGTTACCCCCATGTCTGGAATGGGAGAAATGTTGTGGCTATGGCCATGGCTCTGTGTGCCTTTCTGGATGCCAGAGAACCTTCTCCCTCCCTCTCTTTCTAAACCTTTGTCTCTGATTTCAGCTGAAATCTTTATTTGTCCTACATCTGGAGAGAAATAGTTTCATTCTAAGGCTTTCCCCTCAGTGTTTCAGTTGACAATCTTCCTTTTCAGTGAAGTCTCCAAGAAATTCACATGCATACTGATTGTGGATCATAGATTGCATAACCTACATGCATATGGATTTTTGGATGCAGGATGATCCCCTGCATTATATTGGCAATACTTCAGCTCTGTCTTTGCCTGCACCTTGGCTTGTAGAGGCACACATTGCATTTCCCACTTTCTTTTATTGGTGCCTTATTTTTCTTGCCCTACGAGCATGTTATTGAAGGCTCCAAGGACAGAAGGAATGGTCACAGGAACAAGGATTTTCTCTTGTTCTTAGTGGAACAGTAATAGAAAATATAATAAGTGTGAGAACAACAACAGGAAAGGCTGAAATTAAGGTCAGAAAGATGATGATACTGTCCTTCAGATCTTTATTTCTGGAACATTTTCTAACTCTATGGAAAAAGAGATGCTCAAGTAATCACACTTACCCCAATATTGCCCCAAACCCCTCTGCTGTTCAACCCTGTTGTGTCTTATCACAGAACTCCTTGACCATGTCCTAATACCTATGTTTTGCTTCTGCTTTTATGTGCTTACTTTTTCATAAGCTTTCTACAACTGATCTTTTATTATTCAACAGTCAGGGAAAGATCTCATCCTTGTCATATTGCCTCTTCCTACTTCTAAATCAATTATTAACAGGGAATAATTGGTAGCTACTCATTCTAAACTCCTTACATGGAGGTAGATTCCTTCACAAAAGAGAAGGGAAAGGAGAAAAGGTGCAGCTTGCTGTGCCCACTGTATCCTAGTGCTTCCAACACCCTCATTTACTTTATAAAGCTGGATGCAATGCTGTTGCATTAAAATCTACACCTATCTGCTGTACCTGACAGGCTGCCTGCTGCCCTACATTCAGCACTCAGGACCTGCACAAGTAGGAGAATAGCAAATATCACTTGGAGTTCACAGGGCTCTTTCAAGAAATGGCCCAAAGTTGCAGCAAGGGAGGTTTAGATTAGATATAAGGAGGAATTTCTTCCCTGAAAGGGTTGTTAAGTCTTGTCCCAGGCTGCCCAGGGAGGTGCTGGAGTCACCATCCCTGGAGGGGTTTAAGAAACATTGAGATGCTCTCCTTAGGGCCATGGGTTAGTGGTATGGGAGTGCTAGGGATGGTTGGACTGGATGAGCTTAGAGGTCTCTTCCAACCTTAATGACTCTGTGAAATACTTTCAGATCTAGAATTCCCCTGCCTGGCTGCATGCCCCTTGCATATGAAGTCAACTGCCCTCCCCCTAAATAAATGCATGTAAAAACCTGATAGTTTCATTGATGAAGATGATGCTGACCCTGGAGGAATAATATCTTCCCATTCTTACTAAAAAAAACCCTGCAAGCAAAAGACAATTTTTAAATAGGTTAGTGTCTTTTCATTCTCTTTTTATAACTAGTTTAGTATGCCAGTGCACACAACCTAAAAAGTACTTATTATTTTTTTCCCCTGTAGTCCCTCATTATGATTCTGTTGTATCAGAGAAAATTAGCACCTATCACTTAACATAATTCCAAGCAGTATTGTTCAGAGTGGAATTTGCATGCATGATATGGTGGAGAGGCTAACACAAGTTCATTTGCTAAGTCCACGTGGTAAAAAAATGGATGAATAAATAATTGAATGCTTAGCTCCAAATATATAATTATGCTTAGAAAAAAATTAGAGCACAAGCTTGTGAAAATACATATAATAACACTCATCTACAGCTAAATGCTCTAGACAAAAAAAGCCCTTGCAGAAATGGAATGATGGAGCTAGATTCCTAAAATGTTTATAGAAAACTTGCCTAAGTGGCCAAGATTTCAAAGTGCAGGACTAGTGCACTTCCTCCCCACAGACATTAGCTTCAAATCACAAACCTTTTCTGAGCCTCATGAAGAAAAGGCTTAGCAGAGCACTTGTGCAGAGCATGCAAAAAGCTTTGTAAACCTTCAACTTGCAGTTTCAATTGCTCCTGGTAGAAAAAGAAACTACAGCTTGGTGCTTCTGCTCTGTTCCCACACACAGAGAGTCTCTCACTAAGAAAGGAATATTCCCTTTTTTCATAGCATCCATCCCCTGCTCTGCAAGCAGCATCTGACTTTGTGAGAACTGTTTGCCATATGTCTGCTTCCAAGGCACAAGTTGCATTAGTTAGTTGTTACATGGAAAGAAATAAGTGAGTGGACTTTGCAACACCAAGTATGAAACATCAAATCCAAGCCATTTCTGTACTGGGGTGCCACATCCACCAATTTCCAGATGAAGTAAAATAACTAGGTGAGTATAAATGAGATAACTATGCCTGGCAGTAGAATGTAAATATGCCATGAACAGGGAATCCTAAGTGGAGAAAATTCCACTCTTCTGGAGATGGTTCCCAGCAAGAATCAAGAAGCACAAAAGGCAAAGGAGACAAGAGAGAGAAATCTGATCTAACTGCATTAACAGCTTTTCTGGAAAAGAGGTGAAACAAAGAGACTATTTTGAACTCTGGGAATCAGTAACACTCAACTAACAATGCCTTTTGTGGCATCTTGCATGAACCATACCAACAGTTCCAAAGAAAGCACATTTTCTTCTGGATGTCACCTTGTGCTTTACAGTAACGCATCTGGCCTCCTGCTGCAGAGCCTATTGCCATTCTGGTGGCTTTTTCTCACCCTGGGACTTGAAAGTCAGCCTACATTCTCCAACTCCTAAAACATAACCTTTCCACATCTCTTTTTCTGAGGCATTTATTTAGCCCTTTTGAATTTCTGCAGGTATTCTTTTCCAGGTGAGAGTGACTGAGTCATTTCAATAAACAGAAAAGCCTCCTGCCTAACCTAGGAATTCCATTAGAGCTTTTTCCCCCTCCTATTACTGGTCAGCTGGTGTACCACTGAAAAAAATCTCTAGATTGACCTTTTGCAGAATGACTAGTTAATAAATCAGACAAAATGATCTGTTAGGAAGCATGGGAGTGAGTCTTGAGAGGCAGAAGATCATTCAGTCTGTCTTTCCTCTTTGCAACCACCTATTAACTAGCAGGGTCAGGGTTTTGCCAGGGCCAGGCTGAAGCCTGAGCTACTCTAGCAGTTGACCAGGCTCTGAAAGGGTAACTCTTGGCTGGTTTTTCTCCTGTCCTCACTTCCTTTGGTCTGACCTACTTACTTTTCAACTAAGAGTTTGCAAAGCAATGTAGTAGAGCAAAAAAAAATAAATGTCAGGGATGCTTTCTAGATGAGAATCAACTAAACCAAAAGCAGGTCCTTTTGCTTTTTAAAAGCAAGTGGAGGGAATGTCTGGAGCAAGGAAGATTTACCCTGGGAGGAGGAGGAGGATCAGTCTAGGGAGCATATATCAAATAGGACATTTTGGACACAACTGCTGAGCGAGCAAACTCATGTCACTGAGAGACCACCCTTGATTATCTTTGAACAAAAGAGAGCAAATATACATATATATATATATTTATGATGGTGAGGGTGGTCAAACAGGCTGAGGAGTGTCTGCCCTCTGAGATACCCAACACTCACCTAGACACAATGCTTAGCAACCTGCTCTGAACAGGAGGGTTGGGACTAGAGAAACTCCCAAGGCTTCTCCCAACCTCAGCAATTCTGGGATTGTCTGATAACACACTCTCATCTGGACAAAACTAATCCACACAACATGGCAGGGGTTTGATAAACCTATGCACATTAGCAGAGGCTTTAATAGCCCTGAAGGCACAAAGTGATTAAGGCATATCTTCCATATCAAAGGAATGCTATAGCCAGTATTAGATGAAGTTTTACATCAAGAAGCTTGAAACAACACAGCAGGAAGAAAAGCAGAGCTTCTAAAAACAAAGATTATACTACAAAATACCTGCAGCATATTCAGCAAAGATGGCAAATGAACCACACCATAATACTGTGTTTTGGTACCTGTGCAAAAAGCTTATACAGGATCAAGTTTCAAACTGAAATATGAATCATGTTGGGGTGTGCTGTGAGAACTGAAGTAAGGCAGGATGGAGCTGAAGAACCATAACAAACTCCCTCTAATGCAAGGCTCAGGATGTGTTAGAGAAGCTAGATTAGTCTTCCCAAACTAACATAGTCAAATGGTGTAGGCACAGCTCCTAAGATCTTGAGGCACCTTGTCACTATTTAGCTGCAAGTAGCCTTCCTAGCAAGCAACATCATCATCAATCTTTGCTGCATGGACCTTGCTCTAGTGGCTGCCACCGAAGCTAACAAGTCTCACACTTCCCAACACCTCTGAATCTGTATTCTGATCCTCACAGCAGGTTAATATAAGTCTCTAACTACATTATGTCTTATTTCTACACCCTTGGTTTCACCTTGCCAGACCTCTGGCTTATCCTGGGGACAATGTAGATAGTGATTTAAGATGAATCAGGACTACAAAAGTCACTCTCATCCTTGGAGTCTACATTCATATGACACCAAAAACAACTACATAAAAGATTATAGAGATTTAAAGAAAGAGAGGAGAGAGAAAGTCAATGCCTAAGGCAGCTGAACTGTGTCCTGGAGAAGTGAACCACATCTCCTCTGCCATGGACTTACTTTATAATAAGCAGCAAGAAAAATCACTAATTAGCCTCCTTGTTTCCTGAATATCCAACTTGAGATCCAGAATCTGGTTTAAGTGATCATAGCTGCAAGTAAAAATCAATGGGGATTGGACTTTGGACATAGTAAGTGCTACAAAATATCAACTACTTCTGTTTCTTGAGGTCCTAAACATAATAAATCAAGAACCCCAAACCAGTGGGTATCTCTGAGCTTAATCTGTGTCTTAACCCCTCAACTGTAAACCAGGGCTAGTAACCACTCCTCTGATCTTGTATTGCAAGGATAAATCAACCAATGTTTGTGAAGCACTTAGTCATTCTAGTGATGAGCACCACAGAAAAGCTCTGGGAGATAGGAGTGTTCTGAGCAAAGGATGAGTAGCAACCAGCAATGAAGAACTCGTCGTGGCTAGGCTTGGCGAACGAAGCTCCAGGGAGGGCTCCATCCATGCTCCTCCTCAGCGCCTTTTCCAAGTGCTGATAAAAAGAGGATAGCAGATAGCACCCTCGAGCCTGAGCTATGGATTTTTTTTAGGTGAGACACAGCATGCACAGAGCTGGACCCACCCTTTAGTCCTAAGGTTCATCTGCCAGGGCCTAGCAAGCTTGGACGCTGGCAGCCAAGTCCTTAGGATAGAGGTTTAAGCTCTTAGCTGGAAGGCCTTCCAGGGCTAAACGAGCTCCATCTGCCCGCGTTTGGAATCAGAGTTGTCCTTCTCCTAGGATGACTGCCAGAAGGCTAATGAGCTCATCCTATCCATACAAGGATTCTAGGAACATGGGTATCACTCCCCACACTTTCCCGTGGGCAATGAGTTTAATGCTCCCTCTGCTGTGGGCACAGTTATGGCACCAGGGGCCACAGGAGACCACAAGGGATTGTCAGACTGTGCCTGAGCAATGAAGAACCACACACTAAGCAATGGGAAGAAGCCAAGCTACTGACTAGCTGCTCATTAACTGAACATTAGCCAATCTGTTCAAGGAACAAGGCAGAGGACTAATGGAATAAGGTGTATGGGATTGTGGAACTAAGGCTGAACTAGAAATCATTACATGTGATGCAGGGGAACCAAGACCACACAGGCCACCAGCATTATTTTCAGATTTAATTTTCAGTTTGCAAGTTTGACTTTTTTTTTTCCCCCTCTCCAAGGTATTTTTAAAATAGGAAATGGAAAAAAAAAATCCCAGCAGCTCAAAACCCCTGAAAGCCACCAAAGAACCCCCAAAGAGGGGCAGAAAGGGATGGGAGAGGACACTCAAGCAGCTCTGCAATGGGAGAATCATTAAGGTTGGAAGAGACCTCTAAGCTCAGCAAGTCCAACCATACCTGTCACTCCCATACCACTAACCCATGGCCCTAAGGAGAGCATCTCAAAGTTTCTTAAACCCCTCCAGGGATGGTGACTCCCTGGCAGCCCATTCCAAAACTTAACAACCCTTTTAGTAATTCAATTTCTCCTTATATCTAATCTAAACCTCCCCTGGTGCAACTTGAAGCAGAAGGAAGGGTCTGCCACGCTGCCTGTAAACAGGAGCAGGGCAACAAGTTTTACTGTGCAGGGACCAGAGCATGCACAAATCCCAAGCACATGCTCTGCTGCTCTGTGCTCTGTGCAGACTTGAGGCTTCAGCTACACCTACATCACATAACCACTGCATCAGTTCTGCAGCAAGTATGCAGCTCCCTGTCAGAATCCCAGAATCATTAAGGTTGGAAGAGACATCTAAGATCATCAAGTCCAATCACACCTAGCACTATCATGCCACTAAACCATGGCCCTAAATCAATCAAACCACTCCATTGCAAAGAGTTAGATGTTACTGCAGTGTTGTTAAAAGCTTTTTTGAGACAAAGGTCTCATTAATAATTTATTTTAAAAGGAGGTTGTACTGTATGACAAAGTAGCAGAGTGGCAGCAGCTCCTGGCAGCCCTGCACCTGAGGAGACTGAAGAGAAGGCTCCTTCTTTCTGCTTGCCCTTAGTGTGGACAAGATGGACATCAAAGGCCACATCATCACCATCATCATCACTAGAGAAACAGGTGGCAATGGACTGCCTGACCCTTTCCAGGGCCCTAGATTTGGCAGCTGGGCTGGGAAAGACGGCACCAAACAATTGTAGAGGGTAAAAGAGGCAAGAATTCTGTCTTACAGAATTTCTTCTCAAATAATAAAGGACTGTGGGCTTCAAAAGTGACCATTATTGTTTCTCAACACTCAGACAAAACTGCCTCAGTCTAAGTCTAGAGTGTAAACCTAGCAGGGGCACTTCCCAACCTTCAACAACCTAGAGCTGTGCTGAAAATAAAAAAAAAGGCTGAAATCCTGGCTTCTTTTGAGGCAATGGGAGATTTGCCATTACCTTTTCCCACTCTATTTATAGCTGAGATGCTAGCAGATGCCTTGTTCCCTCTGTCTGTAACAGACAGATCTGTATGTACATTTTATCTCTTCTTTTTCTGGTCTGAAGACTGTTTTCCCACCCTCTTATTTGAAATGGGATTACAAGGTACAAGAAGACTCTTTTTTTGTTTCTGGCTTTATGTATTTATGTGTTTATTTTGAGGTTTTATGTAGTCTTTCAGCCATAATACTGCCCAAATTCCTTATCTCTACATTGTTTTGCACCTTGCAGGATTCTCCCCTTTTGGCTCTTAACTACTTAACCTGAGATTAGAAGAGACTTTGCAGGCTCTGAAAGTTTTCTGAACCTTGAGGGTTGAAGAAGAAAAGTGCTGTTTGCTACTAAAAGTGCACATTACAACACTGCTAGGCTGCTGAGGCACATAGATAACAGCAGTTCAGAAACTGGCATCCCTTTAGAGGCACTAACATAGCTGTAAGGAGCTAAAGCATCTGACTAAGGATGCTTTATGATAGTTGATATGCTTTATGCTGTTTGATAGAGAGGATCTCGTCCATATCTTTATCTCCAATTGGAATGTTCCTTCATGCTTTAGTTATCTGTTTCCAGAGTACTAAAGCATTACAAAAAGGCCAGCAGCAGTGTCCATGAAGCCAGAGCAGTTCTCCAGTGATGATGGAAGGTTTCCCAGCAGCCAGGCCCTTGCTTGAGGGGAATTTCCAGCAAACCTAACCAAGCATGAGGTCACCTGCTGAGCTCTGGGGGTACGTGCAGAGGCTTAGCTGGACAGGATGAGGATATTCCAAACAAACTGAATCCTCCTGAGCTTTTTTCCTGAACTCAAAACAAGCAAAGTCATGACATGAGACAGACATTCACCTGCTACTAGAAACATAAAGCAATTCTACCGTGTTCAAGATCTAAGCACTTTACATCCATTTTTAATAACTGGAGTCCTGTCTCCCTGGGAAGCTCTGGGTATCCACCACTGTTACAAGTGCAATATCCGAAAAACTTCTTAGTTGCTTCATCCTGTCTTTTACTACTCTTACTTTCTTCATTTTTGCAATCCAAACCTCTCCCACACTATTAACCAAGAGACCTTTCTGCCTTTACTATCACAGATAACCAAATCATATTAAGTATCAGTTATTTCTCTTACTCCCATTTCTAAGTAGGTACTGAAATTCTTCTGACTCCTTTCAGGAAAATGCCCCTAAAAGTCTCTCTTTTTGGAAGATTGCAGCCTTCTCAAAATAACAAACTAACTAATGTAATTTTCACCCATTTGCTCTTCTTTCAGTAGAGTTCTTAGTTCAAAATAAATTCTCCTCCCTCTCAGTTGTCTATTCCTCAACAGTGAAATATTTATAGACAGCAATCATGTCCCAAACTCAGACTCTCTTTGGGTAAGCTAAAAAAAGCTAAAAGCATTTAGTCACCTGACAGAAGATAAATTTTTATTCCCCAGCTCATTTCAGAAGCAAGCCTAATGTGTTTACTTGACTCTGAAGCAAACTGTCTTTAACATGTTGGTGGCCAGAGGCATGCACAATGCTCCCCAGCAGCATTTGGACTATAATGGTGGGAATGAGTCCCTGCTTGCTTGAAATAACTGGTGCATCTGACCATGTGGCTCCTGTACCATTATACAAGTAGCTCAACCATCTTGGGCCTAGTACCTGCAAGAGGAAGTTCACAAGAAGCACTCTATGCAGCATATGGAAAAAATCCATTCCTTTTGGAAGAGAAGGAAGCACTCAGGTAGTAGCTGTGACATCTGAACTTTTACTAGCCCAAATATTTGTGGCTACCTTCAGTCAGCAGGCATTCACAGGGCCACCCCACCTGTGGGAAGACTCTGATTGACTGCAATGCTCCTCTGGGATGTGTTAAAAAGAANCAGGTGCCAGAGCACTGGCCCAGGCTGCCCAGGAGCCTGTGGAGTCTCCTTGTCTGGAGCCATTGCAGAGCTGCCTGGACACATTGCTGTGTGAGCTGGTCTAGGTGATCCTGCTCTGGCAGGGGGGTTGCACTAGATGATCTTTCTAGGGCCCTTCCAACCCCTGACATACTGGGATACAATTCAGTTCCCTGAAATGCCAACATTTCTCCTCTCACAGAAGGATGCAGAAGGGAAGCCTGGAAAGCAGTTACCTACGAAAAACCAACCTTAGTACTGCCTGTGTGTTCTGTTTCTTGCACATTGTGCTTGTGCAGGCTGTCTCTCACCTACTGAAGAGACCATTCTACAGATGAAGCAGCCTGGAAATTAGTATTCATCAACCAAAGAACAAAAGACCAAGGAGAGTGCAGAAGAGCTGCAGACCTCCTATGCAGCAGATGGAAAACAAGCCATTCCTATTTAAAGGCAAGGGAGATGAAGTATTGAAGAAAACACTATACTAATGGCTTAGTGCTCAAGTGAGAGTTTCTCAAGGCTAGACAGCAGCCCATATTCAAACTGTCATCCTTGTTCCCCTCTCTCCAGCAGCACCTGCTTACACAGTAAACAACAGTTACCACTAAAAAAACAACCCTCTGAATGCTGGAAAGTCTTGAGGAATGGAAGAAGTTGCTCAAGCTTTTGGAAAGGAATCAATGGGGATTTTGAGCTTCCTTGATACCCAATACTTCCCCCCCCCCCAGCCACTAACCAACTCATCCATTCTTTGTTTCAAAACTAAGCCAGTCTATCACCTAGCCAGTACCCAAACCTACCCCCTCCTTACTGAAAGGCTACCACAGCATGCTTGCTCTGTCAGTGTCACACTCCACACTGAACAATGCATCCAGCATTTATTCCTGAGGGTCAGCTGCAGTTTCTCATGCAGGCCACATATTCCAACTGCCACAAGGAAAGCTTTTCCTCCCCCTGTTCCACCTCTCCCTAGCTTTACAAGATTCACTGTAATACATGTTCCATCTTTTATTAATCTTTCCTTTTGTGTGTGTGTGTGTCACACTTCTTGCTGCTTGCTTTTCTTCCCTTTTTTGGGGTCCCACTGCAAACCTTTCTAGCTCCTTCCTCCTAACAGCCTCCTGAACTCCAAGCTCCTAGTAACTCAACTCAACCAGGAGCAGGAACAAAGCCTTCATTTCACTGAGCAATACAGCCTGGCAGAGCAAAAAGCAGGCAAAGTCCTTTTTATATCCCTGAAAGCATGAAAGGCTGGTGACCTAATTATTTAAATTTTATTTTACACCTATTAACCATAGCACATCAAGTAAGAGTAGCAGCTGCTACATGAATCTGACCAGCTCCCTTGCCCTCAGCAGATCACCCATCTGCTTGCTCTTCACCTAATATTTCTGTTTGATAGGTTGTAAAACAGATTCTTGCAACAGGTCAGGAACAGAGTCAGCTACAAATCCCACTCAGAAATTGCTAGGAAAACATATGGACATCTACACTGAGTGATGTTGAATTCAGAGAGGCCACTGACCTTCTGAAAGTGGATAAAAGGAAAACTGCAGCCTGTGCTGAAAAAACACTGACTCCATTAGAGCGAGTGAAGAGAAGAGGGGAGAGTGAGGAGCTGTATGTATAATTAATTCTAGTAACATAGACCTACCAAATTCATGGGTGCACACACTGCAAAATGGAGTGGAAGAAGCCCTTCTAGAATGTATCCATTTCAGCTTCTACTGCAGCAAAAACAATACTGCTTCTTTAAATGATCAACAAAGTAAACTTTCCAGGTCACCACGAGTAGTTGATAAAAATGCTAATGAAGCAAATTATTCCAGAGCTATGTATTCCAGCCTGTCAATTCTCACACCTTGATGCTTTCTCTACTTCAATTTAGGAGGCACACACAGAGGCTTCAGTGTCTATTTCCCCACTGAGGGGTGTTGAGCCTGAGGAAGTTCTTTCACTTACAGTGCATGCGAAAATCATAGCAAGATTATCTGTGTCTGGAAAAACCAGCACCACTTCTCCCTGACTGTATCCTTAAGGCAACCTCAGTTGCCACTGCTCTGCTGAGTCCCTGCAAGTTCCTACACAAGAAATTCCATCCCTTCCCCTACTGAAGCAAAGTCTTGGATCTCTGGTGGTAGGACCTCTTTGTTCCTAGGCTGCTCTCTGAGCTGCAGAGCACAAGGTTTAGTGGCATGGCAGCGATAGAGGTAGTTGGACTTGATGATCTTGGAGGTCTCTCCCAAGCTTTGTGATCCTGTGCTTCTGACTATATCCAGGAGGCCAATGAAATAAGATGCCACCAAACCAGACTGTGAAAAATGTCCCTCAAATAGCCAAAAAAGCAAATGTTCAGGTGAAAAAGAAATGTACCCTTAGAAACTAAATGTTGCTGTGACTGTGTTTCTACTTGTTTCCCACTTGAATGATCTATGTTTCTGACTTAAAATAGCAGAACTAGCTTTAAGGCAAATCTCCTGGAGCAGAAACAAACAGCACAAGCTGAAATTTCTAGAATACATCTTGGAATTTAAAAAAAAAGACAAGATTCCCCATAACTAATATGATATAATTTGGTATTTCTTCCATTCCAGGAAGAATCTCCCAGCAAATATGCAATACAAATGGAAGAAGGTGGTCATTTTTGCTCTAGTCTTTAGCACCATTTGGAGTTGGAAAAAATGCCTTTTTCTTTTTACCTTCGTGCCAAAGGCAGAATGAAAGATTAACTTTAGCAACTTAAGAAGTGATATCAATTTTGATTTAGGACAGATTACCTCATACTTGTCTGGAACTTGAACAAATGAAGACTAAAAATGCAAAGCACAGGCAAGAACAGCTGCGATTTCTGACTGCAAGCCCATTACTCTCCTCAGAGAAAGCTGGTTCAGGGCAAAAAGAGAAGAGGAGAGTAGCCAGGTGCTTTGGGTTCCCTCACATTAAACTGCATTTTCAGCATTTGACTCTAAACACAAATGCCTTCACTTTTTCAGTGACACTATTTAGCAACACTTCCCTAGTTCAAGGATTTGAGTGTTTGCAAGGCAGATCAAATCTCTGTTAATGACACAATCACATTTCTTCATCCCAGACTCCTGTTCATCAAGTCAATCAGCAAGAAGTTCATTCCTTACTTGATAGCAAAATGTTGCACTTCCATAATTTACATCCCTGTAATGAATTCCATCTGAAATTGCTTTGGAAATTTCACCAATAAACCCATTTTAATACTTTTTTTTGGTCTACAGCTCTTCTTCTCCTCATAATTACCTTAGACATTTCCTACCAGTGCCCCAAATAAGATTCACTGGGAATACAATTACCACATTTATGATTGGAGCTGCAAGCTTTAGACTCTTTCTTTGTGTTGTATACTTTCCTGGCCTTAAACTTCAATGCTGCTGTTCTTTTCTGGTTTATAATATTGCAGAGGAGCACAATCCTAGAATCCTAGAATGGTTTGGGTTGGAAGGGACCTCTGAAGCTCATCTAGTCCAACCCCCCTGCAGTGGCCAGGGACATCCCCAACTAGATCATGGAACTGGCACTCCAAAGCTGTTCAAGGTGAACCTACAAAATGAGCAATTCTAGCTGAGATGCAAAAGCTGGCTACACCATGGTCCCAGCAGCAGCCCCTCCTCTCTCCAAAATCCCTTTGCTCCCTGTTTCCCTGCTTTTTCCACACAGTTTGCCTCCCCACTTCATAGAATGGTTTGGGTTGGAAGAGAAGGTCATGCAGTCTAAGCTCCCTCCAAGGAGCAGGGAGTAGAGCAATTGTCCTTCCACTTGGACACTAGCTGCTCTCTCCCATGACCTCTATCCCACCACTGCTTTTGAAGGGCTATCAGCATCTAACTTCTTAAACAAAACTTCCATTTAATCAGTGGAAACTAATGACCAAAAGCCTCTTTCCCTTCAAGTGGAAGTAGAAAGGTGTGTGTTGATGTGTGCACACCCATGCCCATGCATAGGAGGTGTGTGAAATACGCCTGGAAAAATATCCATAGACCTTTACAAAGCTTATACACCTGGTTTCAGGTAAATGGGGAATGAAACTAGAGGAACCTCTCCTTTTACTCCAGTCTTTTGGAGAGAGAACAATTCATTTATACTCCAATTAGCCACTGTATTTATAAACTCCCCCGAAAGTTGTTTCTGTGTTCACAGAGGGAGTTTTACTGTTTTCTTTGTAACAGAGACAAGAATGTAAGCACTTCAGAACACAGCTTTAGCTCAGAGCTCAGTTAGGATCTACATTCTAAGGGAGTTCTTCCACTTTTTATTTATACCACACACTCAACCACCACAGTTCTAAAAACATCCTCAGGAACACAGGAGACAGAGTCATTACTACAAATATTTCATTTAAAGCAGGAAACTCTGGGTGCTTTACTGGTCAGGTACCTGACCAAAAGATTTATGACGACTGCACAAAAAATGTTGTTGTTACAAAACTACCTACACAATTTTTTATTCACATTGATAGTTTCAGGATGTTTGGAGCCCAAATGGACATCATGCTTTTGTGGCTAATAGTCAGTGACTTTTATATTTCATATATGTAATATAGAGACACACATATAGTGTGTATATAAACAAGGACAAGTCAAATATTCAGTGTTTGCATAATAACAATGCTACTGTTAATATAATAATACTAAATATTTATATATATTTAAAGCTCATTTAAAACTCCTGTCTTCAATTTTTGGTGATGACAGCGTTGTTCTGACTTTATTTTTCTTTCAGTTTTGTTTTTTTTTTAACTCAAACTTTCAGTAATTACTGATATTTTTAACTAGATTTTAAAACCCCACATTTCTATGCCTGATTAGAAAGTAATCCTTTCCTAAGAATTTTGGCTTTTTGAGGCTTAGAAACATAGTCTTGCTATTTTGTTAACTCCTAAAAGGAATCCTTGGTAATTCTTCACTACTTCCTGTAAAGTTGGATAGGGATAGTCATCAAAAAGGACATCAAAAGAGAGGAGCATGGTCAATGCAGATACACAGTACCTTGAAATTACAAGGATTCAAGACCAGGAAGGAAGTTTTCCTGGAAGGCAGGAAGGAAGCTTAAGGAGGGTAGATTTATTTTGGTTGGCTGTTAGGCAGCAGTTGTTGCCCAGGAGGGTGCTGAGCCACTGTGCCAGGTTGGCCAGAGAGGTGGTGGCAGCCCCAGCCCTGGCAGTGTTGCAGGCCAGGCTGGCTGGGGCTGGGAGCAAGCTGCTCTAGTGCCAGGTGTCCCTGCCCATGGCAGCCACAGGGCTTGGGGCTAGAGGAGCTTGAAGGTCCCTTCCAACCCTGACAATTCTAGGATTCTATGATTAAGCAACTCAAATCTCAGTGTAGAAGTCAGGGAGTGAAGACATCACAGTCAGCTATTGCACAACAGCAGGAGAAAAAGCTTTCAGAAGGGGGAAACCTTTTCCATGCCTTCTAACTTTGGGAAGTTCATTTCAACTAGATTGACATTTTTGATGATAGATAAATACATTGATAGAAAGATATTACATGAGGTCTTGACTTCAGTGACGCACGAGCCCTCCAGGGCTATTTAACAGAGAGCTAAATCCTTATTGCCATCACCAGCAGATTTAATGATCACAGAAGCAATTAATCACAGCACACAGTGCCTCACTCTTCTCGGTGCACAAGTTGGACACCATATTAAAAGCCTAATTTCTTCCTTCTAGGTTTTTCTTTATGAAAATCAATGAGCAAATGGATATTGCTTGCTCCATCAGTGGTTACAAGAACAGCTGGCAAAGACTGCACAAACCCTATACAGTATTTATGTCCTCCTGCTCTTTGTACTTCCATTACATGAACTCTTATTCTTTGTCAGGTATCAAAACCTTATTTTTTATCATTTGAAGAAGTTGCTTACAAAGTCTGTAAAGGTCAAACCTTTTGTCTTACCCTAACAACCCAAGTCACAGAGAGGCAACACCTAGCAGAGGTTCTGCAGCCTCTGAGTGATCCTCTAACTTCTTTCTATTGAGATACCCTGGAAAGACTAGATGTGGGCTATCAAAATACAGCCCTTGTAAAATCCTAGTCCCTAATAAAGAAAACTACCTCTAAGAAAATCACCATGCTCAATTCTGCTTCCTCACCCATCCACCAGAGCACTGTAAAGCCACTTCTCCTCTGCTGAAAGGGCAAGCAGATGCACTACTGAGCCCAAAGCCCTGGAAGTATCCACAGGGATATATAACTGACCTGAGTGAACTATGCTGTCTTATAAGCTGCCAAAGCCTGATGAGACAACTATATTCATTCTCCAGTACAGGAGAAGCAGGAGTATGCTTACATCAGTTGTATCTATGGCCATTAAATCCACTTGAAGGGGTGGAGAAGAAGCCTGAATCAGCAGTGGCATGAAGTAAACCAACACATCCTTTACAGAGTAGACACTGCAAAACACCCTGGCANGAGAAGAGAAGGCTTCAGGGGACCTACTAGTGACCTTCTAGTACCTAAAGGGAACTTCCAAGCAGGCTGCAGAGGGCCTGTTTGCAAAGGCCTGCAGTGAAAGGACAAGGGGCAATGGTTTTAAATTGGAGAAGAGTAGATTTAAACTGGACATTAGAAAGAAGTTCCTCCCCACAAGGGTGGTGGAACACTGGCCCAGGTTGCCCAGGGAGGTGGTTGAGTTCCCATCCCTGGAGGCATTGCAGGTGAGGCTTGCCAGGGCTCTGGGCAAGCTGCTCTAGTTGGGGATGTCCCTGGCCACTGCAGGGGGGTTGGACTAGATGAGCTCCAGAGGTCCCTTCCAACCCTAACCATTCTAGGATTCTATGATTCTACATCAATTATATCCCATGTAATTGGGATTCATTCAACACAGATTAACAACACAGAATGTTACCATTGGCAAAAAACATAGGTGTGTGTGTATATATATATTTCTAGTTAAAAAAAAACTAAACTTGCACATATTTTGTCTTCTTTGTTGATGCTCTTTTGTTTTCTGTTTTCTTACCTTCTACTGCCCTCTTGAAGAAAACTTTACAGCTGCCACATGTAACCACCCCATAATGACATCCAGATGCCTCATCTCCACACACCAAACACACTTTGGAAGGTCTTGAAGATCCAGTTGACACACTTCTCAATGAAGAGCTGGAGGACAAGACACAACAAAACACATTAGCTATGAGTATTTCAAATCACACTGGCCATAATGCAAAGTTCAATTACAAATTTATAACAGGTATATATGGCTTAAGGCACCCAACAATTAGGAAACCACAACTCTTTCTGGCACTGCCTGGTGGAATACATGAATTACTTCTAATTAGTCAGTGCAGTATTTTTATTGTCTGCTTTAAAACCACCCATAATGTATCAATGTTAAAGTCAGAAGTTACCACAAGAGCAGTGGAATTTATTGGTAGCAGATGAGTCAAAGTGAAAAGAAACAACAAAGAAACCTCTCTGGCAGCCACTTGAGAGCTTTACATTCTCTTTGTTTGTTTCAAGCCTTTACAGCTCAGCAATACCTGTAATAAACCCCCTAAGCAGCACAAAGTGCTACACCCTGTCCTGGCCACATTCCTGCTTACTACAGGAGTCCTTCAGCTTAGAGCTAGGCTCTCCAAAACAGGATCACAGAATCACACAGTCATGAAGGTTGGAAGAGACCTCTAAAATCACCAAGTCCAACCATACCTAGCACTAACATACCACTACAAACAGCTTCCAAAGGCATGTTGAAGCCTTTTTTTTACATTGTGCAAGTACAGATGACCTTTCCATATGACTGTAGGGAACAGAAAAGCAGCACAGGAAGTTCAGAAACCATCCCCAAGCTTTTGCAGGCTCTTGCATCTTGCAAACCAAGCTTCAAGCACCACAGAGTCCCAGAACATGAGGGGTTGGAAGGGACCTCTGGAGCTCATCTAGTCCAACCCCCCTGCCAGAGCAGCAGAACCTAGAGCAGCTTGCACAGGATGTGTCCAGGTGGCTTTGGAATCTCTCCAGAGATGGAGACTCCAGCACCTCCCTGGGCAGCCTGGGCCAGGGCTCCAGCACCCTCAAAGAATAAAAGTTCCTCCTCCTGTTCAGATGCAACTTCCTCTACTGCCTTCTTAAAGCATTTCTGTTGCTTGGTCTTTTTAAACCATTACTCTCCAAATGTATCTTTAGGAAGAATCTTCCATCAGCAACTCTAAAAGACAGTGCTCTTCAAAACCAAGTCCCATTTCCTGATGCAGTGAGTGTCCTCCCTCCCCTCTTTCCCCTGGGAACTGGAAATGCGACCCTAATGCAATCAGCACAGAGAAACATGCCAGACCCTGAAGGAGATGAAAGCTTTGGAGCCCTCCCATGCCTGCACACATGCTTCCCCTGCACACAGCCTCTCTTCTCCAGGTAAACGTGACTTCTTGCATCTCTTCACCTCTTATCTCTCTGAGTGCTGCCTAACAACTACAAAAACAACCCTAAAAGACTTGACACTGGTGGTGAAATAATGCCATAGTTCAAATTGCAGGTCACAGGTTATTTGTTGGTCAGACATTGGGAAACAAAGTTCACAGGTAGTCTTGAGTCAAACAGAAGATAAACCAGCTTGCTCAAGAAATTTCAAGTATGCAGCCTCTGCCTTTCTCCAATTTTCTATCTTCCTTTAAAGAGGTATACAAAGGCCAAGTGATTTATCCAGGGGCACAGAACAAATGTCACTCCAGATCAAGGACCACAAGCTCTCCTGGCCTGCAGCTTGACTGTAACATCCAATCTAAATGCCTTTTGAAATGACAGTGTTCAGATGCTAATCAAAACGTTCCAAAGAGCATTCTTGGCTCTTGTCTGCTCCCTAGTCTCTGAGATTTCCTAGTTTGAGTCCTGATGCTATTTATACTTTCATTACATAACATCACACTACTTGATAATTGCCAGGTGATGGCATGAGCTCCTCTGGTAGAGACACAAAGGAAAGCTTCACCATGTGAAAATCAAGTTTTGGGTGCTCAAATCCTAGTTCTACCCGTGCACCAAGACACCTTCTCCAGGCTTTGCCAGGACTGGGCTGCTATTCAGCTGTGCATTTGGATATCATCCTGTGCAAGCTGCTCTAGGTTCTCCTCCTCTGGCAGGGGGGTTGGACTAGATGATCTCCAGAGGTCTCTTTCAATCACTAACATGCTGAGATTTGTTTAGGCAACAAGCAGCACTTTCCCCCTCTAGCATGTTTCATAATGCCTTCAAAACAAACATTAAGCCTCTCCTTAAACAAAATTCCTCAAAAGGTGTCTGCTTTCTAGAGAAAATGGCAATAACCTGGAAAACAAACTACTTTTTATCCCCTCCTTTATTGCAAAGAGTGGTATTTTGGCTGAGAAGGGAAACACCTCAATGCTGACATCCCACTAAAATGTCTCAGGGCATTGGCAATTTTGATGCTGCATGTTCCAAGCTCTTCCTAAGACTAGCAAAAATTTTCCTTTCTTTCTACCCTAACAAAGGCTAGTTGGTTTTTTAGTTTTTTTTTTGTTTTGTCCCTTTGGGGTTTTTTTTTTGGCTGGTTGGTTTGTGCGTTTTTTTTGTAATATCTCACAAAGAATTCTGTTATAAAGCTCTTCCTGGGGACAAATGGAGGTTTCCAGTGTATTACAGCACTATGCATGTTTTTTCTCTTATATATATACATACACACACACACTCTATATATGCACATACTATGTATAAATATAACTATGTATTATTTTTAGTTCAAAACAAATTGCCATGTAGGATTTGCAGAAGGTGGGAGAGCCTTTTTTTAGCTACAAGCTACCCTATAAAATTGCACTTACACAGAATTATTGGGTAAAAAAGAAGAAAGGTATCAGTTGATCCCTGACTATTATGAAATGCCTACCTAAGACATAATATATAGCATATTTTATACAATGCTTCTCTAAACAAAAGGCTAGCTGAAAGGTGAAGGTACAGTTTGAATCCAAAGCATGTATTCAGCTGCTCAGCCAAACGATCAGAGCTGGAAACTTAACATTCTGGAATAAAATTCAATTAACTTGCATATATTCTGTTAATCAGTGAAAAGTGGAATAGGTTAAAACACAAATGAGGTATCTTCATTCTTAATGGGAGCATCCAACATGGAGCAAACCTCAACTACTCTGTTGCAAAGCAGCACTGATATTAGCTGTTCGGGCTTAAATCTCCTTCTAATCAACACTGTTTGGCTGTTCTGGACATCTCAGATGTTCTCTTTCAGCTGTGCTGCACCAATTCA
The DNA here is from genome assembly GCA_013396975.1 of Bucco capensis. NCBI lineage: Eukaryota > Metazoa > Chordata > Aves > Piciformes > Bucconidae > Bucco > Bucco capensis. Next base: position 86,243 of record VWZO01000262.1, on the reverse strand, counting down.
AAATGCTGTCATATTATCTCATACAAAGGTAAAGTGTTGTTTGTACATACCTGCAAATCAGAAAAGGCTCAAATCATACTGCTAAAGCTCAGATGAAGTCATTCTCCCTCTGGAAGCTTTTCTTTCTCAACAAGGCACACATGATGGCTACACCTTTTGCTCCTGAACCTCTCTCACCTTCAGGCTGTCATTCCCTTCTCAGTGACTCCACCATGGTGAGCAAGATCTACAGCAAGATCTGACTGGTGAGCAAACTACCTCTCTGCCCTCATTTCAAGGCCAGATAGCCAGAAACACACTTTGTTTATTCACTGCTTTTATGAAACTAATTATTTAGTTAGCTAGTCTAGCTCTATATCCCAAAGCTAGAAATGCTACCCTAAACAAATCCCACTTTGAAAGTATATTTCATGCATGCTCCCAAATAAATGTTGCCCTTTCCATTGATTTGCCAGAGAAAAAGCCCATAAATTTATATCAAATAGTCCTAGATATGTCAGAAAAGTTACAAGCAGGAAATGTCTAACAGGCAAAAATTAAGTGTTGAATTCAATTCATTTGAACAGGTATATACATTAATTATAGTTCTTTTTTTGGAGCTCAGTTTTTGCTCAAGATGAGAAGTTTACTCACAATAAACCAGATTACTTAGGCAATACATCCTTCTCTCTTTTCAAAAAGACAAGAGTTAGTCCAAACAAGAAGGGATACCATAAAATTAAAGATCAGGAACTTTACAGTTGCCTCCCTGGACAGCAATTAGCCTACTGTCAACTACCTATTGGGATGACATGTAAATCTAGTGACATCTGTGGGCCACAGCAGGATTGAGTCTTGAATTTTAGATCAAGTAAAAACACTGGTTTTGCCCAAATCTAAGTTGTTAGAGCCTAACAACTATTGCTCTGATATTTAACAGGGTTGGTTTTTTTTTCAGGTTTTCACACAATGGACTATTGTTGACCCAGAAAATTTCTTGTGGGCAGAAATCTATTCTCACTATAAACTTCTAACCAAAACCACAAGAAATATGAACTAGTGTCACCAGAGATGGTTACTCATGCTTTCAGTCACCAGAGGTGGTTTCTCATGGCTGCCTTCAGAAGCCAGTGGTTTCCCCAGGTTGGGAAAACTCCTCATTGAGAGCAGCCCTGTGGAGGAGGACTTGAGGGTTCTGGTTGACAAAAATCTGGACGTGAAGCAGCAGTGTGTATTTGCAGCCCAGAAAGCCAACTGTATCCCAGGCTGCATCAAAAGAAGCAAGGCCAGCAGCTCAAGGGANCCATTCTAGGATTCTATGATTCTATGATTGTGCCCCTCTGCTCTGGTGTGACCCCACCTGGAGTGCTGTGGCCAGGTCTGGGGCCCTCAACACAACAAACACTTGGACCTTTCAGAGTGGATCCAGAGGAGGCCATAACGATGACCATGGGGCTGGAGCACTTCCCCTATGAAGACAGGCTGAGAGACGTGGGGTACTCCATCCTGGACCACAGAAGGCTCCAGGGAGACCTATCAGTACTTAAAAGGAGCTTATAAAAAAAGAGGGGGAGACTTTTTATAGGACAAGGGGGAACAGTTTTGAAATGAAAGAGGGGAGATCTAAGTTAGATGTTAGGAAAAAGTTCTTTACTCAGAAGGTGGTTAGACAATGGGCTAGGTTGCCCAGAGAGGCTGTGGATGCTCCATCCCTGGCAGTGTTCAAGGCCAGGCTGGATGGGCCCTGGGCAACCTGCTCTACTGTGTGGCATTCCTGCCAACAGCAGGGGGGTTGGAGCTAGATGATCTTTGAGGTCCCTTCCAACCTAACCCATTCTGTGATTAGGTGTTACTACTTTCACACCTCTCTCATTATTTCCAGTACAAAGAACAAATAAAGCAAACACCTTCCCCCTCACACACACTCTCTGCAGGATTCCAGGACAGGGGATGCAACAGAGCACACACTTTATCACAAGGCTTTTACAGCCAAGGGCAGCATGGAGCAGTTTAACAATGCCAAATGTATCTTCTAAATGATTTGTAAAATGGTTGCTGAGATGGCTCCACTACCATTTGTCACCTTGGAGGGTATGTGATTAGGAATAAGCCTGATTTATTATCCTCACCAGTGCAAATGCTGGCAGTTAAATGCTGACCTTGACTAGCCATTGCCATCAAGCTCATTTGTGCCTCTGCGAGTTGGCTTTAGCAATAGTTACACAGAGAATTAATTGGAAATAACAGATTTGGGGAAGGAAGAGTCAATAAAACCACAGATAATCCAGCATTTTAAAAGCTGATTATACAGGTTATTATGCTTTTCAAACCAGATGTCAGACAGGAGCACAGTTTAAACAAACGATGCCACTCTGATGATAAAATGAAGCACTCCAAAGAAGCATAAGCCACAATATGAATCCCAAAAACTCATTTGTTCCAAGTGCTTTTATTATGATGAGATCTAGATGAGTCCTTTTTTAATTCCACATCGTTGACTTTTCTTTTTCATACAGAAGTTTTCTGGGAGTAAAACAAACAGAAGGAGGCTGGGTACACCTCAATTAAGTTATGTGACAACAAAGGTAAAAAGAAATTGAGAACAGTCTCATATTTTCACCCAAAGAAAAAAATAATATGAGGAAGAATAAATCAGGAATTCAAGATGCAGAGATTGCCAGCATCTTCCCTGAATTCTTCCTGGTTTCCACAGCTAATCTGACATCCCTAAGGGCTTCCTTGGGTCACTACTCTAGCAGTTCTCCTAGTGTCTTCCTTTCTTTAACTCATCCTTCACTCAGCCATCACACTAGATAGCGTAACTCTCTCCTCTTCACATTACTTCTGTTATTTTATGCACATTCACCTAGAAACAATTGATTTCACTGCTCAAGATAACTCTACTATTTTACTTAGAAAATGTTATACTGGACAAAAATTTGTCCAACAGATTATTTGAGCACTACACAATGATGCTGGTCATGACCACCAGCAGCAGCATGTATCACAAGTCAGATTTTGCTCTGTGCTGCTAGTTTTAACTGTCAATACTAAGGTTTGACCAGTATTAGTTTCACCTTGTGCAGCTTGAGTTTTTGAGACCCTTTCCCTGCAGGAAGGCAGCCTGGTTCTCTCCTAGAACTCTCTGCATAAAGCAGATTAGCAGACTGGAAAATGGTATTTCTTAAATGTCAGACTCTATAAACCAATCTCCTTGTCAGCAGACCAAGAAAGCACAGAGAAGTGAAAAGGTGCAGAGATGAAACCATCAGATTTTTTCCAAGGAGAAGGCAGTCACGTGGGACCTCAGGAAGGCTGAGCTAAGGAAGGAGCTCTGAAACCACAGCATTCCTGGGCCTGAGCAGCAGCACTCCCTCAGTGCAGGCAGAACATTGCCCCTCCCACCTTTGGCAGAGGGGCATTCAAAGGGCTAAAGAACCTAGCTGCAAATTCTGCTGGCTGAGTTTCTCAGGACATTATCAGAAACAGTTATGTTTCCTTGGATAAAAGAGGATGATTCCTCTGGCCCCTAACAAGTCCCATCCCTGCAGCCTTAGAAAAAACCCCCAACCTTTTTTAAGGTTTCAAAAAAACCAACAACCCCAAACCAACACACCACACACACAACCCACAACTTTAAGACTCAGAAATCCTGAACAAGGCCTAAATATTTTAGGACTTCAGTGCCTATGATGGGTTACAGACACCAAGCAGTGCACCTTTCTCTGACATATGGAATCATAGAAACATTTAGATTGGAAAAGACCTCTAAGATCATCAAGTTCAACATTGCCCCAACACTCCCATGACACTAAGTGCCATGTCTCCATGGTTTCTGAACCCCTCCAGGGATGGTGATTCTACCACTGCCCTGGGCAGCCTGGACCAATGCCTAACTGCTCATTCAGCAAGGACATTTTTCCTGATATCCAAACTGAACTTTCCCTGGCACAATTTGAGGCCATTTCCTCTTGCCCTCTCACTGTTAACCCTAGAAAAGAGACCTACCCCCATCTCACTCCAACCTCCTTGCAGGAAGTGGTAGAGAGCAAGAAGGTCTCCCCTGAGCCTCCTGTTCTCCAGACTAACCAAGCCCAGTTTGGAGCATCCTATCAGTCCATAAGCAATTTAAGTGTTTAGGGAGGAGGGAAAAAAACCCATTTTTTTCTTTAATGTTCTCTGTCTACTAGAATAACAAAGAGAACATAAAAATGTCCATTCAAAAGACATTTTGAATGTGAAATAATCAGGAAATTCAATTAAGGAAGAAAAAGAACCTAGGAATCAGAACTTTCTTAAGCTATAAATCAATTCTTTTTGAAATGTGCCAAACTTCCAATATCCTGCAGCCCTTCCTTGGCTTACCATTTATTCACTTTTGTTTGTTCTGTTTCATCTGATGATGAACTCATGCAATCCAGTATTATTGTAAAAGGACTAGTATTTCACCACAATACACTTATTTTGCCACAGAGGTATTCTATTCCAAGACAGAAGACTTCCAGTTGTTTAAATTTCAAACACTACAAGTCTAATAAAAATGTATAGATTACAGTATGAATCCAGTATTTATAGTTTCTCTGAAGAAATGCTGCTGCTGCTGCACCATGCAAGAATCAGAGGGGAAAGTGTATTTAGTTAAGAGAAAGCAAAGTGAGAAGAAATCAGCTGCTTTCTTTGCTCAGCAGCTTTCACATTAAGTTTCTTTATTCAGCAGTGCCTAAGGGTCATACATCACACTTTCACACCTGGATCTTAATTACGGTAACAAACCAGTTCTTGACCTGCATGATAATAGCAAAGGCTCCACTCTTTCTCCCCAGACCCCAACATCTAAAAAGATTCAGTCAGGGTTTTAAAAAAAGGCATTTAAACCACAGTGTTTATTCTGCAAATAGCAGCTGATGGGTTCTGTAGTCGCCAGTAAACAGGTTCCCAGATTTAATTTCACCTTAAGGCATATGTTGATTTTACAAAATGAAGCAAGTGCACCAAGCTCCTTCAGCTTCCATTTACCTCTGTGGATGCTGACAGGACTCAGCATTTTCCCCAATCCAGCTGGAAAGCCTTGACTTACCCTTGACCTTTTCTACTGAAATCTTTTAGCAGCAACTGTAGTTGGCTCTCCAATTTTACCTCAAAATAATCTGTCAACTACAGAAAAGCAGAAAAAACTTCAGCATAAACTAACATGTTCTGGTGGACTGCAACTGAGGAGCACTTAACCTCCTAGGGAATTAAATCTACTTTCTACCCACTGATTTAGTCATCAGAGAAGTGTAACATCCTCCTAATATTCTGCAATGCACTTTTCTCCTCTCTACTCTCACGGTGTCTCAAGATCCAACTGCCCCAGAGAAATAAAATTGAATAGCACATTCAATATAGTTATCTATTGAAATGGAGTGGTTAACCTGGACAGAGAGTTTCCCATCAGGAGACAACCTCCAACTTGGGAAGGCAGAGAACAAGAGTAAGCCTCACAGGGCATTTGCTCTAACTTCTCATATTTGGTCCCTTTATAGAATGAGTGCAGTTTAAATGCATGCAATGTTGGTATTTGTGCTGCTGATTAGAAATTGCCATGTATTGTATAGCAAGATAAGGCAGGAACAGGCTATCTGGAAAATGATCTAGTTAATTATTGAAGGTCTGGGGAAGGCAGAGAGTTTAACTCTTTCTTTTCCTGCACCTGCTCACCTGCCATGACTACAAGAGACACAGCTTTGAAAACTCCTTTTTGCAGAGCACCATCTCATCTTTCACCACAGAAAAAAGAGTAAAGCAATAATGCATGCTGCTCCCTTCTCCTAGGGGAGCACAGCAGGGTTTACTGGGTGAGGCTCTGCTGCCTTCTTGGTCAGCAGTGATTCCAGAGAGGCTCACCTGCTGCTGAGAGCACCACTGCGAAATCATTTCCATGAGGAATGGCAGCTAAGGCAGGACCATTGGAGTATTTTGCTCTGCTGCTGAGGACTTCTAAGGCAAAGAGAAACTGAACAAGCAAGGAAGAAAGAAAAATATGCAGAGACATCAAATGTAGGGAGATGCTACCAGTAATAGGAGCCTCCTCCTTTCAAATAAAGCTCACTACTTTTTTCAAGCTCTTCCCTCAGAGTCTAAACAAGCAACTCCTAAAAATACCTGCCTTTGCTTGAAAGCTTTATTTGATGAAAGCCTTATTACAGTAACCTGAAATGACATGGATGACCAGAATATTGACCATTTTCAACCTTAAGAAAAGCCATTCTGCTGCAGAGACAAAAATCTGCCTAGTATATTTGGCAAGGCCTTGTCCCTGCAAGTCCTAAAAGAATACCTCTCACAAAAATATTAGTCTATAACAGAAGCAGCTTGGTCCAGTCACACACCATAACAACCTATTTGCTTTATCTCCTGAGTGCATAATATGCTTCCAGAGAAAGCCACCACACCATTAATGCCCTAACCACAAAACAGGACAAAAATAAAGTTTACAAGAGTTCTGTAATCAAATCAAGAAATAGTACCAAATTTCATAATAGTAAAAAAAAAAAAAAGTAAACTGAACTGCCATCTCCAGCCTACTGGGGTTTAAAATACCACAATAGAAAAACCTCCAGAGCAACCACGAAACCATAGGGAAAAAATGCACCAAAGCAGACACAAAAAAAGGTTACCATGGGAACAAAGGCTATTTTCCAACTTGTCAAATAAAAGCCCCAGTATGGCAGACCTTCAGGCATCAGAGCAATCCCACAGGCTTCAAAAGGCAACATGGATAATTATTGCTTGAGCCTAAAGGATTTAATGGGGGGAAAGTGGAGGGGCTTTGCCCTTTCGACTCTCTTGTGCCTCCCATATCTGACAAGACAATGTCAGCAGGGATGTCGAAAGGGTGGTAGTGTATGCTAGATTGTAATTCCACAGAGGAACAGAAAATAGAAAGAGGAAAGTCTGCACATTAAGCTGAAACTTCATAAACAAGGCATAGGGAAAGAAAATGAAAGGCACCAGACAGCTCACAGTAATATTTAGTGTGAGTTCCCAATGCAGAACTGCATATTCAGACTCAAGCCCAGAAGTGCGTTGGAGAAATTCCTGACATGAGCAGACTTCAGGATCTTGCAATGTGCACTGAGCTCTGCATGCAGCTGGAAAAAGAAATAATCACCTGAAGAAGATCTTGCTGATCAAAAGGTAATAATCCTTAACAAGCTTAGGCACAGTGCTTTACAAAGGTTCCAGCTCGGCACTTGTTTCAGATGATACAGTAAAAACCACAGAATCGTTAAGGTTGGAAGATATCATCAAGTCCAACCATGCCCATCACTCCCATGCCACTAACCCATGGCCCTAAGGAGAGCATCTCAATGTTTCTTAAACCCCTCCAGGGATGGTGACTCCACCACCTCCAAACTCCAACTGTGCCACCACCTCTGAGTAACAGAACCTTTACAAAGCAAACAGCCACATTATTTTGAAATAGCTTCAGTTCCTTCTAAAAAACACTATTTGAAATAATGAAGGCTTCATTTTAACTAACATTAACATTTTAATATTTTCCCCATTTTAAGAAATTCAAGCTGTTCCTGCTGTTTTAATGTGCACAATTGTTATTCAATACAAGACAAAAAAGAAGCCTTGCAGCCTGAGTTGAGGAACTACATAGGCACTGAGGCAGTTGCTAAGTTTGTCTTTTCTGCCTTCCTGGTCCCAAGGCTCCAATAAAACATCTTCCTAAAACCAGAAGGCAGAAAAGCCTCATCACTTCTATTTCCTTCACTACTCCCCTCATCACCTTCATGGGATTTTGCTATCTTTTGACAGCAGTTGTGGTGTTTGAGGAAGATGCAAGGGTTTACACTGAGTAGAACCTGCCTGCATTGAGGAGGCAACACAGGGCACATGGAGGCAGGATTCATACTTGTCAGCTGAGAAGGAAAAATGGGACAGGAAGAGGCATTCAGACAGACCTTCACGTGGCCTGCTTCTACAAGTGGTGAAGCTGGCCCTTGTGCAACAACACCTCATTTCTCTGACTATGGCTTCTTTGCTTGACTAATTACATCTCCAGTGGCCCTTGCCTGTGCCTATCTGCAAACATCATCCAGCCTAGGCCTCACTTCCCAGTCTCTCTGATTCTCAGGATGCTCACCAACACTTTGCAATTGGATTTCCTCCAATACCTTAGCAAGTTCTCCAGCCATTATCTCTTTAAATGATGCATCCAACAGAACGATGCCACTCTAAGGCTGGGGATGAAGAGTTGATGCTTTGGACACACAAAACAAAACTCAAAGTCATCACATATTTGCTTTAAGTTCTAGGTTTGCAATCCCACATATAACCTGGTTTTCAGATATCACAGTATCACAGTATAGATGAGGTGTTGGAAGGGACCTAGAGAGATCATCTAGTCCAACCCCCCTGCCAAAGCAGGATCACCTAGACAAGGTAACACAGGAATGTGTCCAGGCAGCTCTTGAATGTCTCCAGAGAAGGAGATCCATACATTTTGCTTCTTTACCAGCACAAGTAGCTACACAAACCTTGGCTCCTGCCAGACCTTCAGGAGGCAAATACCTACCCCCTGTGAGTAACTCCTTGGTCTAAAATGACTAGTTGCTGGTAAAAGAGTCTGTGGTATCTTCTCAGAAAACAGTGAGAGAAAAATCAAAGTTTTCAAAGTGTTCCAATCCCAGTCTAACCTGTGAATTTTGTCAGCAACCTTCTCAGGCTTTGTATCTGCTTGTAAAAATGGTGGTTAGCAGGGGACACAGCAAGCAGCAGCTCCAGTTCAGACAGGGACATCACTTCCCACTTGTCTCACCTCTGCTATATAGTAATGATCTGCAGAGAGCCTTACTTGTATCTCTACACCAAAGCCAAGTAGAATCACTCTTGTTGGTGTTAATTACCACACTGATTTCTACACTTGGGTCCCTCTGTTGGCAGCTCTTGATAGTTTATGTGGAGGGTCAGGCTGTGTGGGCCAACAGAGAGATCCATGAATGAGCACTCACCAGCTCTCTTTCTCATCCTACCCTTGTAGAAGGAATCATAGATTTGTCAGGGTTGGAACGGGCCTTAATGATCATCTAGTTCCAACCCCCCTGCCATGGGCAGGGATTCTTTCTGTCCTCCTTCCTAACTTAGAAAGTCAGGGAAGTTGAACAACTTGAGAGGGGTGGGGGAGAGTAGAAAGATCTGAGCCACTCATCTCTGTAGAGGCTTCCTCTCCTCATTTTCTCTCTTGCAAAAGTTTCTTTTGAAATGGGCACAGAGAAAATGACATTTTGATCTAATCATCACCAGTTAGACATTCCATACCTGCATCCCAAAAGGCAGTTAGGAAGACAGTACTCCTAGAGCATCTGATCTCACACTCCAGCATATACTAGATGCACAGCTAGCATACAGGAATCTCTTCTAAAATCAGCAATTACATAAAAGGAAATCTCTGCTACCATTAAACTAAATAAAAATTCTATTGATAGCCTGTAGAAGCAGAAAGCAAAATCAATTGCACGTATATTTTTAAAACATTCCAAATCCCAAGTATTTTCAAGTCCCCTTTCTCTATTTTCACAGCAAGTGTTAACTGCTGATGTGTAATACAGTTATACTGCATTAAATAACTATAGATTTTAACTTTTAAAGCAATTAAAATATCTCCCCATTATATGTCAGAGTGACAAGTAATAGCCTGCTGAGTGCCATGGAAAATTTTGGTCAAATAGCAGATGAGGGGTGCAATCACTGACTGATACCTAGAGCAAAGGCTTTTGGTAATTCTCCCACAAGCAATCACAATTGCTGACAAAGTTCAAATTTGTCTTGACAGGATTGTCAAGGCAAACTAGAAATGTTCACAATTGCAAGTCAAAGAATTCATCTTTTATTCTGCTGAAATTCACTCTGCTGCTCACATACTAATGATACCCAGCACTGCACCTACCACTCTCTCTGGCTGAACAGCTGAAACCCATAGAGCACAGGCTAAAAGAAAGTAGGAGTATTCAGCAAAACACAGACCAAGGGAACATAGCTCCAGTTCCTCTCCTAAATCCTCTGCTGCATACTATCCAAGCTCTCTTGAAATATATACAGCAGGCCTTGCATTTGGAAGCAGCTTTTAACTTCAGGAGGAATCAGAGCTGGTACAGTAATTAAAAATACCACCACCCCTCCCCGTTTCAGGAAAAGGATGTTTAATTGTTTATGCCCAAAAGCACGTTGCTGTAGAGGCAAACTGACAGTTCAGGGTGCATAATTAGGTGCTTATGCATAAATTGACACCATTTACATAGTAATCAAGGTGTACAAGCAGTGTGAGCAAACATTATTACTCACTAAGCCAGCACCCCCAGATCTTATCATTTATGCAGCCTGTCAGTGGCACAGACTTCCCATCTTCTCCAGCAAGGACCACGATATTTACATGCAGTGTTAAGCCACAAGCTCACTCCCTGACACAACAGGTCCCCATGCAGAGTGCAATTAAAACCCAACAGCAAGAACCTGATGACACACATTATTTGCTCCATTAAGCTACTTCACAGAATCCTAGAACAATTTGCGTTGGAAGGGACCTTAATGATCCTCTAGTTCCAAGTCCCTGTCATGGGCAGGGACACCTGCCACTAGACCAGGTTGCTTGAAGCCCCATCCAACCTGGCCTTGAATGTTGTAACACAACCTGCCTCTTTACCCACCCTGTAGCTGCTGAAATTATTTCTGCTTCAAACAGATGTGCAATATGCAGAATAAGCACTTAGGGAAGAAAGAAGATGACTCAACAAAGGCCAAGTTTTGAGGACCTACAGTTTCAAACATTGAAGCAATCACAGTGTAACTTATTAAATGGCTGAAGGATTCAAGCAGCCTGTGCTCTCCCCACCTGCACACCTTCAGACCACTTCACTCCATGCAGCTTCTGGAGCAGGAACCCACCACAGCCAGAGTGAAGAGATCTACAACTTTCCATATCTGCTTTCCATATTCCTAGTTAACATATGCAAAATAAAGTTAGTGCTGAGCTCCCAAGTCTATGAAAATGGTTTTATGATTAATTTTTTATTCAGCAGCAGGAATAATGAAGCTTTGCTTCCTAAGGCTTCCTCCTTGCAATGTTTCGTAGGAGAAAAATGCAAACTACCACCTTTCTTCTAGTGGGGGCACTAATTGGGTGCCTCTCTTCCATCCAGTCACTTATTTTAATTAAACTGGTAAGAGATAATAGCTAAAAATGAAAGAGGCAATAGCTACCCACTGTCAAATTTAGTTGGAGTTGGCTGACATTCAAAACTTATTAGGCGGGAACACACAGACAGCTCGGTTACATAAAACATCATTTCCTTAGGCTCTGTCTAGGCTTCTGCTGGACTTGCTACCATCACCAGCGACTCGAGAGGAAAAAGTGTTCACAAAGCCATCATCCCTTTAAAGCTCTGGACCCTCACACAGCCTTACATCTTTAAAAAGCATTGTCTGCTTAATTCATGCACACAACCTCCTCGGAAGAGCTTGCCCTCCACCCTGGTGAGTGTGTTCACACACACCCCCACCCCAGGAGCTGACACAAACCCTTCTGGCCCTCTCTTCACATTCCTCCAGGTTGCCACTTCTCCCACTTTCATGGTCCACAGGACCTGGGCACAGTGGTGCCAGGGAGCAAGGGGCCAGGAGAGCAGCCAGCCCACACCAAGGGGAACCTGCTGCTGCTAACACAACATGGCTGCCTTACCCCTCACGCTCTCCAACCCAACGTGGCTGCCTTACCCCTCACGCTCTCCAACACAACATGGCTGCCTTCTCCCTCATGCTCTCCAACACAACATGTCTGCCTCACCCCTCACGCTCTCCAGCACAATATGGATGCCTTCTCCCTCACGCTCTCCCGGTCTCTTCAGGGAAAGGGGTGGAGAGTCTCCCCTTTTGGCAAGAGAGGATAATTGATTTAGTTCATTCCAAACTAATTTATCACCAATGAAAGCAGCCATGAGGAATCTTGTTAGCAGCCCATGCCCCAGCTCACAGCCCCACCACTCCTCTCTTTGCCCCTTCCATGAACAGTGCCCACAGGGGAAGAAACCCCTGCTCCTCAGCTCAATGCCAGCAGAAGGCTTGGGCCCACATGCATCAGATACTGCTTTGTTTCATAGGGTTTTTTATAGTTCAAAAAGACTGAAGCAAAGCACCCACTGGACATGGTGGTCCATGATGGTGATCCATGGGTAGCTGTGATACCACCCATGATAGCTGTGCATCATTGAAGTTCTCCTGTGTGCTTTTGCAAGAAGAGTTTCCATTATGATAATGAATTAAATCTGGTTCTGGACTCCAAGTGTAGACTACTTTCCTTGAACACTTCCTTGCAGTATTTCCTGCACTTGCCTTACAGCCATGCTGGTCTAATGCCCCCATAGGAAGCAGCTTCAAGTAGCACACTGTCACCCTTCTCTTTGAAAATCCCTACCTGTACTCCCCCAGCTACTAAAACAATGTTTCTAAGCTGAGTACTTGAAAACACTTTTAAAGAACTTGACACCTAAAACATTTTCTAAGCCTTTTACACCAGCAAGGACTCCAAGACCATCCAAGAGGAACTGGTTAACGCTTGGAAGAAACAAGGCTGTTATCCAAAACTCACAGTCATGCAGAGGAATGTTAATAAAAGCAAATGCATACCAAGCACTTGTTTGAAGTTCAGTGCTTCTCTCATTGCAGCAACACTGCTTTCATCTCACAAGTGCTGCTCTGCCTTTTGTTATCCTCCTCCTTGACTGTCTTGTCAAGTGCAGGGCTTGGGCAACTTGCAGCAGAAGCAGCAGAAACTGCCTACAGATGTCAAGCCTGCATTGCTATCTTGCATGTTTTCTAGCAGAACAAGGCTGAAGCAGGACTTGTTTTCCTCACCAAAGTGCTCAGGTCAAGCTGTTTGGCAGAGTAAATCTGGAGAGTCAGTCCCTTGTGGCTCTCAAGCATTTGGGCACCAACTGCAGTGGCTGGCAGGGAGCAGCCTGAAGGTTATCAGCTGCATGACCTTAGATTGGATGCAAAATTGCTGAAAGTTGAAAAATTGTCCCAATCCCATAGCATGGCTTGCAGTTTCCCCTGTCACAGTCTCAAAACATGTCAAGAAGCACAACTGCCTACAAGATTCCAAGGCAGATCAGGGTGGGGATGAAGCCTTGCTTCATGCCCTGCTGGCAGCCCAAAGCTATGATGTTCTGCCTCCAGTGCAAACTCTCACCAGAGCTGCCAATTTCAGAGCCTGCCTAAAAAGCTGAATTTTGCTGAAGCCTGAACACTTGAGGTCAGTGGTATTACAGGCTTTGGTTTACTTGACAAAGACAATATATAGGCCTTTATTCTTAGCTTTTGTGAGATCTCCTTGGCTGCAAAATTGCATTTGGTTCTTCAACCAAACCAAATCTCTGAGTCTGCCAACCATTAATCTAGCAAAGGCAGCAGATTCTCTCCTGCAAGAAGTGAAGGATTACACCAGTTTCTAAAGCATGAGCTCTATTCTTCTTGTAGAGTTGAATCTCTATATGCTTGAACTTCTGAGCAATCCTCATCTTGTCCTTGATGGCTGTAAGTGTTGGTGCCTTTGCCAGGCCAGGTGGGGACCCTGAGCAGCTCCTCCAGCACAAGGATCCCAAGTGCCTGCTGCCCTTCTCTGCAGCAGCTACAGGACAGATACATGACTCTCTGCTATTTTGCTGCCAGCTGCTCTGGCTGGGTAGGCTGGAGATCATCATTTAATGCATCAGAGATGCCAGATGGACATTTTAATAAACTGATGAAGTGTTCATGTCACTGATTTGGGATCTCCTTGTAGCTGGCTCTCAGTATTAGATCATCTTGACTATGGACCAATGCAACAACCACTGAATTTACACCAGCTGCCTGGTTTGAAGCAGCCACACAAGATCATGTAAGTTCTCACACCTTTTCTGCCATTTCTAGCCTAAACCAATGGTTATTCCCCAGCTTTCTGCAGGAAGCCCTCATGCAGCCACAACTAATTCATGGTGGCCACAGCCAAAGCATAGCTAAATAAGCTTTTTACCAGGCAGCCACAAATGCAAACCCCCAAGGGCCTTCCTGTGGTCACTGGGATAGCTCCTAAAAAACACTGGTCCCAACTGGCAGCAGAAAGGATAACGACTGAAGAAAAACACAGGAAAAGAAGAGAATAAAAGTGGCTTTCAGAACTACTGTACAATCTGGCTAAAGCCCCTCACAAATAAATAATGCAACTGACTGTGTTCCTCAGGGCATTTACTAGCTATCTTCAAGTTACTGTGTTTGCTGGAAAAGTAAAAAAATCAAACCAAACCAGAACTATGACAGAGTCAAAAAGAAGACTGTGAATGAATATTGATAAATTGCTGATTGTAATGTGCCATAATTATTCTTAGAGCATGAGGTCACAAGCCTAAACTGTGAAACTGCTGAAATAATATTTTTTAAAGTTTCATCTTTCCCTTATGCATAAAAATCTCTGCTAAGCCTGCAGAATCTTGACCTCAGATTTAAGGACATTATGCTACTTTAATAAATTATAGAGAAGGCTTGACTTGTCATCAAGAAAATACTAAGACTAGGGTTATTATATTTTACATTATTTCTTTACTCATTAGACCTGAAAAGCTTTCTTTAAAAATCCAGTAATTCAATTCTCTGCCATGGTATTAACTAAACAGGATACACATACTTAAATTCCAGTGCTGTGAAAGAGATGACAAGGATAAACTCCAAACTGAACAGCTGAAATACAGACAATGTCAAATGAAACACACCAACTTTTATACAAAAGGAGGACTTCAACATTTTAACTTAGTCTAAGTTTATTTTAATGGGTATCATGTCCTAAAAAACAGTAGTTTTGGCTACTGTTGTTTTAAGGAGATACACTTCAGTTTTCTACTTTATTAGAATTAGATTGGAAAGTTTGTCAGTGACTCCTATTCCTCTCCCAGACTTGAGGTCTTGCTGCTGCTAAGGCTGTAGTGTGCTTGTGTGCACGAGGGAGAAGTTCTCCAGCAAGACTCTTACTGATGGCTAGTGCAGCAATTCACTGTTGATGAGCTGTTCCACTGCTACCAGAACAGAAGCCCTCATTAGGAACCAGCATCTGAAGGTATTTTTAAATCTAACAATGCCATTTCAGGAGGCATCTACATTATTTTTTCAGGAGAAAAGGAACAGAAGCATTTTATTTTCCTCTTGAGCTGAGTGGCTTAAAAGTTTAATGAAGCAAGGATTTAAGATTGCATTATAGGCAACAATTGACAGAAATGTAGTTAAGAATTCTTGTGTATCTTTCCCCATCTCTTTTTTTTTCTGTGTCCTTTTACCCTAGGCATGCATGTGCTTCCACTCTCAGCACATGGAAGCAGCCTGCAGACTGGCAGGGAAGCAGGGAACTGGGTGCTGCTCCTCCTGTAAGGGAGAATCACTCTGTGCTACAGCTTCCCTTCACATCCAAAACACTACTGGGAATAACTCTGCACTCCAAGGCTGAAATTCCTCCCCTCTGAAATGCAGCAAAAAAGTCAATTATTGAAGTGAAGAGGTAGAAAATGATTCTCTTCTGATTATGCTAAGTAGATGAGAAAAGAAAAAGGAGGGAAATGGCAGCTCTTGGGAGTGCTCTGGTTATTACTTGTAGGACACAAAGATTCTATACATTACTTTTGTGTTCCAGCAGCCCTTAAGTGTTTCAAGAAACTCACCTGTGTAAAACAATCACTCCTATTTGAAGCAATATCCTTCATTCCCAGTTTTTTCCTGCAGTTTCCTTATTGGAAGTACCCATCTCATCTGATGCTTTATTTTGGACCAATTGCAAAAACATTTTGTAACTGGATTATCAGATTGCTGAGTGACACTGAAGCACTGCCTGTCAAATTGTTACTGAACTTCACCAGCTCAATTACTGTCTACCCAGTTGTTTCAAATGCATGCAGTTATGTTAGTCCAAATGAGCTCGTTGCTTAAAATACTGCTGCATCCCACACTTGTTCCTGGAAGATCAGATGCTGGAGCCCATCTGAAACACTGTCTGGCATCTTTACCTGTCTGAAGCCCTCACTTCATTTTCCAGCATCCTCCCCTGCTGTGAGTTCACAGAATCATTAATGTTGGAAGAGACCTCTAAGCTCAGCAAGTCCAACCATACCTAGCACTACCATGCCACTAATTCATGTCCCTAAGTAGAACATCTATATGCATCCTAAACACCTAAATGTTATCAGAACAAGCTTTTCATGCAATAAAGCATACACTTAATCATTATTTACCCATAAATGTAATGAAGGTAAAAAACCTTGTTATAACTTGCCAATTCTCAGATGTTCACTTATTGCTCACACTTGACCTTAACATTTCCCCAGCCACATGTCCAGATGATCTAAGATGACTCTAGTGATCCAACTTACTTCTGTATATTAAGGCTGTTAGCCCAACAACCTTTCTCTCCCTCGCTGTCTCCTACCTCTCTTCTCTATCTCCTCATAAACAATGCCACCTAACAATAAAATGATGTGCAAGAATAACACAGGGCAATATTGAGACCTAGCCCAGCAACAGAGCTCAAGCATGACATTGTCAGCTGCTGTATGCTGCCTACTCCAATCCTCTTAGGGCCAACACAATCCACTTCGAAATGGTCTCCAGTTAGACACAGAAATGCAATTCTTAATCACAGAATCGTTAAGCTTGGAAAAGATCTCTAAGATCATCAAGTCCAACCATCTACCTATCACCACCATGCCACTAAACCATGGCCCTAAGTACCACAGCTATACAATTCTGAGCTGCTCCAGAGTTTTATTACAGAGAGGAGCTAACAGGCAACAAGAAGAATAATCCTCCACCCCCCACCCCCCCTGCATTCCCTACAAGGAGTGTATATGAAAACCAGAACAGGTCATGCAGGTAGCCACTGAAACAACATTAGGGCTGAGATGTGTGATCAACTCCTGAACCTGCTACCACATCATTTATTTATATAGTTCTTTTCTCCCTCTATTTTCCAGCAACCTCCTAGCCTTTTGCCTTTCAGCTGAAGGCAATCTCTTCACGTTTTATACACGATGGAGCTAGAATGAGTATCAGTGTCTAACAATGATTCCCTGAAATCTCTCCAGAGAAGAGAGGGAAAAGACAGAGAAGAAAAGAATTAAATGAGTACATTTACTCCTATCTCTTGTCATTTTATAGTAACATGGAGAGGAAGGGGGGAAAAGAAGAAAGTCTAATTCAGTGGTCTGAATAATCTATGGGAAGCTTTACATGCTTCCAAGGCTACTTCTAAAGAAACTTATGTATATGCAAGTCTGTTCATGGAAAGGTACCATATGCTTATAATCATTTATCCTTTATAAAATGCACACTATTTTTTTCCCTTTCTTTTTTTTTCCTTCCCCCACCACTCCCCTCGGCAGTGAGATTCACAGATCTGAAAGGATGCTAAGTACTAAATCTGTAAAAGTTCATGACAGCCTATGGCAAACCTCCCATTCAGTTTAGAGTAACTCTGTCTGGTGAAATTCCAAACAAGCCTGTCAATACATGCACAAATGGGACTGCTGAGAGAGAGAGAGAGAGAGAGAGAGAGAGAGAGAGAGAGATCACTTGTTTCCTCTGGGCTTGCTCCAGGAAGACCTCTGTGTATAAATACACCAGGATGCTACCTGGCTACACAGAATACTTCTGCAGCTGCTAGAAGTTGAGTGTCTGCTTGACTAAGAGACCAAATCTCCCATGCAAAAGTTGCAAGCACTAACTGTACAATNGCAGGGGGGTTGGACTAGATGAGCTCCAGAGCTCCCTTCCAACCCAAACCAGTCTAGGATTCTAGGATTTTGCTGTAAATCTGTGTATGGATTGAAACATGTAAGAAACCCATTCTCCTCCTCCTTTTATATAGCAAATTTTCGTATTATTTGAGGAACAAATAACCTTGGAATAGGCTTGCCCAGGGAGGTGGTAGAGTCACCATCAAGAAACATTTAGATGCTCTACTGAGGGACATGGTTTAGTGCTAGGCATGGTTGGACTTGATGATCTTAGAGGTCTCTTCCACCCTTAATGACTCCGTGATTCTGTGAGCATTTCACAGCCTGCAAACAATTCTTTACTCTTTCCATCTCCCTAGAACAGCTAGGGATGAATACACAACTATCTTTTACATCTTTTCCCTCTCCGCAGTCTTTGGTCAATATTTGTTAATTACTTGATGCTGAAACATCCCTTCTGCAGTGTTAGACCATAATTCAAGTGTTAAACTTCAGCATGTTAAGGAGCCTAGAAGAGTTGCAGAGTCTTTTCCCTTCTAAGCTTTCACTTCAAGCCTTTTCCCCTTGTGACTGCCTTAGTTTGTATTCTCTGCCTTATTCCCTCAAACTTTTCAGATTCAGACGTTTGCTTCCACTCTCCTGCATGCTAAACACATCCCTGGGTAGGATTTAAAGGGCTCAGATAGCAGGTATGGAAACTAGGTCTTCCTTTAAGAACAGAACTGGCACATTAGGCTACTCCAAAGATCAGTGTATTTGAGGCAGAAACTTGCCTTCCACTTTTATCCTCTCTATCTGCAATGCCATCTTGATAACCCTGGCTATGGGGAAGGAAAAAAAATACCATAGGCATTGCCTAAAAAAATGGGGGTTTTTGCTCAAGTGTGTCACCATGAAGTTTGACTAGACTGCACTAGATGTTCACTTGTTTTTTCTAGACAATTCCCAAGGTTTCTGCTTAATTTCTTTATCAAATCACAAAACTTATTGCTAATTTTTCTTCTTACTATCTCAGTCAGAAAACACACGTGCAATGCCTGTACTGGAGTAAAAATACTGTCTTGGGTATTTGTGGTTATTTGCTGAAGCTTACTGCAGTGAAGAACCCACAGCACTTTACATTCAAACAAAATGACTGGGAAATCATTTGTGATTCAGCAGCAGCACCTGTTGGCTTTGTATTAGCAACTTGAAACTTCAGTAAAGAAAACTCTTTGGAGCTGGGAAAAAATCTCCTGTACTAGCAAATCCTCTCCTGAGCACTCTGAGACTGGCTACAGGAACTTGTGCCAATAGTTTAACTTACAATAAATAAATAAGGATAAGAAATGGGACACTCTTCAGGGAAGATGTTCAGAAGTTGTAAGAAATCAAAGATGAGGAATGCAAATCCACTGCTGACACTGATGGATATCTAACTCCAAACCCTACCTTGGATATCACACATGGTTTGGTTTGCTCAGTTTGCTGCTGCAAAGCAAGGTCAAAAAGTCTAGCCACTTGCTTATTAAAATTATTATCTACTTCTAGAATAAATACATTTTATCTAGTTATCAAATATAAAATGATTAGAAACTGTTTATATTACAAAATGATACCAATTATCATTCTAACAATATAATAAAAATATGTACATCTGAAAAAAAACCCAACAAACCCCAGTACCATAAAGTTAGTGAGGTTTTTACCTTATAGTAGGCATTTTACTTCTAGATCTAAACAGAGTTAGGAAAATAAAATACAACCCCCAAAGTAATTCTGGAGACAGGTGGGACACAGCAATATTTCCTTCCTCTGGTATTGCTTTCCTTGAAGATTAATAGCAGACACAAGCACTAAAATCCACTTGATTCTACACTAACAAATTCCATGCTGTTATTTTACTCTTTAAATCATCAAGTGAAGTGGCTGTAAGAGATGGAGCCTGTTTCTGTTTTGTTTTTAACCTCCATCTTGAGAGGAGCCACTGAGACAGCAGAGGTGACAATGAAATGTCACAGGGAACTTGTGCGCAGGGTTGGCTTGGTGTCAGCAGCAAACCCACGGCAGGTGCTAGCTATCAGATAACCTGACACGGAGGTGTTCCCACTTCAGACAGGAAATAAAGAAGTATAAATTAAAAAATTAATTATTCTGGAAACAGATTCTTATTCCTTCATCAGTTATTCGCCTGTCTCCATGTATTTCTTGGATAAAACAAAGGTTGTAATGACAAGTACAGCTCGGAGGCTGTGGCAGGTCAGCTCTTTTGCCACCTCCTCCTAACCTGTTCCTGGACAGGGGAAAGTCAGAGCAGAAAACTAAATAAACTGTAGGGCAGGGAAAGGTTTTCCTTTGTGAATTACCTGTGGATTCTGAGGGAATGATACTCATGATCTACTCCTCCATGCCAAATGGACATGGTTTCTGTTATTGGCCCTTTGAGATGGACTAAGCCATTAGTTCAGTTAAGAATAGAAACAGAATCCCAAGCCACCCATCCTACTACCCTATTAGAAAATGTTCTGTAAGATTCTTATTTCTATTCAGCAGCTGAAGAAGTTGACAGATAGGTCTCAAACTCTTCTTATTAAAATCTCCAGGGACATTTCCATTTCTGCTTTATGGTGATGAGAACTTGCCCTATCTCTGCTTAGGGCACTCACTGGTTTTTGAGCCTCAGAATTGAAAAGTTACTGATTATTATTATCCAGATTGAATATTCAATTTAAACAGTGAAGATTTTACTTTCACAGGGACTGTTAGCAAAAGCAAACCCAGGGATCAGCCACTGCTCCTAGCAGAGTGGTCCTGCCATGGCATCACTGCCCAGGGAGGTGGTGGAGTCACTGTTTAAGAAACATTGAGATGCTCTCCTTAGGGCCATGGGTTAGTGGTATGGGAGTGCTAGGGATGCTTGGACTGGATGAGCTTAGAGGTCTCTTCCAACCTTACTGATTCAGTGACTAGGAGGGCCCAGTTAGTCAATCACCACAGAGGTGAGCAGTATGACCAGAGGTGGTATATAGTCTCAGATCTATAATCCAATAGTTGGATGGGTAGGAAAATCTCTGAGCCTAGACTGAGGTCAAAGTTCCTCTTATTAGCTAAATGCCCAAACCCTGAAGATCACAGGAGGAAATCTTCAGCAGAGTTTTATTGCAGCCAGCCAAACTGGGAGACCTGTTTAACCACCATCAGCTGAAAGGAACAGAAGCAGGGCAGGAAACCAAAACACTTAAGTACTTCACTTCAGAGGCTTATGCAACAGTATTTAGAGAGTACTCTATCTAGCCAAGTCCAGTGTGCACACTTCTCAATCTAGCAGGAGTCACAAACTAGAAGTTAAGAGTATGATGAAACAGCAACAAATTCTACAAAATAATAACCAACCTTCTGATAGAAGGAGAAAAAAACCAACCTGAATACAAAGAATCCCTTTCACCAAATTCACCAAGCTGTGGGCACTACAATTAAGGCTTGGTTTCATAAGCTTAAGTAAGATCCATGACATGAATTCTCTCAAATATAAGGTGGGCAGAGAGAACTTTGTAATTGATGTAGTATGCCAGACCAGCTACAAAGAAATCCTTCCCTTCAACCAACCCACAAGCCAGAGCAAGAACCTGAGCAATGTTCATGCAAGCAGCCAGGAATGACAGAAGACACCTCTAAGATCATCAAGTCCAACCATACCTATCACTACCATACTCCTGACAGGAATTCCACCCTCACAAAAGAGGTTGGTTTTTGTTTTGTTTTGTTGGGTTCTTTTTTTGCAATTAAGGACAGCTCAGTAAAATTAAGCTTAAGTATATTAAATACTAGCAAACTACACATATTTCCCTCCCCTTCAAAAAAGCGGGAGAAAAAGAAACTCTTCAAGATTAAGGGAGTAGAAGAAAAGATTAGTTGTTTTAAATGAAATTTCAGTTATCTTCTCTCGTTCATACTGCAACCTTTTCTGGGTTAGTGCTGCAGAATGAAAAAAACAAAACCCAAAACAAACAAAAAACCCCAAAACAAACAAAAAACCCCATCAGAACCCACCACCAAATCTGAAATTGCTTCAGGATCCAGGTTTCTTTAAAACACATTTCAGTGTCATTGGAAGCCAGGGACTAGTTAAGCAGTGATAATAATTTACAGTATGCAGAAAGGCACTGTAATAACTGTACATCTGGCCAGTAAGCTGAAGTGGAAGGAATAAATAAAAGGCCAGGGGAATGTTTTATTCCACCTCTTGCACCCTCCTCAAGGACATGGCAGCTTGCATTAGAGGAGAGCAGCAGGAAGCACTCGCAGCGTGACCAAGCTTGCACATGAACTGCACCTTGGCCTTGTCTAAGGTGATATGACTAGAGACATAGACAGCATTACACAGAGCTGCACAGGAATGGACTGAGAGTGACACCAAGTACAACTGTCTGCAGAGCACCTCACTACTGTAAAGACATTGAGGTGCTGGAGCATGTCCAAAGAAGGGCCACAAAGGGTCTAGAGAGCACAAGTGTTGTGAGGAGCAACTGGGGTTGGTTAGTCTGGAGAAGAGGAGGCTCAGGGGAGACCTTATCCCTCTCTACAACTCCCTGAAAGGAGACTGAAGCAAGGTTGGGGTGGTCTCTTCTCCCCAGTTACCAGTGAGAAGACCAGAGGAAATGGCCTCAAGTTACACAAGAGGAGGTTTAGATTTAGTTAGGAAAAAATTCTTCCCTGCAGGAGTTGTTAGGCATTGGCCCAGGCTGCCCAGGGCAGTGGTGGAGTCACCATTGCTGGAGGGGTTCAAAAAGCATGTAGATGTGGTGCTTAGGGACAATGGTTTAGTGGTGACCTGGCAGTGCTGGGTTAACAATTGGACTTGATGGTCTTAAAGGTCTTTTCCAACCTTCATGATTTCATAATGGAAGGCGGAGGCTAGGAGCCAGAAGCTAAATGCCATTAGGGCAGAGACTGATCACAACCTGCCAAGATGCAGGAGGTGCACAGGGGGCCCTGCTCTCCCTCAATCATGTCATGCTAGCACATAGCTCTCCATAAGGTGATCACATTGGAGTCACCCTCCCAGAATCAGCAACCCCCATGGACACCCCTAAACAGTGGCCTACCCTCCTCTGGATAGCACTAGGGTCAGCTGAAAGAATCTGGAAACAAACCAAAACAAATCAAACAAACCAAACCCAACCCACAACAAAGCCACAAAGCTTCCTGAAAACTAACCTCTGGTACCTGCTCAGGATGACCATGGGTTCTGGAGCTACAATTGCCATTTTCATTTTGTGGCATAGTGAAGTAACACCAGCGGAAAATCAGCTCCAACTACAGCTGCCCAACATTTCTCTTGCTGTCAGCAAAAGGGAGAGGAGACTGTTGGTTCATTGGTTGAAAACTAAGCATTAATACCTTCCAAGCTGAAAGGATCTGTGTTGCAAGAAAAACACTACAGCTGCTTCTAAAACACCAAAAAGTGAGAGGAAAATGCTGTTCTGACAGCTTTCTAATTTATCACCACTGACCCTTTGAAACCCAGCATTGCCATGCTTTAGCTGCAGGCTTTGAATTGACCTTGGAGCCAGAGGTGCTACCTTTTCCAGCCAGGGGAAAATCCAACTCCAACCCATGCCCTCGGCACTTGATAGCAGTGCAGCAGCATTCCCTCCCCAGCAAGCTCTAGATGTGGGCTGAGCAAAGTTCATTCTTCTGCCTTCCTCCTTCTCTCCACACATGCTCACTCTCACTGTTGTGAACTGCTGCATCTGAACTGAGATGAAGGACACAAGCTCAGCTCGGATACATTGCTGCTATGCAGGCTGGAAAGGAAGGGAAGGTCCTAAGCTGAACACAAAGGGAGCAGGACAGGCAGTGGTAACTACTTCAGGCTGTTGAGATGCAACAAGTGGGTGTCAACACACTATGACAAGAAGGGCAAGAATGTGCCAGCTGAGAGTGAAGTCAGCAGCAGAAGAAAGGAAGGGGCAGACTATTGGGAAAAGTGACAAAGAACTTGGCAGCAAAGGAGTGCAAAGGCAGGGTTATTTAGACCAAAGGCTTGCCAGAGAGGTGAAGACCCCAGAACACCACAAACATCTCCCTGTGCCTTACTACTTATGACTTCTTTCTGTAGCAAGGTCCAATTTTAAGGTTCAGTTAGCCCCATGGATGCCAACACTGTTCCATGGAATGGAATTTATTTCCATTACCTTGCTGAAGGGGTCCCAGAAGTACTTGTGCCTGTATAGCTTTGACTAAATGCAACTTCTACTACAACTCAGCTTTGTACACAGGGTGAATGAACCATTATCTGAACAGCAACATTTGGAAGTGCAAATTGAAGTATATTTTGTAAGTGAAAAAAATATATCATTAGGAAGGAGACTGTGCATCCTTCATTCCAGAACTTGAACAAGGCTGGAAAGTTTTGATAGCAGAAGAGCCATCTGAGCTAAGGAACTCCAACATCACCATGTAGAAATGAATTTAGGCCATCTTTTTCTCTGAGAGAGTTGAGATTGTTCAGTCTGGAGAAGAGAAGGCTCCCAGGAGACCTTCTTGTGGCCTTCCAGGATCTGCAGGGGCTACAAGAAAGCTGGGGAGGGACTTGTTAGGATGTCAGGTAGTGCTAGGACTAGAGGAATGGATACAAGCTTGAGGAGGGGAGGTTTAGGTTGGCTGTTAGGCAGAAGTTGTTCCCCAGGAAGGTGCTGAGCCACTGTGCCAGGTTGCCCAGAGAGGTGGTGGCAGCCCCAGCCCTGGCAGTGTTGCAGGCCAGGCTGGCTGGGGCTGGGAGCAAGCTGCTCTAGTGCCAGGTGTCCCTGCCCATGGCAGCCACAGGGCTTGGGGCTAGAGGAGCTTGAATGTCCCTTCCAACCCTGACAATTCTGTGATTGTATGGTTTCCTGCCTGCTGTCTATCAGATACTTTTCAAACAAATACATGTTTTGGCTAAAGATCTCCCTCCCTTTCATCTTTGAACCAGGAAAAGACTCCAAAAAGCCAATAGTCCACACTGAAGGTAATTTGCCAACTGTACACCCAGCTCATTAAAAGTAACAATCTCATGAATAACCTAGCCCCTGAATAGCCACAATTAACTACATTGCTGCAATATAGTTAATTGCTGCAATTAAACTATTTCCATACTTGGGAAATGCTTGCAGAAAACAGCATTTCCACCTTTGCACACTTGGAGTAATGCTCCACAGAGCCCAGAAGAACTTAGAGCTTGCTTACAACACCCCCAAAACTGCTGGCAATTCTCTCGGATGACATTTTCCCCAGCTATTACACAGGTGTAAAAGGAGAGGGAAGAAGAGAGCTGGCCAGAAAGAACAAACACACTATCTTCTCTAAAGCTCCCATCTCCTGAACATCAGAGCTCAGGAGCAGTTTCCACTGCACATCCACGTGAGCTCCTCCATCAGATGGGAATCATTCTGAGCTCTGAGGAAGCAGCAAAGGAAGAGGGCAGTGGGAGGTGGAGGAGAAAGTCTGCTGCCTCCTTCCAGACAAAATTCAGCCTGCTCATTTCCCCTCTTCTCCTCTTGGAAGTCTGAAAAGGCTGCCTGGTCCCTACCGCTGCACTATCTGTTAAACCCATCAGGAAAGACCTTGGAAGAAAATAAGATTCAAAGCCATTAATGCTCAGATTGATATCTAGGATTTTAACTCTCTCTGAAATATTTAGTAATCCAAGACTCTCCTCCTTGGACTACTGTGTCTGTACTTTAAGGATTATGGAAGATAAAATTAAGTTCACAATCTAGTATTTTTGTCATGGGAATGGTTCTCAAGTTCCTAGGCTTAGCAGATGGTCGATAACAGATTTCACTATTTCCTGTTTTTCCCCCATTTTCTTGGATTTCAGCAACAGAATAGATCTTTTCCTCAGCAATCTGCTCAGTTTGATTGCGTGGCTTTTCTGAATTATATCCCAGTACTTATTTTTCTTTTGTAGTCCCCCCCATCATCTCTGAACACTGAAAGTTTGGTTTCTACTTGTTGGACATGAAAAATACCTCAGATGACACAGGAAAAAAACACATGTTAACTTTTACACTGCTTTACTCAAGTTGGGTTTCTTAGGTAAACTATTCCCAACAAGTCATACACACACTTCCTAACCTGTCATTTCAGTTTGTTTTACAAATCACGATTCATTTCTATCCATCTTGGCTCCATCACATCTTCCAGCTTGCAGGGTTCCTCTGCAGAGTCACTCCTCATTATCTCCACAGGTGGATTACAAGTGCATGGCCTGTTCTTATGGAACTCAGTTCAAAACTCTCTAATTCAGAACAAAATCCACCTACTGCCTTGAAACTAAGAGGCCTAAGATGCCCACTAGGATGCTTTCCCTGTCTTCTCAAGATGCTCCCTCAATGTCAAGGTGGATCTCCACTCCAAGGCTGGCTGTGACGCAGCAGCTGTTCCCTGCTCTCATGGAGAGGAACACCTCCAGCAGATCTATAAGAAGTTTGAATTGCTCTTGAGAACAGAGTCAGATGCTGGGCTCCCTGCTGCCATAAAGGGAAATGCTTATAGCTAAGTGACAAAGAGAGGAAAAGCCCAGGTTTGGTAGCTCTTGAAGCCAAAGCAATAAATCAAGAGTTATGTAACTTCATTCTTTTCCTCCTCCTAAAAATACATTCTTAGCTTGAATTATAATTATTAAGACTGAAAAATTAAAGTGATGTTTCCATGGTTTTTAGTAGCTCTCTAGGCTGGAACATGGAGGCCTTTGCAAGAGAGAGCTGCTCTTGGGAAGTGGGAAGGTCACACAGGCAGCAGGATGCCACCAGGGTGGAGGAGGGTGCACAGTACCAAGAGCTGACAGCCATGCCAACCACTGCTCTGGCCTTTATCCAAAGCACTTGGGACAACAGAAGTCAAACTACTGTTCACGTGCAGTGTTGGGAAGCTGTCTCCCTCCCTGTGGTGGCACAGCAGACCTGAGTAAGTTCTGCTGGAAGGCCAGTTGGCTTCCAGAGCTGCCAATCCACCCCACATGCTCACCCTGGGCAGAGGCAGGAGCTGCAGCCCAAGGGAGGAGGCACCCATGCCCCCCCAGCCCCACACCCCCTGCTCATGGCTCTCCATGGCTATATGCAAGCAGCACAAGGTCATCTCCAGCAACTCCTCCTCTCCCAGCACAGATGGAAGCACTCCAAGAGCAGCCTATTTCTGGCTGGCCACTCTGGGCTGCTGTTGCCTGTCCCAGCTGAGATGGGCCAAGGGCAGCAGTGGGGACTGCTCCTCAGCACAGCCAGTGGCACCCTCACTGCTGCCATCCAGGGGGTTTGTGCCCTGCTCCTGGCAAGGACAAACTCCAGCAGTGCAATGCTACACCTCATTCATCTAAGGAGCATCACAAACCTTGAGGGTCTGCTTCTTGGATCACAGGAGCTGTAATCTTTTTATAACTAGTTAAATGATGTCATATGCTCATTAGCTTTCCAGACTCTATTTGGAAGGCAATTTTTTTAATTCCCTTATTCTCTTTTTTTTTTTTTTCCCTCTTGCCTGCTTAGTTTTTATTCAGCTCCAGTGCTCTGCTCTGAAAATCCTGCCAAAGGTTTTCCACATTCTCTGCACAGCCCTCTAACTGCATTGCAGAAAAATAAGGCTCAGATATACACATTCAACCTTGCTCCTCAGATGTCTTTAAAAGTTTCCTCTTTATAATTCAAGTTCCTACTGGAGGAAAAAAAGTTGATAATCTCCCCAGAAATCCAATTCTGCATGTTCCTGCAGCAAGCCAAAGCCACAGAATTTACTGCCACAGAAAACACAGAAGGAAAATGAATGAGAAGAATCTGTAATTTTTCTCTCTCTCTCTCTTTCCAATCTCTGCTAGGTCATTGCAGTAATCCAGGAAAAGAAATCTTCTGAGATCCAAACTGAAGCTCTAGATTCAGCTCTGCTGCTTCAATGCATAAGAAATGCCTTCTCCCCCACTGCCTGCCTGGGTAAAATTAAATGCAATTATGGAATGATACAGAAATTACCTTGCTCAGCCTGGGATTAAAAATATTAATCTTAGCTAGAAATGTTAGGGGAGAAAAACAGTACTAGAACACTGGCTGACTGATTGTGACATTCCATTTCAATCCATTTGAGAGGCTGTAGGGCTGTCCAGGATGACTGTCTGAACGTGGTTTGCAAGTTGTATTTAGACAAATTAGAAGACAAACATATCCTTTTTGACCATAATTGAATTCACCACACTATTACTAGAACAGCTTTTTTTTTTTTAATCTAAAGCATTTTCTTCTTCAGTTAAAGAGATATTTCTCTCACTGAGCTGTAATGAAATGAATGCCATGGCAAGCCTGAACTTTGTCTTTCCCCTGTTTGTGCTGGAATGAAAGAAATGAGTCGCAGGTTATCTTTCTGTCAGAGCACCAAAGTTCTTCCATGCTCAGCAGAGCTGGCTCTGAACCTCCAAGGTTTGTACAGTCCTCCATCTTACAAGGTAAATCCCTTTCATAAATTCACAAGCCCCATTGTCAAATATTTGGACCTGATGTTCAAAGAGCCCTTTCTGAACATTGCCTCTCCAATGACTAGAAGACTTTTAATCTCCAGGGTAAATTCACACAACCCAAGCACCCTTATCCCAGCACTATTCTTCTTCACCTCAAAAAGATCATTAAAACACAACAGTCCTTACTCCTAAAAGCCTACTTCAAAACCAAAATACTTCCCCCCCATAACCAAATGTTCTTGGAGCCTTCCTTTCCCTCAAGATAGATATTACCTGCTTTGCTAGTCTCAAGTCATAAGAGGGTTGCTCTTCTCCTGAGCTTGCAAGTGGGATGGGTTCTCTGGAGCTCTGAGCACTGTTATTAAACACTGTACAACCCCTACACACACACACAGCTTCTCATTTCTTTTCAGAACCTCTGTGGTCTAATGGTGTCCCAAGTCTGTCTGTCTTCACCTTTGCATAAAAATAGTACTGCTCTAGTAAAATGTGCTCCCTTAGCATCATGCTGAGGATTAGCATCACTACACAAAAGGATCAGCTTCCTCTATAGGCACTGAATAGCTAATTATAGAAGTGGGACATGGCTCCAATGTAGGAAATGCAAGATCATGCACTTAGTTGTTCTTGACTTTTAGCTGTTGCCATAAGCTTGGGTAGAAGCAGATGACAGAAGACAAAGAGCAGTAGTTCTGTACTAATAATAATAAGCATTCTCTGGCACAACTGATTTGTATCCTTCCCCCCGCCCCCGCCATGAGATAGTCTTAACCCAACACCCCTCTTACTTCCTTTATTCCTCTCTGGTTTAAAGCCATGTATTTGCAGTTTGCCTCTCTACCAAAGGCTCCAACAACATTTCACCTTAGTCTGCTGTCATTCATTAGTTTTGGTAACCATTTTATTTCAGCTACTCTGTATCTACCTACCTTTCTGAGGAAGGTTACTCTAGTGCTTTGCAGACTGTGGAGCTCAGCTTTGTAGGCTTGCAGTGATGAGGATCAACATATTCTGTTTCTCAAAGTTGAGTATTGTCCTGGTAAAAGGTTTCCCATGTTTGCTCATGAAATAAGCCTCCAGAGGAATTTGAAAGCTCTGCCTCCAATCCAGAGCTGACTCAAACAAGGAGTGGTTGTTGGTGCAACACAAAGGTCTACACCAGCAAAGACATCACAGAATCATTAAGGTTGGAACAGACCTCCATGATCACCAAGTCCAATCATCTACCTATCACCACCATGCCACTAAAGCCACATCCCTAAGTACCACATCCAAGTGTTTCTTAAACCCCTCCAGGAATGGTGACTCCAGCACCTCCCTGGGCAGCCTGGGCCAAGACTTAGCAACCCTTTCAGTGAACAAGTTTACCCTTATATATCTAAACATTTTCACTTGCAACAGTTTCATTTGCAACTGCTCCTGCTCTGAGCAAGAAACTCACCATTTCATTAATCCTGTTCTCTAGTGAAAGAAGATGTGTGAGTTACTTCCCCCAGTTAGACACATACTTGTATTTTTCTTCCCCTCTGTCTCCTCCCCACAGATGCAAAGCTAAACTATACCTGGGTCTGAAACCAGACTGAAAAACCATTGCAGGAAGTAAGTTTTCAGACAGAGAATTGTGAACAGATGGTTTTCTAGTTCATACAAATAGCTGTGCTCATATGGCTCGGGAGAGAGCTGCAGCAATAGACATGTTGTGCTCAGGAAAAGATGCACTGAAAGATCCTACCACTTGATGGACTGAGCTAACTCATCACTGAGCATTGTTTACAAGTGCTTGTAAACACTACTCCCAGTTGGAGTCGAAGGGTGGAGGTACAGTAGAGGGATGGCAAAAAGACCACAAGATGGAAAGATCTTTTTTGCTTCAAACAAAAGTATTCTCCTTTCCTCTTTGGCAAAGGATTTTCTTCTTCAGCTGATAAAGTGTTTATGTGAATGAAGCTAGATAAAACCATTGCAAAGATGAAACAGGAATATCACATCTGACTGGGAAGAAAGGGACTGCTATCTAAGATGCTGCCAAACTTCCCCAGAGTCATTCATTGCTCTATCAAAACTACAAATAAAAACCCTTGTAGATTTGGTGTATATCAAAAGCTGCATTACCTTAAAGGATTTTAAGGATTAAAGGAGTGGAGCATGTGCCCTAGGAGGACAGGCTGAGAGAGCTGGGTCTCTTCAGCCTGGACAAGAGGAGACTCAGAGGAGACCTCAGGAATGCTTAGAAATATGTGAAGGGTGAGTGTCAGGAGGAGAGAGCCAGGCTCTGCTCAATGGCATCCAATGGTAGGACAAGAGGCAATGGGAGCAAGTTGGACCACAGGAGGTTTAGTATTAACACGAGGAGGAACTTGTTTGCAGTGCAGGTGCCAGAGCACTGGCCCAGGCTGCCCAGGAGGCTGTGGAGTCTCCTTGTCTGGAGCCATTGCAGAGCTGCCTGGACACATTGCTTTGTGAGCTGGTCTAGGTGAACCTTAGACNCTGCTCCATCCCTGGCAGTGTTCAAGGCCAGGCTGGATGCAGCCCTGGGTGACCTGGGCTAGTGATTGGCATCCCTGCTCAGTGTGGGGAGGTTGGAACTAGATGATCTTTAGGGTCCCTTCCAACCTGCCCATTCTGGGATTCTATGATTCTATGATCCTGCTCTGGCAGGGGGGTTGCACTAGATGATCTTTCTAGGGCCCTTCCAACCCCTGACATACTGGGATACTGTGATATTGCCTCACTCAGAAGCAATGAAAGCAAGAATCAGTTTGAGAGAAAAGAACTTTCTCAGCAGAATCAACTCAGCAGTGAACTTTCAGGCCTGGCTGGAAGGACAGAAAGCAGCCAGGTCTGGAGCTGTGCAAGATGCACTCCCAGCAGCAGCCCAGGGGACTGAGTGCTCCATCCTCATGGCTGGCTTTAAAGAAGGGACATTAAAGTAGTTCTTTTATAGGGAAGGGAAGGACAACAGCACAGACTAGACTCCAAGGCAAACAACCACCCCATCCAGCAGAGAGTTCATTTCACAGCATGTTAGGGGTTGGAAGGGATCTCTGGAGATCATCTAGTCCAACCCCCCTGCCAGAGCAGGTTGTACAGTTTATGTCCTCTGCACCTTGAAAGCATTGGGGCTTTTATTAGTCAGACAAGCAGCAAAATGTTATGCTCCACTTTCTACACACCAGTAGCTACTTTCTGAACTCTTCTAAGCAAATATTTATGTTTCCTCGGGAAAGTTTCTGCAATATTCAGGGAAGAAAAAAAACAGCAAATCCAAACTGAATTCATGAATACAAAACAATTCCTGGAGAGGATGTGCTTCCCCCTCCCCCAAACTGGATTTGTCATGGGGCCATTTGGCATTTGTTAGGATGCAGTATGATAAGCAGCTCCTCCTCTCTGCCATGCACCACTGTCACCCTGATGTGTTTTTCTCATCACTTTTGGGACTACTTGCTCCTAAGAGCCACCACCTAACATATGACAATCTGGACTAGCTAAAAATGAAGGGCATCCAAACAGGGCCAAGGGCACTGAGACTTCTGAATCTTCACAGAGAACATAGAAATGGTGCATTAGGGAGAGAAAAATGTACTGGGGAAAAAAAAAACATATCAAGATTGCATGAAAAGTGCTTTAAGTTGGTATGAGTTGGGGATAAAATTAGCAAGAAGAGTATCTCTGCCAAGTGCTAGAAAACCATGATGCAATAATTTTACCCTTTCAAGTTAGCACATGTATGGAAGTGATTAAAATGTTTCCTTCTTCAAATTTAAAAGAGGGAAAACTGCAACAGAGGATATTTAATAACTCCTCAAAGTTTAGGCATGGAAAGGAGCAGTACGAAAATGCAACCACTCCAAAATCACAGCTGAAGGGAAGGAGTAAGGTCTGGTGTTTTTGCCTGACTGAAACCCAGGGACAACTGTTTAGCACTGAGATTAGTCTGGGTATGCATTTTTCTGGTTGCAACTCCAGTCTCACTGCATTCTCCAGCTGAGGAGTAGGGTTGACTAGCCAGAAGGACATGTTCTTGAAGGTAACAGCTGTGGTACAACCAACTACTGTTGTGCCACACAAAGCAATGCTACCAAAAAGATTCACATGCTCCCCACCACTTCTTTTCCCCCAGTTCCTTGTACATCAGTGCCAGGAGTTTGGCTAAAGGAGACAACTAAATAAGAATTCTTGCTTTAGAGAAGTAGTTTTGAGAGAATCAGCACTAGTGAAAGGTGATGAGATAATTCATGCCCTTCAAATGCTAAAGCTACAGGTTCTGCTCTTCCTAAACAGGTTATGAGACACATCCCAGAATGGTTAAGGTTGGAAGGGATCACCAGAGCTCATACAGTCCAAGCTCCCTGCTCTCTCAGNGAGACTCCACAACCTCTCTGGGCAACCTGTGCCAGTGCTCAGTCCCCCTCCTGACAGGAGGAGGATGATCCAGAAGAGAGCTTCAAAGCCTTCAAATAAAACCCCAAACACACTTTAAAAATCTGTCTTTGCTGACTGCTGCTGCATGACCTGGAGATTTCTGCTGTTTGGAACTCTGCATGCTGCTTTGCCGCTAGAGGTTTCTATTGTAGCTTCAGTATCTCTCCAGGTGTCACTTCGAATCTTAACTTCATCTCAGATGACATTTGACATGGAACTTCATCTTCTATTTTACACATGCAGATGACTCAGCTGCTTAATTGCTCTTGCACTTGGACAGCCCTGCAGGCTAACTCTGCAGCACACAGAGCACCAAGAGGAGTCTGTGGTCAAACTGTCAGAGAATGGATGCCATTGACTAAGCAGCTAGCAAAGAAATGGAAAACGATTATGCTAGAGAAACAGAAGCCTTCAGATTTGAAGATCCATGCTCTAGACCTCCCACAGCCTGTGACAAGTCATCTGAGTTCCTAAATGCATGGCTTGCTTTCCAATGCAAAAGCTAAGCACTCAAGCTACAGCACTAGTAGCCAGGAAGCCCACTGGTGCTTCTATCACCCCAGCACTCAACTTCCTGCAGCTAGCCATGCCCAGAGAGCACCAAGCTGCTCAGTCCTCTCTGCCATCCAAGTCCAAAACCCCAAATCCAACTAGGAGTCCCAAACCCTTCATGCAGGATCATGCCCAACCTCGTAAGGCTCTTCAGAACAGGCTGCCCAGGGAGGTAGCAGAGTCTCCATCTCTGGATGGAGTTGGGTTTGAGATTCCAAACCCAACTGGACCCCATCCTGTGCTCCCTGCTCTAGGTGCTCCTGCTCTGGCAGGGGGTTAGACTAGATGATCTCCAGAGGTCCCTTCCAACCCCTAACATTGTGTGAACTGGCAAGGCTTGCTGCAGCAAGCAGTGTGTCCATATGGGCAATGGTCACACCATGAGACAGGGAACCACGTCTCAGTTAGCCAGGCAAGGGACTCCAACCCACAGTTGCTCCACCTAGCAACTGGATGCCTCATTTGGGGTACAAACACTTCCTAGCTGGGTAACAAATGAGAAATAGCACAAAAAAATATGCTACTGAGTAAAAAAATGACACAACAAAACTACAGGAAATTCATTAGGAAATGGGCCAAATGCCATGGTTTAGGAACAAAGCTTCCAAGAGCAGAAAGCACAGGAAGACCCCAAAAGAAGAGACTCATTGAGAGGTTCTTTGTTTCTGCACAGAGAACAGCAAGCACAGGATGGCTTAGATCCACCACGAGAGGCTTGCATCAAGGGAGCTGATTAACAATTGCTAGCCCATTGGGTGGTTAAGGAGCATCCGAATTTGATGTCTGTTAGTGATAGGTACATTTAGATTAGGAAGCCTGAGCTGGCTGTAATAAGGCTGTATTCAGGGGTTTGACTGAAAATAAGAGATCTGCCTCAAAGGATAGAGTTTGTGAAGTAGTTTTGGGGGAAAAAACAGTGCAATGAGAAGCTTTCAGGCTGTTGGCTCAAAACCACAGGTACTCAATCCATCACTGATGTAGGCTGAGCTGAACTGCCAAAGGTTCCCACATAAATATGGACCTAAGAGTCCTGCAAATTCTATTCTCTTATTCTTCAAGCTATTTTAACTGAGCTTAGCAATGTCCAAACTGGAGAAAGCACACATGAAAAGACAGACTAATAACAGGCTGCCACCTCCATCAGCATCACTGCTTGCCACTGCCTCTGTAGGACTCAGGTCTATTTCTCCTCCAATCACCCACAGGACAACTTCTTTCTCTCACTTTTTGGGTGCTGTCTGTTTTCTCTGAGGGTGGCTAAAGTAGGCCAGAGCAACCCAAGAGGAGCTCACCACGAAGTGCTGGACTCAACCAAACCATGGCAATCTGGAGAGGAATTTGTTTGGAGTACTCAGCTATGAAAGGAGTGAAAGCAAACTAACATGCAATACACAACAGGCCTGTCCATCCAGGAGTATATTTGTAGGAGAGGTGAAGAAAAGAGTGATTTGAGGGCTGAAAATAACAGAAAATTGAAAAAAACAGGTCAGTTTGCTTTTCTTAAGAGAGACTGTGCATACTAAAAGGACTTTTAAAGAGCTCTTAAACAAGTGTCTGTAGACCAAATCAGGAGAGAAGCTTTTACCAGGCAGGGTAATAACCAAAGTGGGAAAGGAAAGCTGTAGATGCTCTATTTTTTTATTATTATACTTTTAGAAAGACCATTTGGAGGATCTCTCAGCTACAGAAGCTGTGTTTTTGTTCAGTAGATGGGATTGGGTTCAGGGCTGCACTCCAGTGGGGAGACTGGGCTGCAATGAGGGGTCAGGATGGGAGCAGCTCCCAAACACCTTCTGCTGGCAGCTTGGGCTTGGAGCTCAACATTTCCCTTCAGAAGCTTGACTTCTCCTGGCCTCATAGCCTTGTCTAAATGCTAAGACTACCATCTCAGTTCTTCCACCTTCAACCTGCTACCATCACAGAGGCAAGAGCTTTTGCTGGCTTCAGCTGCATGCATCAACTGATGTTATCCAAAAAGACTCCTAATTTATTATTTTTATTATTTGCTTCATTTCTCTCCACAAGATATTTCCACAGTCCTCACACTGGAAGAAAGCATACTACAAGACCATATTTAATGTTAATGTAATACTCATAAAATGGATCCTATGTAAATTACACAACATATTGATACAGACTAAGTATTTTTTGCTCTGCTTTCATTATTACTCAGTGTTTCAAAGGCACCATTAAGAAGCTTGCTAGAAATGAGCTTATGTCACAATGCTAATAAGAAATGGAAGTGGATAGCAGAACCCTGAATACAGTGGAATCTCCATCATCATTGGCAAGGTTGTGGTGAATCCTCCATGCATACCAACAGACCTTTCTATCTCCAGCAGAAGGAATCATTCAGTTAAATGGACAATATTGTGGGTTTTTTTCTCTCAAACATATCTAAAAGCTGAGCTATACCAAATATCTCTGTCTAAATTTGCACTATCACCTCCTAATTTTCTCCTGGTTCCCCAAGAGGTCACGATGATGTTCCAAAGAAGTAAGGCAGTCAAAGGAAGTTGTTCCAACAACAACTGCTACATGTAGACAAGGCACTTCATGACATGGTTTAGTGGGCATGGTGTTGTTGGTTCAATGGTTGGACTTGATGATCTTGGAGATCTTTTCCAACCTTAATCATTTCTGTAGGTGCTACAGCTCTTGAAGCTGAACCACTGACACTTCACCCAGCCTTGCTAAAAGCCATCACCAGCTGCAGCCACCTGCAGATCCTCAGTAAATGAAATCAATATACCAATAAGAACCCATTCATGACCTCTAAAGTAAGAGGTCCACAAGCTTTTCACAAAACCCAGTGCCTACCAATAACCAACAACCTTTTCTTCCTTAGCTTGCCAGCAGCTCCTGCAAGCTACAGCAGGTTAAAATCCTCCAGCACAGAGCTGAGATCTGCTGGTGTTAGAGCATCAGCAAGTCAAACTCACAGCCAGTGCAGATCTGCTGCTGTAGAAGGAATATTTAACTGCTAATCTTGAAGTTAAAGCTAACACTTCCTCAAAATAAAGCACATCTATATGCATTAAATAAGCACATTTACATCAACTTTAGTACAGTCTCAAAAGTCTCATTTAGGAGAAAAAAAACCCACCTTGAACCCACCAACTTGGCTTCCTCTGGGCAAAACAAATATCACCTACCAGGAGATTAAAAATAAAAACAAAATTAACCCCCAAAACACTCTCTTTTATTCCTGCAGGCCAATGCCACTCTGGGACAAACAAAACTCTGGTTTTGACCTGAATAAACCTGTTCTTCTGGTCCCAGATACCTGCTCAAATGCATCTATGTAGATGTCAAAAGGGTTGCACAATGAGTCTTGGTCAGCTTAATCTGAAGAGCAGAAGGGCTGCACAGATGTGACCTGGGACAAGGCTCAACTAAAGCACTTGTATTCCTGATGAAGAAGCACTAATTGCAGGAAGGAAACTTGACTCTCTGACCTCAGAGGCAGATCACAGCAAGATAAAACATCTCCCAACTTGGTGAAGCAAGAGGAAGTCAAACAAAAGCAACATCACACAATCATTAAGGTTAAAAGACACCTCTAAGATCAACTCCAACCATACCTAGCACTACCACACCACTAAACCATGGCCCTAAGAAACATACAGACACTCAAACACCATCACCTCATGCTCTAGCACACTTCTGCAGTGGTATGTCATTCAATGTTCAGAGTGTTTGCATGTATTTATCAGCTAAGAACGACTCTGAACAAACTCTTCACCATGAAGTGTTAAACGTAGCCTAGAACCTAAGAGCAAAGCACTCTGAGCCACAGAGCATGAGCTACAGCTTGAGCTTGGGTCACCTCCTTCACCAGCTGTGGACCCACCACAGACTCCTTAGCAGGCTTGGCAAAACCTCAATTCCACAAGGAATTTGTGGAATTGGTGGAAACCTGGGAAGGGCCGAGTGACAAGAGGAAAGAAGAGGCACTTGTGCATGGTTGCCTCCTGCAGCGTGCTCCTTCCACTCGGCACATCCCAGCCCCACGGCTCTGCCACCAGGGCAGGCAGCCAGTGCCACCAAAAAGCATTCTGGGCTAAGCAGGGAAACAGCCTCCCCTTCAGCTCTTTCACAGGGCTGTTCTTTCCAGCTCTGCCATTTCAAATGCAAAAGTTCTAGCCTGAAAGAGCATGAAGCTTTGCTCTTCACATTAAATTATATCTTTGCTGAGAACTCTGCACGTTGCATCCCCATTGAGCTCAGAGTCACGATGCTGACAGGTCACCTGAGGTGATGGCAGCAGCAGCAGTCAGTCTGAATGTGTGCTTTGCCCCCTTTTTTATTACTTTTATATCTCTAAGCCTTTGCAAGATGGTTTTCCTTTGGAGATTTCATTTGAAGATGGTATTCCATACAGGAAGCATTCCAGGATTCAGCTTTATTTCTTGAGAAGATTGCATCTTTTCATTTGGTTTCCCAGGCTGAAAGGCCTGGGACTGTTTAGATTGGAGAAGACAGAGCATCTTCTCAATGCTTCTCAATAGCTAAGGGGTGGGGGCAAGAGGCTGAGGCCAATCTCTTCTCAGTGGTGCCCAGTGGCAGGCCAAGGGGCAATGGGCACAAACTGGAAGCCAGGAGGTTCCACCTAAACACAAGGAGAACCTTATCTCCTTTGAGGGTGATGGAGCACTAGAACAGGTTGCCCAGAGAGGTTGTGGAGTTGTGGTTGTTGAGGCTCTGGAGCCTGGATGTGATCCTGGGCAAGCTCCTCTAGGTGATCCTGCTCTGACAGGGGCGTTGGACTAGATGATCCCCAAAGGTCCCTTCCAGCCCCCACTACGCTGGGATTCTGTGATATAGAGGTCACTTCTATATACTTCAGTGGCTTAAGGAGAACTTACTGCAGGAAAGATCAGAACAACAAGAAAGTCTCCAAAGCAATGTAAGAATATTTAAAGAGATGAATCATTAAAATGAGAGAGAATTACTATTTTGGAGTATACTGTAAATAACTTAGCCTAACTCTCCTGTTGTGACCTAGCCAAAGATTCCTACAGCCTTTATGGAAGCTATTCCCTACTGCACAAGCTGAGCAGCCTTGAACACTCACTGTGGATATCCAGTTACATAGCCAAGAGCACTATCACTGACAGATTTTGCCTGTTGACTGACATCACTCAGTCATCCACAGGAAAACAGAGGAAGAGGTAAGCAGTGGCCACAGGAGAGCTAGTCCTCCAAAAGCCTTGGGAAGCTGAGAAGGCAGAGGACAGCAGTGATGCTCTCTTCAGGGCTGTAAAACTCTAGCAGCAGCACAAGTTGAAGCCTTGCTGTGTCAGCAGATATGCTTCAGAGCTGTATGCTGAGCAGATCCAGGCACACCCCAAAAGACTACCCTGAAATGCAGGGGTAATAGCTCCCCACTAGGTAATCTCTGCACACACTCAGGCCTGGCAGGATGCTGACACAGCTCCAGGACCAGTCAGTTACAGCAAACCAGTCCACACCAGCAACAATGCTAATTAAGTATATTAAAGGGTTAGGGAAGGTATTAGGATTAGAATAGACCAAAGTTGCAACAGCCATTTCTAAAGTCTTACAGCACCATTCCCTTAGCTCTCCTCAGTTCTCCAAGCCTATCCCCAAAACCCCTTGCCCTTGAGAAGCTCCTTAACTCCAAGGGCCAAAGCACCAACTCCTGCTTTTCAAGCCAAACAGGTGTTGTCTTATGTTAAACCATGTTTCAGATCTCAGAAGGGAGACCTTGCAAATGATGAATGCTGAAACAGGATAGTGTACCAACAGCAGCTTTGGCTTTCCAGCACCCTCTTAGGCTCCTGGAAGTTTTGATGGCAGACTTGCAGCAGCTGGCAAAGCTTTGTTAAAATCTGGACCAAGGTCTCACTCTGCTCAGAATGGGATCCAACACATACAAGCAAAACATTTCTATTCCTCTCTGGAGTTAACTCCTTCATTAGATAAACCTCATCAATACAGCTTTGACCTATTTACAAAGTTTGAAAGTTTTATACCCCAAGCAAAGCCAATGTGTTGAGCAGTTTTATGTGTCATGTTTTATGTGTCTCCAAACACAAAGAAACAATCTCTGTAAAAAAAATACTTTCCATGGATTTATGCTCATTATAAATAGAGAAAACTACCTGTATGCTCAAGAAAAAGGCAAAACCACAAGATTTTAGGTTGGTTTTTTTTTTTTCCCCCAATGGAAAATTCATCCACAAACAGCTTGTGGGGAAAAAAGCAAGACTAAAGAAGGGATCAAGTGAGCTGCCACCATCCTGGGGCTGAAGCCTTCAGCAGCATTTCCTTGCTTTCAACCCAAAGAACCAATTCTTAACATGGCACAGGGAAAGCTGCTGGGAAGCCCTGATCTGAGGGAAAGGACTGGAATGTCAGGCTGTGGAGTGCTTAGGAGGTGATGCACAGAAAAAGAGCAGAGGGTATGGGACCTTGCTAGAATTTCACTGCTAAGGAAATAAGGCAAACAGTTGTAATTGATAAAGGTCCCAAACACCCTCCAACCCCAAATAGACAATAACAGCCCAGGATGACCATCTGAATTATTGTATGTTACAGAGAAAAGGCCAACCTGTTGCTTTAACTGGTTAACTGGAATTTAAGTGCTATAAGCAATAAGCACTACTTGGCATCTCTGGATATTTAGGCCCTTATTTTTCACTCAATAAATACAACATTCAATACAGGCAATATTTATCTGCTGAAGATACCAATTCTCCCAGGAGAATTAGCAATTAGTGGTCACCTATGAGCAAGCAAAATCAAGTCCAGTGCTGGAAGCCATGCACAGCCTTGAGCAGAACAGCTCTGACACAAAGCTACTGAAGACAGAATTAGAGATGCAAATGGCAACTTGGAACATTGCATTGCAAACGGAGCAAGAAAAACAACCTAGCTGAGTGAGGCAGGAAAAGCAGCTCCCAGCTCCACTTCTCATCCTGGTATGTATGTGCAAATGGGAGCCAACAGAAAGTTTTATTCCTTAGCAGTGTTCAAAGATAGGAAAATCAGAGTACAAAGCATGACTAAACAAAAAAGGCTCATTTAACTTCACTGGAACAGGCAAAACCAGATACCAACAGCCCTATTAAAATTGTAGAACTGCTGCTAATGGTGAAAAATAAAATGGAAAAAGAAAGCAAGCAGAGATCTAATGGTAGGACAAGAGGGAATGGGAGCAAGCTGGACCATAGGAGGTTTAGTATTAACATGAGGAGGAACTTCTTTGCAGTTCAGGTGCCAGAGCACTGGCCCAGGCTGCCCAGGAGGCTGTGGAGTCTCCTTGTCTGGAGCCATTGCAGAGCTGCCTGGACACATTGCTGTGTGAGCTGGTCTAGGTGATCCTGCTCTGGCAGGGGGGTTGCACTAGATGATCTTTCTAGGGCCCTTCCAAGCCCTGACATACTGGGACACTGTGATCTACAAGAGGTATTGAAGAGCTAAACAGTGTCAGACAACATGTGCCATGTTAGTGCTAGGTATGATTGGACTTGATGATCTTCGAGGCCTCTTCCAACCCTAATTATTCTGTGATATGAACATTGAACTCTGAGATCACCAGGTCCAAATAACTTGCAACAAAAACACCCCAAGAGATTGAGGGGAGTTATTATTTGACTTTCCAGTACCTAAAGGGAACTCCCAAGCAGGCTGCAGAGGGCCTGTTTGCAAAGGCCTGCAGGGAAAGGACAAGGGGCAATGGTTTTAAATTGGAGAAGAGTAGATTTAAACTGGATATTAGAAAGAAGTTCCTCCCCACGAGGGTGGTGGAACACTGGCCCAGGTTGCCCAGGGAGGTGGTTGAGTTGCCATCCCTGGAGGCATTGCAGGTGAGGCTTGCCAGGGCTCTGGGCAAGCTGCTCTAGTTGGGGATGTCCCTGGCCACTGCAGGGGGGTTGGACTAGATGAGCTCCAGAGGTCCCTTCCAACCCAAACCATTCTAGGATTCTAGGATTAACACTCTTTTCCTAAAAGTCCTAGAGTACCAGGGAAGTTCCAAAAGCCTGGAAGAAAAGCAGGCTTGCTGCAATCACTAGACTGAGTAATTGGGGAGATGAACTTTATGATAGCCTGTCAGCTGGAAACTGAGCCCAGCCAAAAGAATGAGCACGCGGAGTTAGGGTTTTATTAATAAAGACTTTTAATTAATAAGCATCAAGTAATTAAAGCAATTAATATCAAAGAAGCTCATGGAAAGTAAGTCCTGTCAAACTAATTAATATTGGGGGGTTTTTTTTGACAGAATTCATTTTTGTCTTGTTTTTAGCTGCAAAGACAAGCATGGATGAGAGATGCTGCTTCTGCATGGGACTTGACTCAGTTCCACACAACAGCTGATTAAGAAACTAGGGAGATAAGAAATGTACAGATGTTCTACTTAGGGAGATATTTTTGAGGCATGGTAGTGCTAGGTATGGTTGGACTTGATGATTTTGGAGGTCTCTTCAACCTTAATGATTCTGAGATAAAAAAAGCATTAACAAACACTACAGCAGAGTGGGAGGCAGACTGAGAGCTGATGGGCATGGCTGAAAAAGTAGTACAGCTCCAGAGCAGCTCCAATGGGATCTGCTCCAACAGGGTCCCCACAGAGCTGCTTCTTGATACCCTGGGAGAGAGATCCCTGCAGCTCCATCAGCCAGACTCAGCCCCAAGTACCTTCATCAGCATCTAAACACCTCTGAGGAGAAAAGAATTGCATTACAGAAATGTCTTCTTTTACAAACCAAGCCAAGAATCCAGGAATTTGGAAGGTGGAAAAAAAATTCAGGGTAAAATTAAAGCATGCTTTGGTTTTCCTTCAACATTGGCACAGATCATGAGCCACTGGAGCTGTTTTTTCTTTGCTTTTATGGGTTTGCTGTACCTACCCCTAGTATTCTGAGGCATTGTGCAGTAGCTAAGCATTTGTCTAGAAGACTCAATTTACAAGAAAACCCTTAAAACTGAAAACAAAAAGACAAGAACAATTCCCTTTTGCTTCTGCAACCACATCCAATTGCCATTCTCACTTTCACAATATCCTCTAAACATAACTCAAATGAAAAGATGGATTGAATTAAATATTAAAATAGCCAATTAACTAATCAGAATAAAAAATAAACAAAAGAAAAGGCCAAACCCCAGAAGCTTCCATCTTTGTCTCTTGTCTTGCAGAGAGAAAGATGAAGGTTGCTCAGGTTCAGTGCTCAGCACCATCCTCAGGTCTTGCTTGTGCAATGATTTGCAAGACCTCCTTTCCCCACACATCATTTGGCAGCAGACACAAGTTCTCCATTTAGCTGTGAACCCTTCCTCCTCTCCTCCTCAATCACAAAAGCATCCCAAACCTAACAGCTTGGAAGAGAGGGTTTGAAGACACAAACCCAAATGGACTTCTGGATTCCAACTCAATTGTGATTTTCAAGTGGCAAAAAGGTGAATTTTTTTTTTTTTAAGCATGAGGATTGAACACTCAAACCCAAAACTGATAGGAGAGAAGCCAAGACAACGAGTAACGAGTGGGGTCCCTCAGGGCTCTGTCTTGGGACCTGTGCTCTTCAACATCTTCATTAACAACCTGGACATAGATATC